>CM045767.1:65435066-66035066 GCA_025200525.1 Camellia lanceoleosa
AAAAATTTAAAACTCATAACCAAACAAATTTTCTCTTTCAAATCATGATTCAACAACTCACAAACTCAAAATACAACTCCATTCTCAAATCATGATTCTAAAAGTAAACCAAACGCTACCTAATTCTTTTTGTGAACTTGAAGTTAAATGTAACTATGGAACTCATTTTCTACTTTTATTTTGAGTTTTGTAATTCTTGTACTAAATATCTCAATGTAATTAGTAAGCTCTAAAGACAATGTATTGTTTTGTAACTTTCTCTAACTTACTAAACTGAGATCTGTATCTTGTAATTTTTGGAAACTAAATCTGTAGTTCAATAAGAAAGAGAAAGAGAATTTTTTGAATGGAATTACATGACATATGTGTGTAGAGCATGTTCTTGTAATTATTCAATGGAATGAAACATATAGGGTGTTACAATTTTGGGTATTAGAGCTAACCAGGTTGAATACCTGGAGCTCGTGGGAAATGACTTTGTCACATTGGGTTGTCATGCTAAGATGAGAGGTTGGTAGTCTTACTTGATTATGTATTTATGTGATTAGGTGTGTATGGGATCAATCCCCTAGGATATGACTTGTGTTCACTACATTCATCGAAGTCCCTTTGGAAAGGCATCTGATCAATGTTTTTTCCATCGGGAAATCTTTAAGCGTCGTGGAATGAGTTAATATCTTGGGAGAGATACCCGAAGGTGTTCTATTTGTTTATGTGCTTATGTGTTGAAAATGAGATTGAGACTTAAGAAGAAGTGATTAACTAGTATATGAATTTTGAGTTAATCTTGTCCACATCTGCTTTTATATAGGATGTCTGGACGTGGTAGGGGTCGTGGCAGACCTTGTTGAGGTGGTCGAGATATCCCGGCTTAACCAGAGATCCCTCCTCAAGAAGAAGGAGTGTGTCAAAATAATGTGGTCACTGCCCCAGATGCTGTGGAAGCGTTGGCTCGAGATATGGCTGGGGCTCTTAGAGAGTCAATGGATATTCTTAGAGCCGAGCAAGCCACTAGAACTATCGAAGGGGAGACTAGAGCTTCATTCCTGAAGAAGGAATTTTTCCTCTCAAATCCTACTGAATTTCTTGGGGGCACCGAACCGTTAAAGGCAGATGAATGCCTTGAGCAAATTACCAAATCCTTCGAGATTTTAGATATTCGTGATGGTGAACTTCAGATGGTGCTTTCCAGATATCAATTGAAGGGGGATGCTGACCAATGGTGAAAATATGCCAAGGGTCAAATTGAACATACTTGGGAGGCATTTTCTCATACCTTAAGGAGAAATACCTTCCTCCAACTACAAGGGAACGTTTGAGGAACTTGAACAATCTGACTCCTCAATGGCGGATTTTGAGGCTACTTTTACGAGCCTATCTCGTTTTGCACCCGACTTGGCGGCTATAGAAGAGCGTAGGTGTCTAGAGTTTGAGAAGAGACCGAGGATGGAAATCTTGATGAAGGTAATGGGAAACTTGATCCAGGAATATGAAAGGTTAGTGGAGTCCGCGGTACATGTTGAGATCATACTTAAAGGCGAGGAGAAGAGCCGGCAGCTTAAGAAACAAGGGTTTACCGAATCTCGAAGGGGTTCTATGGTATCCAAAAAGTTGAAGAGTTCTACGTCTTCTTATCTACTATCGTTACCGGCTATGTCATCAAATCCCATGTCAGGAAAGAGTACAGATAGTACAGGATAAATTATTAGTGTGGTGTGCAGGGTCACAAGTCCATTACATGTCCACGGAGGGGTAATCAACCACGTTAACCTTCTACTGGTCCTCTAAGTCGGGCCTTGGATGGAGGTCAATCGCCCGTTTGTTATCAATATGGCTAGTCGGGTCATATGAAGAAGTTTTGTCCCTAGATTAGTGCTTCGGGATTTCAGGCAAGATAGAGCCAGCGACAGACTCGTCAGCAGTTCAATCTGGACAGGTGTCTAGAGCTGTACATGGGGCTACCTCTTCACAGTCCGTGCAACATGCCTATCAGCAGAGGGGTGACCAGAGTGAATTGTGACCCCAAGGAAGAGTCTATGCTATCACCGTATTTGAACTATCGATCGAATCAATGGTGATGCGAGGTACATATCTTATGTATAATACTTGGGCCAATGTGTTTATAGATACGGGGGCATCCCATTCATTTATAACATCTACTTTTGCATCCATGTTGGGGTTAGAGGCTGAACCATTAGAATCTTCTCTTGTGGTAGAATCACTGGTTGGGGGTAAGATGGTATTGAACCACGGATGCCGCAGGTGTGTGATTGAAGTTGCTGACCGTGGACTTCCTTTTAGTTTGGTGTTGTTAGATATGATGAGTTTTGATGTCATCTTCGATATGGACTGGTTGTTCATTTATCGTGCTGTGATAGATTGTTATTATGGGAGAGTTACTGTGTGTACTGCTGGGGGTGACTATTTTTATTTTCTGGGTGATAGACTTATACCGCCTTTATATGACTCTCGTAGTCGAAGCAAATTCACTTCTCTACTTGCAACTTTAATGAATGATGGGAACCGTTCCTAGGGTCATTTGTTAGTATTTAGATGTCTTCCCAGAGGACCTCACTAAACTACCACCTCATCATGAGGTTAAGTTTTCTATAGACCTAGTAATGGGTACGACACTCATTTCTATGTCACCCTATAGATTCGCTTCGACAAAGTTGCTTGTTTTGAAGGAGCAATTGCAAGAGTAGTTAGATAAGGGTTTTATATGCCATAGTACTTCACCTTGGGGAGCGCTGGCTCTTTTTGCTACGAAGAAAGACGGTTCTTTACAGCTATGCTTCAATTACCGTAAGTTGAATAGGGTCACGGTTAAGAATAAGTACTCATTGCCTAGGATAGATGATCTTTTTGACCAACTTAAGGGTTCTCAGTGTTTCTTAAAGATAGATTTAAGGTCGGGTTATCATCAGTTACGTGTGAAGGAGGAATATATTCTGAAGACGACTTTTCGTACTCGATATGGTCACTATAAACTTCTCATGATACCATTCAGTTTAACCAATGCTCCTACCACTTTTATAGACTTGATGAATCAGGTTTTCCGAGAATATCTCGACACATTTGTGGTAGTTTTTGTAGATAATATTCTTAGATATTCACCCTCTGAGGAAGAACAAGAGATGTACCTTTGTATTGTGTTACAATTACTTAGAGAGCACAGGTTGTATGCTAAGTATGAGAAATGTGAATTCTGGCTCTCTTAGGTGAAATTCTTGGGTCACGTTGTTTCTAAGAATGGGGTTACCATAGATTCTTCAAAGATCGAGGCGATACAAAATTGGGAGCGACCTAAAAATGCATTTGAGATCTGCAGTTTCTTGGATCTTGCCGGTTACTATAGGTGGTTTGTGAAAGATTTTTCCGCGTTAGCTTCTCCGTTGACTAGACTAACAAGAAAGGGAGTGAAGTTTATTTGGAATGAATCGTGTGAAAAATCCTTCTTAGAGCTGAAGGCTATATTAACCACTGCACTAGTTTTAGTCATTCCAGAAAGAGGTTTCGGTTACACTATGTACTATGATACCTCTAGGCAAGGTTTGGGATGTGTTTTAATGCAAGAAGGAACGGTAGTGGCTTATGGTTTGCGCTAATTGAAAACCCACGAAAGAAATTATCCGACTAATGACTTGAAGTTAGCTGTGGTTATTTTTGCTCTAAAATTGTGGAGACATTACTTGTATAGGGAGAAATTTGAGGTGTTCTCAAATTATAAAAGTCTTAAATACCTATTTTTCCAAAAGGATTTGAATTTACGTCAAAGAATGTGGATGGAATTTTTAGAGGATTATGATTTTGAATTACATTATCATCCTGGAAAAGCCAATGTGGTGGCCGATGCTTGAAGTAGAAAATCTGTGAATACCATTACTACTCTTGCAATTAGGGAATAGGAAATGTTAGGTGATTTTGGTGAATTTGATTTGCATCTTAGTGAATCTCTCGAGCATGCCACTTTTTTTTTTCTGTCCTTACACAACTGACACTTGTTACTCAAGTTCTGAGTATAGCAGGTAATTTGGAAGTTGAAACAATCAAGGAGAAGATTCCTCAGGGGAATGAGGAAAAGGGTTTGAGGGTAGATTTTGATTCTAATGTTCGGTATCTAGACCACCTTGCCGTACCTGAATCATGTAGAGATGAAGTACTTCGGGAATTTCACCACTCCCGTCTTGCAGTACATTCGGGGGGCACAAAAATGTACCACGACCTTAGCTGACAATTTTGGTGCTGACAATTTTGGTGGAGGGGTATGAAGCGAGGTGTGGCTTCATTTGTGTCCAAGTGTTTAACTTGTCAATAAGTCAAGATAGAACATCAACGACTAGCCACGTTATTATAACCCTTGCCTATCGCGGAATGGGAGTAGGAACATATCACTATAGACTTTGTTTCGGGCCTTACTAGAACACAAAGGGGTAATGATACAGTTTGGGTAGTGGTGGATTGATTAACTAAGTCGGTTTATTTTCTCACTATGTGTATGGGGGACTTAGTTGATTATCTGGAGGAACTTTATGTTAAAGAGATTGTCTAGCTTCATGGATTTCCAGTAAGTATTGTCTTAGATCGAGACCCTTGTTTTACTGCACGGTTATGGCAAAGTCCACAAACTGTTATAGGCACATAGTCACCTTTTAGAACCGTTTACCAACCACAAACCGATAGACAGTCCGAGCGCACTATCCAAATCTTGGAAGACATGTTGAAAGCATGTGTGCAAGATTTTAAAGGTTCTTGGGAGAGATACCTACCTTTAGCGAAATTTGCTTATAGTAATAGTTACCAAGCTAGCATTGGGATGGCTCCATTTGAAGCTTTGTATGGGCGACTATGTAGGTCATCGGTGTGTTGGACCGATGTGGGGAATTCACCTATGCTCGGACCGGAATTGGTTCATGAGACCATTGAGAAAATAGCTCTCATTCGAAAAAGGTTAGTTACGGCTCAGAGTCGACAAAAGAGCTATGCAAACTGAAGAAGAAGACCCTATCTTTTGATGTGAGAGATCGTGTATTTTTGAAGATATCACCTAGAAAAGGTTTAATGAGATTTGGGCGTAGTGAAAAATTATCACCTAGGTTCATTGGCCCCTTTGATATTATAGAACAGGTGGGAGAGGTAGCTTATCGCCTTGCATTGCCACCTCAATTATCCGGAGTACACGATGTGTTTCATGTATCCATGCTTCGCAAGTATGAACCTGATCCTTCCCATTTTTTGGATTGGACAAATTTAGAGGTGGACGAGGATGCTTCTTATGACGAAAGACTGATGAAAATCTTGGACACCCGGGACCAAGTTTTGAGAGGCAAAGTCATTACTTTAGTTAAAGTGTTAGGGCATCAACACGAAGTGGAAGAGGCCACTTAGGAATAATGAAGTTCGTGAGAAATACCCCAATTTGCTTAATAATATGTAAACTTGCTTGTTTGTTAATCTTAAATTATTATATGAAAGATTGTAGAAGGAAGTAAATGAAAGAAATCTAAATTCACATGTTATTGTTTGAAATTAGCTTTGTTTTCGTTTTGGTTTGAGAAGTGGTGATCATTAAGGCTATTGTTATTGTGATATTCATCTTTCTTGGGAATTGTTGGAGTCTTTATGGCAAGAAATATGAAATTTTGAGGATGAAATTCCTTAAGGAGGTAGGTTGTAACAGCTGATTTTAGGTGACCACTCCAGCGGTCATTTGGTCACTCGAGCACAGATTTGTAGCTCCCAGTATCTCGCAGGTTTGCGAGCGAGACTGCTTGAGTGAAGGAAAGGTCGCTCGAGAATAAAATGCAAGCTCCCAATATTTTCAATGTAGCTCTGCAAAACTTCAGAGACCTTGCATTTACTGCTCGAGAGGTGGAAAGTTTGCTCGAGCGGTCCCTTTGTATTT
The DNA here is from genome assembly GCA_025200525.1 of Camellia lanceoleosa. Classification (NCBI taxonomy): domain Eukaryota; kingdom Viridiplantae; phylum Streptophyta; class Magnoliopsida; order Ericales; family Theaceae; genus Camellia; species Camellia lanceoleosa. The sequence continues at coordinate 65,440,972 of CM045767.1, forward strand.
CTGGCACTTCTCTCGAGCGATGAAAAGTTAGCTCGAGTGGTCTATTCGGGACAACAGAGTTAAAATACGGTCTAAAAACCTTTTTAGCTCACTTTTTCATACTCTTTCTCTCTATCTATCAGTCTTCTCCAAAAACCCTAGCTTTAAAACTCTAGATTCCATCTATTTATAGCAAGAATCCATCTTTGGGCCTTCATTAAAGTTGTTATCCTCGTCACGAACTATGCTTTGAACTGATTAGATTGTGGTATTTCGGAAGTTTATCATGTGGACCTTCATCTCTCTTCTTGCAACCCTTGAGGTAGGAATACCTTTATCCTTGTATATTATACTTTGGTTTAATGTGTGTGAATCTTAAGTTGTATGGACCTATTGAGATGGATGATATATATATATATACATATGGATTTTGTGTTGATGAAGTGGTTGTGTGAAATTGATTATGGGTTGTGTAATCAATTATGAAATAGTGAGTAAGTACATGTGAATTTAGGAAAATGAATACTTGGATAGGAAAATGCCAAATTTTCATATGTAACCCTAAGGGTTGTTCTTAATTTTGACTTAATGAAAAATTGATAAGTAAAATTGGAGAGTCCTTGTGATTACTTGGTTTGTGCTTAAGATGTTAATGTTTTGGAATGTGTTTGAGGTGTCCACTTGCTCAATTCATGTGAGGACGACGAATGTGGGAATGTGTTTAAGGTGCCCACTTGCCTGATTCGTGTGAGGGCGACAAATGTGGGGGTGTTATGAGGTGTCCACTAGCCGATTCATGTAAGGACGACAAAAGTGAAAGGTTTGAGGTGTCCACTAACCATCCATGTGAGGTCGGAAAAATGTAGAGATTGAATGTTGAATTGTGTGTTGTGTAATAACTTTTAAACCTATGAAAATCCATGAGTAATAAAGGTCACACATATTAAAATCAAATGTTTATATACTTGGTTAAAGTTATTCTCTACTAGGCAATAATTACTCATTTCTATTTACTAACATTTCAGGAAATAAGGAGCTCCAAAATCATCAATGAAGAAGAAAAAAACGACCACCTCTTTTTTTTTTTTTTTTTAAATCTAATTCTTTTTGTGAACTTGAAGTTAAATGTAACTGTGGAATTCATTTTCTACTTTTATTTTAGCTTTTGTAATTTTTGTACTAAATGTCTCAATGTAATTAGTAAGCTCTGAGGACAATGTATTGTTTTGTAACTTTTTCTAGCTTACTGAACTAAGATATGTATCTTGTAATTTTTGGAAACTGAATCTGTAGTTTAATGAGAAAGAGAAATTTTTGAATAAAATTATGTGACGTGTGTGTGTGGAGCATGTTCTTGTAATTGTTCAATGGAATTAAACATATGGGCTATTACACAAGTATACAATTTTTAAATTATATTTCAACTGATCAATTGATTTGTCAATTTCTATCATCTAACTCGCTCAATCTAAGTTATTCAAATTCTCAACCACATCAATTAGTTTGAGTCAATTTGTTCAACACCATATGACATTATTTTTTTGCCAATCCCTTTTAATAGTAATTGTAATCAAGAATAAAATTATGATAAAAAAAATAGGGGTTTTTAATTCAACTCCCTAAAAAATATTTTGTAGTAGTTTAAGGACAACTAAAATATGTTCATTAGTTTAAGGACACTAACTCTTTTGGACAAACCTACCCTTAATCAAGTTTTGTTATTCCACCACCTCCAACTGAAATAGCCGTTGCCACTTTTGACCAACACCTCCAGTTGTCGACAATAACCTCTGACCTCTGGTGACTACCTTTAACCGTCAACAACTAGCTCTAACCGTCCACGACAACTTTCTGGTGACTATTGTCAGTCTATTTTCAACAACTCTCCAGCGAAGTGAGATTCCATTGACTTAGCACATTAAAATTCTCTAAGGACTCTCTAACTAAGTGAAATTTCTCGCATTAGAATTAGACTCAGTGAGTGAAATTTCTCTAACTAAAATTTTACTGTAATGATGAAATTTCATCGTGCGACAGGGAAAATCAAATTGTTTTGAACAAATAAATAAATAGAGACGGTAGTAATGATGGATTTGGAAGTGACAATAACATATCTAGAAGCGGCGGTAGCAGACCTGAAAGAGACGAACAACAGGTTTGTGGTTGTGAATGACACTCGATTTTGAACTAGACTATGATTACAAATGGCGGCAATTCGTTTTTTATTTGGATAGTGATTGTGAACGACATCAGCGGTAGTGACAGTGATGGTTTGAAAGGGTGCAGAGAGAGAGAAAGAGAGAGAAATTCACAGAGAGAAATAGATGTAAGCTCAAATTGTTGCAGTGTTTTTAGGGTTTGAGGGAATTTTTGACCATTTATCTCAAAAAAAATTCTTGTCCTACTAAAATTTGAAGTTCAAAACCTTAACTAGTATGCAATCTTTCAATATCCTTTAACTGTTATAGGAATATGTAGAGGGATCTATCCCTATTTAGCCTTTAAAAATATAAATTTTTAGAAAATTTGTATGTGCTACGGCTTTGTTTGGTTATAATTCTCAATTTTTATTTTTAAACAGATTTTCATTTATCTTTACTAATTTTTTTTTCATATTAATTTTAGTCAAATTTTTTATTTTGTACATACATCAAAATTAGCTGCGTCTAAAAAGTAAAAAAAAGTTTAACTAAAATATGGAGGGAAAAATTACAAAGACAAACGAAAAACTACACAAAAATACACATAGATTTTTGTTTAAATTTTCTTCTATTTTTAATGACTTTTTTTAAAAATGTTTTAGCTTCTTTTTTTTTTTTTACTTTTTAGATGAATCTTGATTAGGTACATCTAAAAAGTACAAAGAATTTATTAAAATATTTTTAAAATTCAATAAAAATAAACGAAAATTAATTTTAAAATAGTTTTTGAAAAATCAAATCATACAGTTTCACATGGAAGGGATAGCATTGTTAGTCGGTTACTTCAAATTTTTTTTTTTTTTTTTAAAAGTGATTGAGACCTCCTCTCCCCATCACTCCCACCACCTCTTCGCACAAGTGAGTGTTGATGATTGGAAGAGAAGGAAAAAAAAAAAAAAATTGGCCAATCACAATTCAGAGAGAGTCGTGGGGGGTGTTCATATGGGAGTCCAAATTTTTTTTTTTTTTTGGTCAACATTCTAAGAAGTTAAAGTTATTAATTTGTCAGTAAAATTGCATAAGTGGTACCACTTAAAGGGACCGGTCAATCGATTCAAGCCTCTGACATTTTCTCACTGTACATTAAGATATAACTACATGCTAACTTGTCACGAGGACGTTGGCTGATTGCTTCAGTTGGTTGTTGGTCTCATAAAACAAGAAAAATTATTTTGTGGTGGACATTTAATCACTTAATATAAAATTATAAATTTTATTACTGTTACCAATTACAATACACATGAAAGAGTAGGTGACCATGCCGCAGAACCATCAAACAACTTTTCCATAAAGCAAACCCCTTCTCCATAAAGCAAACCCATTGGGAAATTATCCACGGACATATCCGAGTTTCCTCTTAAGCCGTACTGTTTCACAGGGGCCCCCCAATCCATCGATGACCTCAACAAAAGCAAAATGCTCTCTCTCTCTCTCTCTCTCTCTCTCTCTCACATACACACTCTCTCCTTTCCCTTGTTATAAATGCATCTACTCATCACTCTGTTTTCAAGCCTAAACAAAAACTTCCAAGCCTCATTTGCTTCCTTGAACCTTACAATCATAGAGAAAGGTAAAAATAGGAAAAGAGAAGAAATAAGAAGTGTTGGCTCTTTTAACACACCATCAACAATGACTACTACAACAACAACAACAACAACAAAGGCTACTTTTTCACCACCGGAGACCGCCGTGGTACGGTCGCCGTGGCACTCTCCGCTGCCGTACCTGTTCGGGGGCCTGGCGGCGATGCTGGGTTTGATAACCTTCGCTCTCATAATCCTCGCTTGCTCTTATTGGAAACACACTGGTCGTTCTGAGAATGGTGAAGAAGAAGGTAGCGGCGACACTGATCTCGAAAAAGCAGGGGATTCAGGCAAGGTTTTGCCAGTGTTTGAAGAGAAGATATTTGTGATAATGGCTGGTAATTTGAAGCCTACCTTTCTTGCCACACCCATGTCTTCTTCTTCTTCTTCTTCTTCTTCTTCTTGTAGCAGAGCTTCTTCATTTGGTGTTGATGTTAAAACCAAGAAAGAGGAGAGAGATGAAGCTCAAGTTATTGAGAAGCCAAAACAACAGATGGGTCATGATGATCACACAGAAACAGCAACAACAACTATACATGGTGCGACAGAGTCTCAAGAAAATCCAGAGAACCAGGTTTAGAACCCAGTGAAGTGCAGTTTATTAAGCTGAAATCAATTTTGAGAGAGAGAGAGAGAGAGGAAAGAGAGAGATTTCTCTTTGGTCCTTAGATTTTGTTTTGGTTGTGTTTTTGGTGTAGGAATGGGTTTTTGATGTAGAGTGTCCAGGAAATGTAAATTTTGATGAGATGAAAATCATGAAAAGGAGTTTTTTCTCCTACTAATTTGCTATTCAAAAAACCATCTGTTCTTTAATTAAGCTGGTTTAATTTGTTAAATTTTTTTGCACATCATCAAGGTTTAAGACCTTTCTTTTCTCAAGCTACAGATTTCAATATAAATAAAATAAAAACAAAAGAAAAAAAAAAAAAAGGCCATTTGTCTTCTTCTATCTCTTCTACTTTGTTGTTTGCTCATGCATTTACAGTAGATTCTTTTTGCCACTGCCCACTGTCTTGATCAAATCCAAAATATTAATATTATTATTCATTTAAAAAAAAAAAAAAAAAAAGACACATATATATATATGCCTATATCTATATGTGGTTATAAACTACAATGCATTTAAAGGGAATATAATGCTTAAATAAGTAAAAATTTATCCAATATTTTACAAGAGAATAAAGTGAAAGAAGGGAAAAAAATGATGCATATATTCTCGAAGGAACCACAATTCTTCTTTGATGTGATAGCCGGAAACATAGTTTTTTCTGGTACAATTCTTCTTTGAGAGACTAGTGGAGTCTTGTCTTTAGGATAATTTTATTTATTTATTAATATAGTTTTGGAGTGAAGAATCAATTATAGAAAAATGCCTCAGACCCCCAGTGAGGGTCACTAGGGGTCCTCTGCCTAGCCCTCCCATTGGTCCCAAAAAAAAATTTGTTTTTTTTTTGAATTTAAACCGACCCAGTCTTGCCACGTCAGCGGGGTTGACTAAGTCTGAAGTCAAAACAAAACCGTCAATTATATTAGAGAAAAAACATATAACTGTAACACGTGTCCTCATTGATAATGTTACGGTTCTTATCATAAAATTATATTGATTAGATAGTGATACCACCTCGTGATATTATCATCACATTTAATATTTAAGAGTTGTTTGGAATGACTTAAATAAGTATATTTTTTGTCTTTTTATGAAAAAATATGCAAAAAAATAGAAAGGTGATGTGATAAAAAAAAATAAAAAAATAAAAAGATAAATTATTTTTAAATTGCCAAACTTGACCTTACTAAGGCGGGAGAGAAAAAATTATATTATCCCAACATGTGAAAGTGTTTTGATTTGATAAATATTATTAAAGTTAAAGATAAATAAGAAAATTCGGTTAAAAGATTTTCTCTTTTAGTCCTCCAAGTATAAAATTGTTCACTTTGATCCTCCGATTTAATTTTGTCTCCTTTATTTGAACCAATGGGAAAATATAAAAATCGTAAATATACACTAGTACAAAAATGAAAATTCTTTCACAAAATATTCTAATTATCCAATATGTATATTTTTATTATTTATGTATTGAAACATATTAGATAATGCACTACAAAAAATAAATATATATGTATATATATTTTTTTTAACGAAAAAAAATATTATCACCAAAAAAATTGATTATAAGGATTCTCATTCATCACAAAAATCAAACTTGGATGACAATTTTTTTTTCGCATTCCAAAAATTACATTTTCTTGTAATAGTTAGAATATTTCTTACGAGACATGTTGCCTCTTTTTATTTTTTATTTTTGATGATGTGTATTTATTTTTTTTCCAACACTCCTAGTGCAAAAAAAAATTAAAAAAAAAAAAAAAAAGGAAAACGAAATAAGGTAGGGGATCAAATTGACACTCTTTTTATGTATTGGGGATTAAATTTACACAATTTAAATATTATGGATTAAAATGACACAAATTGCATACTGTAAGAGGTTTGAAATGAACAATAATAATTATATACTTGGAAAGGCAAAACTATGCTAATGTATTCATAATCTGGGATAACCAGAGAGTGAGTGGTTGGATGAAGCTGGAGCAAGTGGTCCAAGAAGAGAATGTAGCAATGCAAAAATAGGCAGCATATCCCCCAAATACCAAGAAGTTCTCCTCTCAAACTTTGAGAAATCGGTTATATTTATAAGCTTTTCCCTGGTATTGATATGGCCAAATAGCATAGTGATGCGTGTTGTAGGATATTCTATCTTGAACCACCAAGCTTTGGTAGACATGTGTCTCTCTGCATGTACTATTTGTTTACCATGAACCTCAACATGTGCCATCTTGTTACAAACCTCAGCAGGTGCCGTTTTTGATATGAACTACGGAAGGCGTACCTGCTAGAGTGACACCTTCGAAGGCGTGGGCCACAACAAGAGTTGTGCCTCATACCAAGCCCAAGAGAACTTCATTGGTCCTGCCAGTGCGACCAAGACAGATCCATGACCTAGGTAATGGAAATGAAGTCCCTTACTCTCAAGCTGCCCTACTCCCATCGTCACGGGGTTTGTGACACCCAAATTCTACTCTAAGGGTTGAGATTAAGATAACGTCACTATTGAGTCATTTGGTCAATAACTAAGTAAGATCCTCGGAAAGTTGGAGGAATCAATATAACCTCCCTCAAAGTCCAACCCCCTTAGATATCAAAACTATTTTTTTGACAAATTTTAAGAGGTATTGATACAAGGTCTCATAAGTAACGTGAAAATAGGTATAAGTTTACAAAAGATATATATATATATAAGAGTAAGCAAATAATAATTATAGAGTTAGAATTTTAATTACAACACAAAGTTTCATCACTATTACTTTCCAAAAAAGATGAAAATACGGATGGACTTAAAACAAAACATCTTCTAACTTCGTCTATGATAGCCAGTAATCTTTGAAAGTCTCCAGTTCCTCGTCAGCCACAAAATTTTTTTTAACACCTGGCACGAAACACCATGAGCTTGGAATGTCCTGTAAATGCAGACACACTCCGTCCCTTTTGCCCAGTCCAATACACTTACAAGAATAGAATTGAATATTTAAGCATGGTGAACAAGTAAACAAGTAAGGATTACGATGTTAGGCGCTAGAATCTAGAAATTCCCCCAAAGAGATTTCATCCTCCCAATCATAAGAATCGGACTCGAATTATTTGGTATGCCCTATTTTTTGTTGCTTTGCGGACCTTAGCTCGAATGCCTACAATGGTTACTGTAGACGTCCCCGAACGCATCCCGTGGAGGGTGCGACTCCCCCCCGTTCTGGTTCGCTTGTGGGTCTACTACAGTTCAAGGGACTCAAATGTCACGGTTTTTAATCTTGAACCAAAGAGTCCAAATCCGGCAAATCGTTTTTTAAAACAGATTTTTGAAAAGAAGTGCCAAACATGGACTGCTTTGCCAGATACAAAGTCGCCACCTAAATGTTTTTTTAATGGGAAATTTAGGAAACCCTGACTCGGTGCCAAAGGCCACCTGTCCGTCATAACCAAAGTTGCCTCGGCTCGGGAACTTGGGTACGATTGGGGAAGGTCACTTCGTGAGCACCCCCGCTCGCCCGGTCAAAGATCGGCCTCTACTAATCATGATATCTATTTTTGAAAACATTGTGAGTTCTTATTCCGGTTATTAGCCTAGGTTACTATGTGATGCGCACAGCATACAAGTATAGACTGAGCCGCCTGAATTGGAACAAAACACTTCATGTTTGTTTTTGAAAATGGTTTGATGGTGCTACCCACAGGTAGGCTAAAACGTGGATTTGCCACCCTCGAGTGGGCTTAGAAAAACATGATTTTGCCACTATCTAGTGGGCTTAAAACAAACATTTGATGAATTGTCCAATCCAAGTAACTCAACCTCCACCCACAGGCATTCAAAGCAGTTATGTCACATAAGCACGTAGCCTCATGGTAAGCATGCTATTCATGGCAACACTCACACGCATGCAAGGATGCTAAAGCATAAAACTCACCGAGTACTCCAAGCCAAAACAGAAGCTCATTAGAAATCATGCATGATCCTAAATATACAGGATTGCCTAATGCAACACATGCAAAAATGCAACTATAGCAGGCTCGGCTATCCTAAACATGGCATATGGAATGCTACAACTAACACGTATTCAATTTGGAATTGAAATACAAATGCAGTTTGTATGATGCGCCGAGCCTGGTGCGTGCAAAACAGATGAATGATGCAAACATGCTGTCATACTGTATGCTAATTGAAATATGCCCTATATCTAACCATCATAAGCAGGTAAATAAAAGGGAAGAAAGACGTGGGTTTGGAAGACATACATCACACTCACCCACACTCATTACAATTATGGCCTCGCGCAGAGGGTCCAAATAAATAATACAGTCCCGAATAAAAGAATAATACAGTCTCAATAATATAGTCCAAATAATGTACAAATTCCTAATTAATTAACAAATTAACTAAGAAAATTGTAAAACTGGCATGCAAGCCAGGGACTGCCTTGATTCTGATGGATGATGTATGCTAGGGCTGTCTTCGCGCGGAAATCCACTGGGATGCCCCAATTAGCCTCTGTTTCGCAATGTTTCTTGAAATGCGTGCTAGACTCCGAAAAGTTGCTGATTCTTTATTTTGCTGCAACAGAGAGCAGAAAAGGGGCATGACAATGTATTTCACAAATATATGCATGCCTCGATCCTCGTGCCACCAATCACGCATATCGATGCACGATGGCCGAGGAGCCGAATTGCACAACTCAATATAGGGTGAATGCATATGAATGCTACAACAAAACCTAACTCCATCATGGATAATCCGGAGTGTCGGTGACTTGGGAATTGAGACCCGTTCCATCACTCGGAGTACGGAACGCGCCTCGTTTCCCGTGCCCGGGCTAACTCCTATCCCGAACACGATGCAATATGCATGATATGCATGAAATGCAACTAAGATACAATCCTAACATACACAATGTTATGGAATGGCATACACGCTACACGAGGTAATACACAACCGAGCATACACAATGCTATGGATGAAATGGCATACGCAATGCAATAATGGGCTTACACCAACATGAGAGAGCTTCAGCCACACCCACATAGGAGGCCATCAGATGAAAACAAGACACCTCGAAATGCGTGCACGCGTGCACGCAAACCGAGAACGAATCCTCAGGCACTGAAATGCCACTCTAATGAGACATGGCAAAGACATGGAATATGATATGCAAACATGCAAAATCAGTAGCAAAATGAAGGGCGAAACAGCCCCGAAACAAAGCGAAATGACACCCGATGCATGGAATCTCTCTCGAAATGCAAAACTAGTTACATGAAGTGGCTTACAGCTATACAAAGCATGCATAATTTGAACATGACATGAAAATAAAGAAGCAAGGAAGCCCCGAGACAAGCATTTTTATAGTACAAAGCATGGTCAAACAGCAAGCATAGATAGGGCTAAAATGACATACGAAAATGGCTCCGCAAGGGAGGCGATGAAGCAAGTGGTAGATGCAAAGCCCAAACATAAAAAGACCCTTCTACAACACTGAAGAGGGACTAAAAATATGCTGTTTTTCAGTAGATGACAACCCCCAAAACAGTATAAAAACATGCTAAAAATGCCATGCAAGATTAAGGCCACCAAAGGGCTATAACATGAAGTATGCAAAAAATTCACCAAACAGCCAAAGTCCCTTAATAGAATATGACAATGGAGTCAAAATATGGCCATTTTCAGTTCTGATCATGTCCTAAAAACAGAAGCAAAATGAGCTAACAAAGCATGCAAAGATAGGGACCAAAGACGGGTAATGAAGTAAGTGGTACATGGAGGTCCCAAACAAGGTTGAGACCTTCTTAAATGTTGAATAAGGGCTCAGAATGAGCCTAACTACAGTTTATATCATGCTCAAAAACAGACTACACACATGCTAAAAATACCATGCAAAATAATGGCATACAAGAGGGTATTGAAACAAGTGTAAGATGAGGGTCTCAAACAGGGTTTATCCCTTCAAAAAACATGTATAATGGCTCAAAATAATCCTAGTTTTAGTTAGGGTTGGAGCCCAAAACAGTAAGAAAATAGGGTAGAAAAATGATACAAAAATTGAGCTCAAAAGAGGGGAAGTGACACTCACCCTTGTAGACCAATCTTTGGTTGCTTCTTGGACCAAATTTGCTGCCTCTTAGCTGCTGGAAAGCCTCCCAAGATGCTGGAAATGGAGTAGTGGTGGTGGTGCTTGGTGGTGATGAAGAAATGGGTTGGAACTTGGTTGTTTTTGAGCTTGGAAGTAGAGAGGGAGAGAGATGTGTATACAAGACTCTCCAACAATTTTTTCTAACCCTAAAAACAGACCTGAGGTGGTGTATATGTAGGCAAAATTGGTGGAAAAATGGAGGGAAAAAATTGGGGGAAAACTAGTCAAGTTTTCCCCCAAAATGGCCAAACCCTCGAACATGGGTGTAGTGGAAAACAAAATTCACATCTAGGACACCCTTGGGGAGGGGGGCATGGCCAGCTAGTTTAAAGGGGCAAAAAGGTCATTTCACAAAAGGGTGGCCGGCCAGCTACTTTCAGGGCAAGAACAATAGGCTGTCGGAAAGAAAAGTGGCCGGTGGGTGATTGGGAAGTCCAATGGTAACCATTCAAGTGTCCAAATTGAAGCCCCGGAAGTTAGCTTTCCAATGGCACAAACCTTGCATCAAAATTCCTCCTTTGGAAAAAGTTATGCCCGTTTCCGTGAAGTCGCGCAGATTCGGTCCCAACCGGAGTGATGCCCTACTTCAATCAACCATATCTCCTCCGTCCGGAATTGAATTTAGGAGATTCTTGAGTGAAAAATGAAGCCCCGGGAGTAAGCTTTCCAACGGTGGTGGCCTCATAGCTTGATTCCAAGTATCCAAATGAATAGGCCCGATTCGGCGAGGGCTGCTCGACTCTCTCTCTTAACGGTTCATGCCCGTTTTACCCCCAACTGGATTTCTTCCCCCTTCTCCTCTTTTCTTCAACTCCAAACCCCTAAGTAAGGTGTTTTGAAAGATTTTTCAAAGATTTCATCTCTCTTTCATTCATTTCCACTTTGTCCTTGCTCGGTTTACCGAAAAGCGCAACATTTGACAAAATACGAGCCTCGGAACATCGTAAAAACTTTATTTTCAAAATGTTTTGAAAGAGAGGGTTTTAAGTTCTAAAAACCATTCAAAATAGCTTTGGTCCAAAATGGGGCGTGTAGTTGGGATTTGTTCCTCTCTCTTTGCCGAAGAAATTGCACCTTTCCCCTGCACAACTTTCTCCACCATGTAAACCATCATTCGCGTCGAAGTCTTATGGATGGTAAAAAATGGGGTGTCTACAGTTGCCCCTATTTGACAGAACTCGGAAGTCAAGGAGTGACGGGAGTGAATGTCAAAGCCTAGAGACGACCCATTTTTGACAAGGCCGAGAACTTGGACAAACAAACAAAATATAGATAAATAAATGGTTGTGCCCGCAGGCTGCCTACGTATCCCTTTGCAAATAATCAAACCAGCGTAGTTCAGGGGCAAGATGCAAAATGATATGCAGAAAGATTTTGATAATTGGACTTATACGTTACGCGAAGCCGGTTTTGAAGATTGGACTTATACGCTACGCGAAGCCGGTTTGAAAATTGGACTTATACGCTACGCGAAGCCGGTTTTGAAGATTGGACTTACCATTCTGTGGCCGGTTTGAAGATTGGACTTATACGCTACGTGAAGCTGGTTTGAAAATTGGTCTTACGCTAGAAGCGAAGCGGTTTGAAAATTGGACTTACTCGCTCTGTGGCGGTTTGAAGATTGGACTTACATGTTAGCGAAATTTGGTTTGAAGATTGGACTTACACGCTTCATGGCCGGTTTGAAGATTGGACTTATACGCTATGCGAAGCCGGTTTGTAGTTTGGACTTACACACTAAGCGAAGCCGGTTTGAAGATTGGACTTATACGCTACGCGAAGCCGGTTTTGAAGATTGGACTTATACGCTACGCGAAGCCGGTTTGAAGATTGGACTTACACGCTAAGCGAAGCCGGTTTGAAGATTGGACTTATACGCTACGTGAAGCCGGTTTGAAGATTGGACTTACACGCTAGGCGAAGCCGGTTTGAAAATTGGACTTATACGCTACGCGAAGCCGGTTTGAAGATTGGACTTACATGTTAAGCGAAGCTGGTTTGAAGATTGGACTTACACGCTAAGCGAAGCCGGTTTGAAGATTGGACTTATACGCTATGCGAAGCCGGTTTGTAGTTTGGACTTACACACTAAGCGAAGCCGGTTTGAAGATTGGACTTATACGCTACGCGAAGCCGGTTTGTATGCAAAACAATGTAATGTACTAACAAGTCTGCAGTGAGGTGCAAGACAAATGAATGAAATGCTGAGGAAGGAACAAAGAGAGAAACGTAGGGACTTATCCCAGTGTTTCGGAGTGGTTTAAGCATTAGAACGTATTCTAAATGCTCTTAACCAAAGAGGGGGGAACAGAGGGACATATCCCGGAGGTTAGGGATGTATCCCAAAGGTTAGGGACATATCCCAAGGATTAGGGACGTATCCCGAAGGTTAGGGACGTATCCCAAAGGTTAGGGACGTATCCCAAAGATTAGGGACGTATCCCAAAGGTTAGAAAAGAAGGAGAAACATAGGGACGTATCCCAGTGTTCTGCAAGGAATGTGAAACATAGGGACGTATCCCGGTGTTCCGCAAGGAATGTGAAACATAGGGACGTATCCCGGTGTTCCGCAAAGAGAGGAGAAATGTAGGGACGTATCCCGGTGTTCTGCAAGGAATGTGAAATATAGGGACGCATCCCGATGTTCCGCAAAGAGAGGAGAAACGTAAGAACGTATCCCGGTGTTCTGCAAGGAATGTGAAATATAGGGACGTATCACGGTGTTCCGCAAAGAGAGGAGAAACGTAGGGACGTATCCCGGTGTTCTGCAAGGAATGTGAAATATAGGGACGTATCCCGGTGTTTCAGAATGGTGTAAGCATTGGAACGTATTCCGAACACTTTTAACCGAAGAGGGAGAGACATAGGGACGTATCCCGGTGTTCCAGAATGGTGTAAGCATTGAAACGTATTCCGAACACTTTTAACCGAAGAGGGAGAAACATAAGGACATATCCCGGTGTTTCGGAATGTTGTAAGCATTGGAACATATTCCAAATGCTTTTAACCGAAGAGGTCTAACCCGTCGCACGCGCGAGGAGAAAGAGTGATAATTGCAAGTGAAAAGGTGCATAACAATGCAGGTGAAGTGTTCATAACAATGCAAGTAATGAGCATAACAATGCTAGACAGATGTGCATAACAATGCAACGAATGAGCATAGTGTGATTGATACACAAAGTGAGCAGAGTATGATAGACATACTAAAGGTGAACACAAAGTGTGATAGATGCACTATGTGAACAAGTGTGATTGATACACTAAAGGTGTGTGATGGATACACAAAAGGTGAACACAAAGTGTGATAGATGCACTGAGTGAACAAGTGTGTTTGATACACTAAAGGTGTGCGATGGATACACAAAAAGTGAATATGTGCGTGATAGATACACAAAAGTGAGAATGTGTGTGATAGATACACAAAATGAATGAAGTGTGATTGATACACTAAATGAATGAAGTGTGATTGATACACTAATAAATGATCTCAAACGGAACTTCTTTGGATGAACCGTACATACAATATTGTGCATGACTGAGAAAGAAACTTGATAGGTACAATGCATTACAATGCATGATGCTTAAGGAAAGCAATAAATGGACAAAGCGGCGCTTTAGAAAGCACCTCCTGAGGTGAGTGGCGGTGAACCGCTCTACTCTGACGGGGATCTCCCCTCGTGCTCTTCGAACACTTTACCTTGAACTCACAGTACAAAGGCTCTGAAATGCTGACAAGTAACAACATCTGTATGTAGGAGCTACGGCTGCTGCTTGTTTTCCTGATCATATTCACAACTTTCCCTATTCTCCAACGGGGTGACAGACTAGGTTGGTCCAGTATCCAGAATTAAGGTGCATACACGCTATCTCAACCTATGGGGCTTCCATACGGATTTCAAGCCGAGGACACACCTCTGGGTATTTAAACCAGACTTTAGTCTCGGAAATCCCGAACCTTTGCATTCTAGGCAATAGCTATTCGAACTCTAGTTTCTACCATCGCAGTTGGTCTCCTAGGAACTCATTGCGAACACAGCCAAGATGACCCGACAAAGAAGGTACTCGAGAGAGCGCCGATTGCCATTACGCTTGAGGTAGACTTGATCTTGAGCTTGAGGTAGAGGCACACTCATACTTTGGAGCATTGGCAAGACCTGAAGAGGTACACATGGAATACAATCTCGGAGCCTACTGAAGTTGGAACAAACTCAGATGCCCGACATTTTCCTCTTTTGCTTTCGCTGCGATCCGAACCATTATAACCAGATAGGTCACAGTTCTCTTGTTCTCATATGACCTGAGTTGAATCCTGCGGTTTTATGAAAGAACAAATTCTGTTTTGCACAAATGTGGAGAATGGCACGGCATTCGGAGCACAAAACAATTTTATTTTTTTGAAATTGAGAGATTTTTTTTTTGACCAGGTATTGAGCCTACGACTAGACACAGCAAAACGACTCAACACGGAAATAAAAGGCACACAATCTAAACACATCGAGTAACACTGGAAACGACTCAAAACAAGAAACGAGCTAAAACAAAAAGACACGACACTTTCGACGCACAGGAGCTGTTTCACCGGGTAGTGTTTCCCACCATTTTCTTATTTGTGGTTCTCACATCACTCGGCCCTCAAGCTCTGTTTTTCTGAAAAAGCCCTTTTCTCACTTTTCCTCTCATTGCACATCTCTCTATTCTTCAATCTCTCATTTTTCAATCCCTCCCCTGGGTGGTTGATGGATAAATAGCAAGTTGTGGGCTAGTGCCCCTAGAATTCTGCTAGATTCTCTTTCTTCCGTTTACAGCAAGTGAATTCCTCCACGAGAGAGTTCTTCTACAACTAGGTGTGTAGCAAATTTGCGGTGACATCGGTTGTGATGCTCTGCTTTGGAAAGTTTGGGCGTGTCAGATGTGTCGAGATGAAGTGGAATATCTTGATCCATTCCATTTCGTGCCGCCTTTGGGCTTGATACCTCGTTGCTCGGAGGATGAGGAGCTTTTGACCCTTTTGTTGTCGCCTTGAGTTGTGCCTTTTACGGCGGGTAGAGTGCCCTTCTTGGCAAGTATTTTGACAAAGGAAAAAACAGAACTCTGACTCATTGTGCCCCTAGTTCATCATGTTGACCATTTTTATTTTTTAAGGTTTTGCTAAAGTAATTTTGACCGACATGAGAGTTAGATTAACATGCTTGTTCAATTTTTGATTTGAAATCATGCAAGTCGGTTATGAGCCTTTGAAAATTTTCCTTTTTGGGTCCAAGAAGTGGGTCGATTTTGGAAAAGATGGAACAATTTTAGAAAATTAGTCAACCTCGGTAAAAATTCTCAAAAACTATTTTTGCAAGCGGCCACTTGCTCAACAGCGTGAAACCTACTCTGAGATACACAACCTCGGATCAAGGAAAAGCGCCTTGTGCTTGAAGAAGCGCATGGCAACGGAAAGTTGCCCCTTGTTTGAACGGCACCGCAGCGCATTGAATGGCAACAGAAAGTTGCCCCCTGTTTGAACGGCACAGTGGCGCGTTGAATGGCAACGGAAAGTTGCCCCTTGTTTGAATGGCACCGTAGCACATTGTAGTCAGTCCTTAGAGCGACGAACACAACCAGACTCTCGGATACAGTGAAGACAAAGACCAGAACCATCACATGGACACAATCGAATTTGAAGTGTTTACGGCTGGACTTCAAGATGAAGTTGCCTACGTATCCCAAACATGGGAATCAAGCCTTACGTAGTTCGGGGTGAAGGTACACTCGGGTATTAACCTCTCCTTTTTAGGCTCTAACTTTTGCTAAGGCGCCCGTCGCGGGTTTTCGACCTTGCGAGCTTTGTTCTTCTTTCTTTTTCATTTCTTTTCTTTTATTTTTTTTATATTTTTTTTTCTTTTCTTCTTTTTTCTTTTTTTGCTTTTCTTCTTTTTTTTTTCTTTTTGCTTTTTGTATATATCTTTTCTTGCTCTAACTTTTGCCTGGGTCGCCCTTTCCGGGTTTTCGGCCCAGCGAGCCTCTCAAAGGGTAAAAGTGTAGCTGGTCCATGCCAAATGGTTTTGAGATCTTGAAGTCATTTGAATCCTGGAAAATGACTGCTGTATTGATTCGCAGAAGGATTCATCTTCGGCTCTTCGAGCATATTGGACATTTTGCACGTAGTTAGGGGTGCTTGATTTAACCAGCTTCTTACGATGGTCGATCTTCTTGATCGACTTTGGTGCCTCTTGTTCGAAATTGCTTCAAATCGCCACAGGCCTCACATCGTAGTTGACCGTTGAACCTTCTGAATTCAAGTTCAAGGTTTGGAAGCAAAAGGGGTTGAGTCTCGAGGCTGAGAACGATCCTAGGCTGCACAATCTCAAGAGCGATTCCACACAGGTCTTCGTAGGACCGTGCAAAACATTTTGTTTTTGAAAATTTTTAAGAAAACGACAAATCACTCGTGCTGAAGATAGTGTGAAACTAGTCTGGATCAAGCCAGGGTCATTCTCAGTACTCACGCTAACGAGCATGATTTCATTCATTAAGGGCTTAGCACGCCTCTCTTTCTCTCAATTGATCAAAGTTTTGCAAATCCCGAGGAATTCCTTCCTCTTCGTTTTCACCGCAGTGTTAAAAAAAGTTTTGAAAAACTTAGGTCAATACAATGACTTCAAGGCACAGAAAAGACAGAGTTCTTAGTCAAATATTGCCATCTCATTCAGAACTTCTGACATAACTGGCACAAAGCAGAAGCAAACGCAAAAGCGTGAAAATCATTACTATTTCATTCAAATCTGTTGGCATTATTGGCTCCCTGGCAGAAACAGACTCAAAACGAAAAGACAAACGCAAAACAAAATGGTGACGCCCGAGGTAACACCCCTGGAATCACCCGACTCCTATATAACAGGACTGACTCGATACAACAAGACAAACCCAAAACAAAAGAGACTGACTCAAAACAAAACAACAAGACTGACCCAATACCCAAGTCAGAATGCAAAATTAATAGCACTTGTACATTGCTCAAAACAGTGCATGCCATCTACCACAGTTGGAGTAAACTGAACACCGCCCGCAGGTGGTTCATCCCTTGATCACATCACATTATCCTCCACAAGTTCACTGATCAAGTGCCGATAGACTTTGCAGGACCTGGTGCGGGGATGACCCCGTTGTCAATCAAATTTTGTATCTCGTGGCGGAGACGGATGCAACTGTCGGTGTCATGACCAGTTTGTTGATGGAAAGCACAGTACTTAGTCGGGTCATGCTTTGGAGGGAGAGGATCGGGTAGAGGCTGTTGCTCCAATAGTTTCAGATGTCCTTTCCTGAGTAGGACCCCCAGGGCTTTAGACAAAGACATATAGAGTGGGGTGAAAACCCTCTTGCCTCGGGGTAGATAGTCTGAAGTTCGGGGATGCACTAACAAAGGGGGTGGCTGCTCTTGGTGTGGTGGTGGCGACCATGCCCACTTCGGAAGATCTTGCAGCTGCGTCACCGCTGGTAGTCGCATTCGAACTGCGGGTAAACGCCCTCCTGGGCTGCTCCTTCTCCTGGTCAATGAGGCCCTGTTTCATAGCATCCTCGATCTGTACTCCCATCTCATGCAAATCTAAAAAGATAGGAAAGGGGAGCACGATCATTTTCTGCATTAGTTTGGGCTGGAGGTTGCGCACAACCATCCGTATCTGATCCTTATCCGTTGGCCTAACGGTCATCATTGAGGCCTTGGCCCTCCAGCGGGTCACGAATTCTGAGAAGCTCTCCTTAGGCTCTTGCCTCGTCGTCTCAAGATCACGGGTCGTAATCTCGATTTGGGTATTGTATGAATATTGTGCGACGAAGGCCTCGGCCATCTCCTCCCAGCTTTGTTTCACTGAATCCTCCAACTTGGCATACGGATGACGCAATACAAGCAGTCTGCCAAAAAGAGAGAGCTTCTGTAATCTTGTCAAGTCCATCGGGCGTAGAACATCTTAAAACAAACTCAGGTGGACCATGGGATCTCCCGACCTGTCAAAACGGTCAATGTGAGGCATCTTGAACCTGTCCGGCAGAGTTACAGCTGCGTCGGTGTACCCGTCCTCAATGTCCGGGATGGACTTTACTCCCTGAGATTTTTTGAACAACTTTTCAAACTTACTCAACTTCAACGCTGTAGGGTCGACCTCGAACTCGAAGGGAGAGTCCGGTAGATTGGTAGGTGTTTTGGACGGTGGGTAAAATTAGAGGCGGGCAGCCTGTTGGAATGTCCGTATCTGCCTGGACATTTGGTGTCTCTCCGGGTGTTGGAGCTCCTGGTGGGAGAGGAGCTTGATTTGAAGCAGACGCTCCACTTTGCTGTTGCAACCTAGTGATGAGCTCGACTTGCCGAGCCAAGATTGCAGCCTGCTGCTTAGAAAATTCCGCTTGGCGGACAACGTCTTGCTGCATGAGTTTCATAGTTTCCTGTATTTGACGCATCATTACCTCCATCCCTGACGTGTTCTGTTGATCCATCGGTATTGGTATATCTATCCTATGATGGCGAGACCTCTTTGTTGTTCCGATGGGGTGGATAAGGGCCCTGATCACAAGCTTCTGGCGGTGATTTGTGCCTGACTGGCCCTTTTACCCTGCCACTGATTGCCCTTGAACTGAACCTCTGACCTGACAAAGTCTATTAGCACAAGTTCGATGAACCTCGGAGGATATTGGAGCCTTCTGAAGCTATGGTTCCAAGACTACCTGGCAAAAGAGAAAACAGACAGCATCTCAGCCTGATTCCATCTGAACAGATACGAGCATAGTTGAATGAGTGTGCTCTCTACTGAATTCTGCCCAGAATTCTGCCTCAAATCTGATACCCTCGGGTAAAACTGATTCCCCAAATACTAATGCCCTTAGGCTTGATTCCCAAAATACTGAACTGGTGCCCACAGGCCTGGTGCCCAAACTTGTAAACTGATACATGCATTCCTGTAGAGACGTACTCTAAAAGCACATAGCAGATAATTGAGAGCCAAACACCCCTATGTTGGGGTAGGGTTTCCCTGTCCTATTTTGTCAGGAGCTAGGGTTTCACTACTCATGCAGCGGTTTCAAACAACCTATATCGGGTAAGCAACCTGTCCTAGTTTGGAATGGTCACTATGGATTTCGATATGCACTAGGTCGAATGGTCAAAAAGGGTGCACCGATAAAACCGGGGTTTGTGTTCCCATGCTATCAGAGCCCAGAGCCGATCAGCCTTATGGTCATGCCTTGACAGGACAACCCTCCGGCAAATCGTTCGGGAATGGCATATGGCAAACACGGTGTCCTAGGCGCACCAATGCAAATGCAATGCAAAGAAACACACAAGTGTAATCAAAACCAGATATTATGAGTTTGAGTCAAGTTCTCTAACTCCCCAAAGTCGCGAAGCTTGAAGCGTCCCGAACGCATCCCGGGGAGGGTGCGACTCCCCCCCGTTCTGGTTCGCTTGTGGGTCTACTACAGTTCAAGGGACTCAAATGTCACGGTTCTTGATCTTGAACCAAAGAGTCCAAATCCGGCAAATCGTTTTTGAAAACAGATTTTTGAAAAGAAGTGCCAAACATGGTTGCTTTGCGGAATCTGAGTCGCCACCTAAATGTTTTTTAATGGGAAATTTAGGAAACCCTGACTCGGTGCCAAAGGCCACGTGTCCGTCATCACCAAAGTTGCCTCGGCTCGGGAACTTGGGTACGATTGGGGAAGGTCACTTCGTGAGCACCCCCGCTCGCCCGGTCAAAGACCGGCCTCTACTAATCATGATATCTGTTTTTGAAAACATTGTGAGTTCTTATTCCGGTTATTAGCCTAGGTTACTATGTGATGCGCACAGCATACAAGCATAGACTGAGCCGCTTGAATTGGAACAAAACACTTCATGTTTGTTTTTGAAAATGGTTTGATGGTGCTACCCACAGGTAGGCTAAAACGTGGATTTGCCACCCTCAGGAGGGCTTAGAAAAGCATGATTTTGCCACTATCTAGTGGGCTTAAAACAAACATTTGATGAATTGTCCAATCCAAGTAACTCAACCTCCACCCACAGGCATTCAAAGCAGTTATGTCACATAAGCACGTAGCCTCATGGTAAGCATGCTATTCATGGCAACACTCACACGCATGCAAGGATGCTAAAGCATAAAACTCACCGAGTACTCCAAGCCAAAACAGAAGCTCATTAGAAATCATGCATGATCCTAAATATACAGGATTGCCTAATGCAACACATGCAAAAATGCAACTATAGCAGGCTCGGCTATCCTAAACATGGCATATGGAATGCTACAACTAATACGTATTCAATTTGGAATTGAAATACAAATGCAGTTTGTATGATCTTGCGAGCAGTGCGTGCAAAACAGATGAATGATGCAAACATGCTGTCATACTGTATGCTAATTGAAATATGCCCTATATCTAACCATCATAAGCAGGTAAATAAAAGGGAAGAAAGACGTGGGGTTGGAAGACATACATCACACTCACCCACTCTTATTACAATTATGGCCTCGCGCAGAGGGTCCAAATAAATAATACAGTCCCGAATAAAAGAATAGTACAGTCCCAATAATACAGTCCAAATAATGTACAAATTCCTAATTAATTAACAAATTAACTAAGAAAATTGTAAAACTGGCATGCAAGCCAGGGACTGCCTTGATTCTGATGGATGATGTATGCTAGAAATCTTGCTTGAAATCCACTGGGATGCCCCAATTAGCCTCTGTTTCGCAATGTTTCTTGAAATGCGTGCTAGACTCCGAAAAGTTGCTGATTCTTTATTTTGCTGCAACAGAGAGCAGAAAAGGGGCATAACAATGTATTTCACAAATATATGCATGCCTCGATCCTCGTGCCACCAATCACGCATATCGATGCACGATGGCCGAGGAGCCGAATTGCACAACTCAATATAGGGTGAATGCATATGAATGCTACAACAAAACCTAACTCCATCATGGATAATCCGGAGTGTCAGTGACTTGGGAATTGAGACCCGTTCCATCACTCGGTCTGAGCAGCGCCTCGTTTCCGTGCAGGCTAACTCCTATCCGAACACGATGCAATATGCATGATATGCATGAAATGCAACTAAGATACAATCCTAACATACACAATGTTATGGAATGGCATACACGCTACGAGGTAATACACAACCGAGCATACACAATGCTATGGATGAAATGGCATCAATGCAATAATGGGCTTACACCAACATGAGAGCCTCGTACACCCACATAGGAGGCCATCAGATGAAAACAAGACACCTCGAAATGCGTGCACGCATGCACGCAAACCGAGAACGGACCCTCAGGCACCGAAATGCCACTCTAATGAGACATGGCAAAGACATGGAATATGATATGAAAACATGCAAAAATCAGTAGCAAAATGAAGGGCAAAACAGCCCCGAAACAAAGCGAAATGACACCCGATGCATGGAATCTCTCCCGAAATGCAAAACTAGTTACATGAAGTGGCTTACAGCTATACAAAGCATGCATAATTTGAACATGACATGAAAATACAGAAGCAAGGCAGCCCTGAGAAAAGAATTTTTACAGTACAAATCATGGTCAAACAGCAAGCATAGATAGGGCTAAAATGACATACGAAAATGGCTCCGCAAGGGAGGCGATGAAGCAAGTGGTAGATGCAAAGCCCAAACATAAAAAGACCCTTCTAAAACACTGAAGAGGGACTAAAAATATGCTGTTTTTCAGTAGATGACAACCCGAAAAACAGTATACAAGCATGCTAAAAATGCCATGCAAGATTAAGGCCACCAAAGGGCTATAACATGAAGTATGCAAAAAATTCACCAAACAGCCAAAGATCCTTAATAGAATATGACAAGGGGGTCAAAATATGGCCATTTTCAGTTCTGATCATGTCCTAAAAACAGAAGAAAAATGAGCTAACAAAGCATGCAAAGATAGGGACCAAAAAAGGGTAATGAAGTAAGTGGTACATGGAGGTCCCAAACAAGGTTGAGCCCTTCTTAAATGTTGAAGAAGGGCTCATAATGAGGCTAACTACAGTTTATATCATGCTCAAAAACAGACTACACACATGCTAAAAATACCATGCAAAATAATGGCATACAAGAGGGTATTGAAACAAGTGTAAGATGGGGGTCTCAAACAGGGTTGAGCCCTTCAACAAACATGTATAATGGCTCAAAATAAGCCTAGTTTCAGTTAGGGTCGGAGCCCAAAACAGTAAGAAAATAGGGTAGAAAAATGATACAAAAATTGAGCTCAAAAGAGGGGAAGTGACACTCACCCTTGTAGACCAATCTTTGGTTGCTTCTTGGACCAAATTTGCTGCCTCTTAGCTTCTGTAAAGCCTCCCAAGATGCTGGAAATGGAGAAGTGGTGGTGGTGCTTGGTGGTGATGAAGAAATGGGTTGGAACTTGGTTGTTTTTGAGCTTGGAAGTAGAGAGGGAGAGAGATGTGTATACAAGACTCTCCAACAATTTTTTATAACCCTAAAAACAGACCTGAGGTGGTGTATATGTAGGCAAAATTGGTGGAAAAGTGGAGGGAAAAAAGGGGGGGAAAACAAGTCAAGTTTCCCCCAAAAATGGCCAAACCCTCGGACATGGGTGTAGTGGAAAACAAAATTCACATCTAGGACACCCTTGGGGAGGGGGGCATGGCTGGCTAGTTTAAAAGTGCAAAAAGGTCATTTCACAAAAAGGGTGGCCGGCCAGCTAGATTTTCTGGCCGGCCAGCTACTTTTAGGGCAAGAACAATAGGCTGCCGGGAAGAAAAGTGGCCGGTGAGTGATTGGGAAGTTCAATAGTGGCCATTCAAGTGTCCAAATTGATGCCCCAGAAGTTATCTTTCCAATGGCACAAACCTTGCATCAAAATTCCTCCTGTGGAAATTGTTATGCCCGTTTCCGTGAAGTCGCGCAGATTCGGTCCCAACCGGAGTGATGCCCTACTTCAATCAACCATATCTCCTCCGTCCGGAATTGAATTTAGGAGATTCTTGAGTGAAAAATGAAGCCCCGGGAGTAAGCTTTCCAATGGTGGTGGCCTCATAGCTTGATTCTAAGTATCCAAATGAATAGGCCCGATTCGGCGAGGGCTGCTCGACTCTCTCTCTTAACAGTTCATGCCCGTTTTACCCCCAACTGGATTTCTTCCTCCTTCTCCTCTTTTCTTCAACTCCAGACCCCTAAGTAAGGTGTTTTGAAAGATTTTTCAAAGATTTCATCTCTCTTTCATTCATTTCCACTTTGTCCTTGCTCGGTTTACCGAAAAGCGCAACATTTGACAAAATACGAGCCTCGAAACATCGTAAAAACTTTATTTTCAAAATGTTTTGAAAGAGAGGGTTTTAAGTACTAAAAACCATTCAAAATAGCTTTGGTCCAAAATGGGGCGTGTAGTTGGGATTTGTTCCTCTCTCTTTGCCGAAGAAATTGCACCTTTCCCCTGCACAACTTTCTCCACCATGTAAACCATCAGTCGCGTCGAAGTCTTATGGACGGTCAAAAATGGGGTGTCTACAGTTACGTCCAGCGTAGCACCAACCAAGGATCTCAAAAGAGATGATAAAATTAAGGGCCTTACCCATTATCTCATTTTCTGTTCAAGGGTTCCGAAATAATCACTTGTGCAAGACTGTACTTCAAATAGGGAACACGTCTCACCAACCAATTCAATTCAAGCCCAACATTATCTCATAATATTATTCAAATGATCAAAACCTAATTACCACCCCAATTAAGTTTCCTGTTGAGTTAAATGTTTTAAGTTAAAGTTAGAACAAGTTATTGAGATAATAATTTCTACATAAGCATGAGCATCATTAAAGGATTGTGGTAAGGAATATAACCATAACATATGAAAATATGATGCCAAGACATAAACAAGTGATAGTAAGCACATCCATGAAGTTAAGAGCATGTAATTATCAACAAAAGCACATTTTCATATTCGGTGCACTTCAAATATCACAATCAAAGGAGCATTTTCAGATTTTTCCCGAACTTGAATTTCCTATAGTTTGTAGAGAATTTCATCTAGTTTTCATTACATTTTTCATAAGTGGAATAGGTTTCCTAGATTTTTAGTTAATTAAGAAATACACCAGCACTGTCCAGGGTTGTCGACTGTTACTAAAATTGAATTTTCTCTCAAACTGTTCACTCTTTTTTGATAAAAAAAAAAAAAAAAAAACTTTTCCTTGAAAGCTAACACTTAAAGGAAGGTTTTGATATAATAATGAGGTTAAGGATGTTTTTCTGAATTTTTCTAAAATTTTTGAAAGTAGGCTAAAAATACCGGTTTTCATGCACAAAACTTGAAACAAGGGAAAAAGTAAGAAAATGGGGGTAACCATGGATAATTTTTCACTCCTATTGTGATAAAAGCATGCTAAATAATATATTATAAAATCACAATTTTAGATTTACGGTGTGTCTTTGGAAATCATGTGAGATAGAAATAGAAAAAAATAGTTTTGCATCTATTAAGAGAAAATACAACTAAAAGAGGAATCAAAGCTCAACTCATCAAATTTAAACACATGAACATCATAATTTCATAACTGAAATGATACTAAAGGACCTCCAAAATTATGTATTTGAATGAGAAAATTAGAAAAGAGGGTTGTGTCGTGGCTTAATTGAAGCTATGTGAAGTGTTTGCACAATTTTATCCTCTTTTCCTCTCCTTTACTATCAAGGTTCACTCTCTTCCTCTCCTTTCACTCTTCGGGCTGAATGTGTGTGTAGGTGAGTGTATAAGATATGTAAAATGTGGAGGGTGGTGGTGTTTCTATAGAAAAAAATGGTGTGAATTGTCTAAGATAGCCTTAGTTCCAATTCAATTGAATAGCTCCTTGATTTGGTGTGAATATAATGGAATGAAGGTTATTAGGACCTTAATGGTTAAATATGATCTAGTTAGGCTTAGGTTTAATTTAATTCATGCTAGTTACAAGCACCTTAGATATATATCAATAGGGTAAATTACACTGACCTCCCCTGAGGTCTACCTTAGTTACAGGGACCTCCCCAGTAGTTTCAAAAATAACACTGACCTCCCCTACTTTTGAAAATAATACACAAATTCCCCCTTGATGTTAGAAGGACGTTAATAAAGTAACAAAAACAGTGACATCAGCCACAATAAACATGCAAATGTCCAAAATACCCTTATCATCCTTTATAAAACAATACACTCTCTTATAATTATTTGCCTCCAATTTCCAACACCTGTTAACTTTCCAACACATGTCCCAATTATGAGTGCTTCAGACATATATAAACAAGTTCAAATATCAATGCTTCATAGTTACATTTAATGCTTCATAGTTAGTTGATAGTCATATCCCAAAAGAGTTATAAAAGATTTACATCCCCCAAAAAGAAGAAATCACTATCTCGTAGTTAAGCACTATGCTCCTCATCTATTACTACATCATAGTTACAAAAGTATGATCAAGATACCCACAACAAAAAAACAAAAGTGGGTGCATCATCCTATAAGCATTATGCACTATCTATATATTCTGTATCTATTCATTGTCACACATATGTACCCAAAAACCATCATTAAGAAGTGAAGTTATCTGCAAAAACAACCAACGAAAAAATAAAACAAAACAAAAACAACTTATGCTTGAATTTGTACCATATAAATAAAATCTAAAATCTAAAGTGAAGTTATCTACACTAACCTTATGTTCTTGTGACCTCTGTCACACACTAAGTTTGCATTGAAGGGCTCCCTTTTTGAATATCCTGAGTTGCAAACCAACGTTAGTACATAAATTGCAAACCAAAATTAGTACATAAATACTTTAGTCAAACAAAAAAAAAAATGCAAAGGCAAAGAAAACAAAAGATGCTTTTATGTGTATTCTCAGTTGAAATATCTCTTCCAGATAAAGTTCTGCTTTTGCCTCTGCTTCTACCTCTCCCAGATAAAGTACCTTCTCTGCCAGATGAAGCGCCTTCTCTGCCAAATGAAGTGTTGCCTCTTTTGCCAACAGATCTGACTCCTCTCTCAGATGAAGAACCCATGCCTCTGCCAAATGAAGTGTTGCCTCCTCTGCCACCCCTGACTCGACCTCTCTGACATGTCCTCTTATTGTGCCCATATTCCTTGCACCAATTGCATTTCAAAGTATAAGACCTCTTGGCCTAACTTGTACCTGTTGGAGGCTTATCAGCAGCTCTCTTCTTGGAATTCTTTGGTCTTCCTACCAATCTTTTCAGAGGTGGTGGCTGTAAAGGCTCCTCATTTATCAGTGTCCACATAGTATGGTTTGATATTGGATGTATAATCCCACCATTGGCTATCAAATACTTTTGCTTTGAGTAATAGGGGTGAACAAAGTGTTCCACATTCATTCTACTATGTGAGATGGCTGCCATAGCATGTGTGCATAGAATCCTAGAGATCTCTCACTCTCTATAGGAACAACTCATCCTACCTAGATGCGCAATGTATCTCACTCCCTCATTGTCCCTAATATCATACTCCTGCTCTCCTGTATACTCTACTTTGCACTTTCTTAACTCATACAAGGTCTTATCAAGCTTCTTTTTAATGTTCAAAATGACATTGGACTGCCATTGCAATACTTTTTAATACCTCATTTGAAACTTGCCCATGAACCTACATCTTATAGTCTCTAACATTGTCAGAATTGGTTTACTTCTGGAAATCCCCAACCAATTATTGAATGATTTTGTATGTTATTTGTGATATGATCATTTCTTATCCTACCATCAAATGCATGCCTAAACCTTACTTCAATAGGAACTTTTTGTAGCCATGCATATGTTTCCTTTAAGATACCTTGAATGGCCTGTATAGCCTTATCATATGCCCTTTGATTCCAAGCCCTTGCTACCTTCCAAAAGTTCTTCCTCAAGATCACTCTAGGAAATTTAGCTCTAAGGTTGTTAAACAAATGCATACAACACCTTGTTTGGCTAGCCTCTGGTAGGATTTCACTCACAATTTTGTCAAGACCCTTTTGTCCATCAGACATGATGATCCAAGGCCTAGAGGGCAATGCATCACTCAGTATTGTTCTCAAGTGTTCTAGGGAAAATGTCCAACTCTCCTTACATTCACACTCCACTACTCTTACTGCCAGTAGAAACAATCCATTATTCCTATCTAAAGCAACTGCAAAAATTAGCACTCCACCATAAGGACCATTCAAGTGATTACCATCTACCCCTATGAATAGTCTACATCCATTAACAAACCCTGTTTTCATTACCTCAAATGAAATGAATATTATTTTAAACACTGGGTTAGAACTGATTATACTGTCTTCATCTGGTGTGGGTTCATCCTTTGAGATTGGCTTGGGTGGGTTATCATAATTGATCTTCACAAAACTACCAGGATTTGTCTTCTTAATCTCTGCAGCATATGTTGCTAGTAGCACATATTGTCTACCATGATTACCCTCCATCTCATCTCTATGTCTTTTCTTAGCTCTATACAACTGCATCTTTGAAGCATCAATCACATACATCTTATTCAAATTGCCTTGCATTGTATCCAACCCCATGTCTGGATTTTCTTTAAAATTGTCGCTCAATTTTTTTGTTATCCAATCTAAAGTTGCCTCAATATTTTGGTTCAACTTATTGCATGTGTGTTGGGGAACTAGGGTTTTTATCTTGTAAGTTATTCCATCTAGAAAAGGAGATACATGAATCCTCCAAGGACATCCATCAACAGCACAGTGGGCAGTTACCCTAGACTTCTCGTTTTTGTGCCTCACAATCTTGAAGGTAGTTTTCACTGTATAATCTTTCAATGCAACTCTGAAGTTGTTTACATCTACAAATATCATTCCCTTTTCCAATACCACTTCCCCTTTTGGATTCAAATATGGCTTTATATCATCATAGGGAAAATGAAACTATTTTCCCTTGGAATTCCTCTGCTTAGGTATACAATTAGGTTTATCATCCAAGTCATCATCAATGCTAACATCATATACCATTGCATCATCTCCTGATTGATAATCACTAAGTGCAACATTATCTTAACCTAAGCCATCATCTTTACTTAAGACATATTCACTACTTGTGCTATCAGATTCATTTTCAGCATCCACATTTTCATTCTAATCTTTGTCTTCATCACTAAACCCAACAAAATCATCCATGTAGTACTCATCATCTCCCTCTACATCACCATCACCATCAGCATCCTGTACTGATTGATCTATTACTACAGCAGCCTCATCCCTATCATTAACTTGTCTATCCTCAAACCTAATAGAATGAACAACATCTACATACAAGTTAATTGTTCTACTCACACTTTGCATGTAAAACATATCTAGTACATCAAGATCATTTTCTAACATTCTTTTCTTATCAGAACCAAGTATATCATAGTACAAATGAATAGCAAGAGCCTCAACCAAACCTACGTTACTAAGAACTGAATCATGTACATCCTTCAACAAATCAATATGACAATATGTATCAAGATTCACATTGTATACTTTGCCCACTGTACCCTTGTAATGGATGACTAATCAATAAAGGAAATGTAGCCATAACTGAAATAGTAATTAAACAGATAACAAAACCCTAAATCAATAAACATTGAACAAAATGTATAAAAAAAAAAATTTTAAAATCCTAAATCAATAATAATTCAATAAAATCTAACAAACACCCTTATACTCTAACTATAGTAAGTAATAATGTTTCATAATCCAAAAAATTACAATATTTGATTAAAAACTAATTTAAACAGATAAACATTTAATTTGAACAAATAAACAAATTTACCCAATTCAATAAATTTTAGCAAAACAGATTCAACTAATTCCAAAGCTAGCATTATTCAACCAAATAAACAAATTGAGAAAAATGAATAATTCACAATACTAAGTAATAATGTTTAATAATCCAAAAAATTACAATTTTCGTATATATTTTTCATAACATTAAACAGATAATACAACATTGAACAAAATCTAACAAAAACCCTAAATCAATAATAATTCAATAAAATCTAACAAACATTCTTATACTCCAAATCTAGTAAGTAATAATGATGAATAATCCAAAAAATTACAATGTTTGATTAAAAACTAGAAAAAACCCTAAATACCAAAAAATGCAACTCTGAAATCATAAAAATTAGTTCAAAATTACACTAACAAAACTCCCAAAACTCTAAAAATTCCTTCATTCGTAAACCCTAAACCCACATATCGCATATTTTTTTTCCAAAATTTTAATATTGAACAGATTTGTTAGAGAACTTACTTGGAATCCGTAAATAACAAAACAAACTGATTAAAATCTTTCACACTGTACACTGTGAAAGATAATCGAAGTAGATCTTCGACAAAATCCCTAAGCCATCATCTTCTCTTCCATTCCTTCGTTGCTCACTCTTCTCATTCCTTCGATTTTCTGATCATGAACCCTAGGAAAAAGAATGAATGAGAGGGGTTTTTTTACATTAAGGGTCAGTTGTGTCTTTTCACAATATGGTTCAAGGGTATTATGATCAATTCGGCTGCCAAGTTAATGTCGTTAATGCTTTTTTAACGGGAATGGGGAATTTGTGTATTATTTTCAAAAGTATAGGAGGTCAGTGTTATTTTTGAAACTACAGGGGAGGTCCCTGTAATTAAGGTAAACCTCAGGGGAGGTCAGTGTAATTTACCCATATCAATATATATTCAAATTTGTACCTAGGTCAAAAACATACTCCACGATTTTAGGAATGTGTCTCAATTTGTACACTCTAATTGTAGCTGTAGGGGGTGGCCGGCCATGTGAAGTGAAGGGATTTTTCTTTCTTTTTTTTTTTTTTTTTGGGTGTACAAATTGTATCTAATTAGAAGATATTTGTGTACAAAAATTTAAATAACTCTAAAGGTACAAATGTGTATATATATATTGGTATTAGTTTGGGTCAAAATGTAATTTAATTAAAATATGAGGGTTACGGCTTTAATTTATGAATTGTAACATGTATTTAAGTATAATATTTAATTAAATTAGGGTTTGAAAATTCAATTCGATTAAATTTTATTCGCTTTGAATTAAACAGTGAATATAATGAGAACCGGAAACCTAAGGTCTTGAGTGACCAATCCTTAATTAGAGTTAATTAATTATTATTAGGATATTAAAAATGATTCATAAGTTATCGGGATCGATTAGGGTTCGTACGATTTCGATCAGGATGCTTTTTTTATTCTAAGGTTAAAATTGTAAATAAACAAGAATTCAAGAGGGAAATTTTATTTCCACCACCCTAATAAACTCAGGGCAAATCTTTTCTCAATACACATCTCGATTAATTTAATTATTAAGTAATTATCTCAACCCACATCCTTAAAATTACAAATAAATCCTTCACTCATATGTACACACACTTTACCCTCAAAATACACACTTTAATTTACCTCAATTTACAATTTTACTTCCACCCACTTTTGTCAAGACCAAAGTGACCCCAATCACCCTCT
Source organism: Camellia lanceoleosa (assembly GCA_025200525.1). Lineage (NCBI taxonomy): Eukaryota > Viridiplantae > Streptophyta > Magnoliopsida > Ericales > Theaceae > Camellia > Camellia lanceoleosa. The sequence continues at coordinate 65,471,960 of CM045767.1, forward strand.
GTTTTTTGGCGGATTATCAATTGAATCAAAGTAATAATCAATTTTACAACCAATTTTACTTCCAACTACGGATGAAAGACCACAATCAATTTTACACACTTTAATCAACCACTTTCGTCAAGACCAAAGTAATAATCCGTAGTTGGAAGTGGTGTGTAGTCTTCGGCACTGGCTTTCCGAATATGTGTGTTTCATTCGGAACGTGGTTTCTGAATATTGGGTATAATTTCGTTCATTAAATGCCGAAAAAAATACATAAGTTTGGTTTCTGAATATATTCTATATTTTTAGTGATCTAATGCCGAATAAATACAATACTTTCAGCACTTAATTGTTGAAATATTTTTGTAAGTTCGGTCCTGAAGTGCCGAATGCGTTTTTTATTCAAATACGCGAATATTCCACACATCCTTCTCTCTTCTGTTTCGATTCGATGATGCTTCGATTTCTGTTACGCCTTGTTCTTCTTCCTCGACATCAATCAATTGAATCAAAGATGTGTATATAATTTTTATATATACAAATTCTCTATACATAATTTTAAATATACAAATTTCTGTTACGCCTTGTTCTTCTTCGATTTCTGTTACGCCTTGTTCGATTTCTGTATATATAATTTTTTTGTTTCAAAAAATGTATATTGAGATATTTTAATTTGTAAAAGATGTGTATAGAGAATTTGTATATATAATATTAGGAGTGTTGATCAATGGCTATTATAGTAATTTTTAATTAGGATATAATTGTCATTAATCTAATTTTTCATTAAGTGTGTTGACTGAGTTTATCAAGGTGGTGGAAATAGAATTTCCCCTTTCATTGAAGTAATTCAAAACCAAGTGGGATTACAAAAGTTAAGGGCTTCACAGGGTTGCAAGAGTGCATTAGTATCTCTACGGCCTGCTATTAGCTCCAACCAGTGGGCATTGGAGCCTACTATCATTGCCAAGTCACTTATGCTTCGGACTTGCTATCAAACATAGGTTGGTAATGCTTCGAAGCTTGCTATCAGCGCCAAGCATTGATTTATATTTATGGAAGAGAGGCCTCCCCCAAAGGCTGCTATCACCTTGTGGAGCCTTTCCTCAAAAGGTAGTTTGTAACGATTATAGTTGCTTTGGCTACTTCCTTGGTTTGATCTTCTGGTTGACCCACTTCCTTTGGGCTTTAGTCCATACTCATTTAATTATACTTGCTTGGCTAATCGAGGTGATCTTAGCACTTAAATTTCTATCCCTCTACACATATTTTAGGAAATAAAAGAGTAATTTTTAATTTAATTTTAACATTAACTCCCAACTATAATTGCATCTACAAATGGAGTTCGGTTGAGGAACCAAATCAAAACATTTTTTTTATACATTAGTGACTAAAATCAGACAAAAATCTATATTTTGGGATTAAAGTGACAATTAACCCAAAAATTATTTAATAGGTTCGGTATTTATCTTATGTGATGTGCTACTTCGATTATATGGGCCATGTAATTTTTATTTTTATTTTGTAAGTTTGATATAAATTAATTATGTAATAATTCAGACTTATCAAATCATTTCTCATTATGGAGAGAGACGAGAAAGTATATAACAGAATAAAACTATAATAATCAAATTATATAATTGAGTTAGTGTGATAAAATGATTGTTCATCTAATCTAATATTTACAATGGTGACACGATCTTAAAACTTAATGAGTTACAAATATAATGGCGAAAATCAAATATAACATATAATTAATATAAAGAAATTCTCAAAGTAGAACAAAAAGTTCTAATAAATATATAAGAAATAAAACCACATGCAGGTTAGGAAATTCAAACTACTAGCCTACTAGTTGTTATTCAAATTGCGTTGTTACCCAAAAGACAACGGGTGAATTAGATTTTTATAATTAAAATTGATAATACCCTAATAAAATAATAGATAAATATAATTAATGAAATAAAAATAATTAAAACAAGTGTCTTAACAGCTATGTTAGTTAATGATTTTAGCACAGTAAAAATGTGAAATATAGCTATGGCAATTCAAAATAAAATAAAGAGATAAATGAGAGAGAGCCAAACAAATTTATAGTTGTTCGGCTTCAACTCGGCCTACGTCCACTCCTCAAGCTTCACTTAGGATTTTTCACTATCTTCTAGCTTCACAGGGGTGCTAGCAACCTCTTAACAAATGGAGCAATCCTCCATGAATTTTATACAGACTTCACAAGTCCAAACCCTTGCAAATCTTAGGTGATTCACAATCACTCTTAAGATTTCAAGAACACAGTGTTTGCAACACTTTTACAAGATGAAATGGTATTTTTGCTTTCAAAGAAAGTTTACAATAAATATCTCTCAAAGATAGATATAGAAAATGAAATTTTGATTTTTTTGTAAATCTGACACAGGAAAGATGGGCTTAAAGCTATAAGGCTCAGTGTATAATTTCTGAGAATAGATGTGAGTGACTATAAATCAAAGAATATTTTCAGATTTTTTGTAACTTGTTTACATTAGAGGCTTTGGTATATATAATGAAACTTATAGCCGTTGTATTCATTTGAATTTATAGTCTTTTATAACCGTTGTAATCATTTGAATTTATAGCCGTTGTACTTCCATCATTACTAATTTGAATATCTTTCACTCTATTATTACAAATTTGAATATCTTCCACTTGAACTTTGTGGCCTTTTGAACCTTTATAGCCGTTGTACTTCCATCATTACTAATTTGAATATCTTCCACTTGAATCTTTTGAACCTTTTGGCTTACTGCTGTGCTAGGCTGTTTGAACCTTTGTTTTGGGCTATTTGAACTCCTAATTTAATCAAATATTAAATGCATTCTAACAACATTTAGGATAAAGGTTCAGGTGAGAAATAATGGGACAAAATAAATTTTAATTCTATTTTTCTCTTTCAAATAAAGCATCAAAATAAATTTAGATTAAAATATAATTAAATAAATCATCAAAATAAATTTTGAATTCTATTTTTCTCTTTCAAATAAATTAAAACATAATTAAATAAATCATCAAAATAAATAAATCTAACATATGTAATCAAAACAAAATAAATAGATTCGTGATTTATTAAAGTAAATGATAGAACATTAAACACATCCATATTACATTCTCCAGCATAATACAAAAATACATAACACATAATATGTTGAAAGACAAGGAATGAAACCAAATTCTATGTGATATCACAGTGTTCTTAAAACAGATTAGCTACCTCACCGTGGGTGCTGGAAGAACGTCGACTTCTGTCTCCCAAGACAATAGTAGCACTCTCTTACACAGAAAGAATATATTATATGAACAAGCAAACTGACTAGTATATTCTGGAAGCAAAAAATCTATTACAAAACCAAGGGGGATGAGATGGATCTCCTTTTATACATTATGGAGGAGAGAGGATGAGCCTCCAACCATGAAGGGTAGCATCTAATGCCATGAAGGTTGGCCACTAATGACCATTACTCTTGCAAAACTGCTAGAGTAATGGACCAAAACTGATGGAACAATTATATCTATGAGATATATATTCTATATATATTTGTAGTAGACTTGGCCCAAAAAGTTTAGGTTGGTAGACCTCTAATCCGACTTAGCCCAAATCTAACCCATTCTCTCAAGCCCAAGCCCAAGCCCAAGCCCAAGATCCAAGATCCAAGATCCACGAACCCACCTGCGCGTGGCAGTTTTGCCACAACCAATTTGGACCATAGTCTTGGCCCAAACCCATCCTTGAAACATCCATAACTCTCTTTCTTCAAAAAATTTGGATGTCCCAAAGGGTTCATGCCCTTCTCATAATCTTGAGACTTAAATATCCATCAAAGTTTTCCTCCACAATCAATGTGGGATTGGTAGTTATACACAATTCTCAAAACCTCATTTATGAGGCCATCTTTATGAAACAATTTCTCATTCAATTCTCAATAATTGTTGGTCATTCTTTTTATGATGTAAAGACCTTGTTACAAAGAATCTAAACCTATTTAATCCCACCTCAATCAATGGTTGGGACCTACTTTAATTTCACATTAAAACCACCAAAAATCATTTTTTCCAACAATAGTAAATTGTAAAAGTTCTTACTAATCAAATTAGTCCAGTTAATTAAATGAAAATAAAGTTCACCTAACATTTTTTCTTATTATTTTAACTGTATAATTTCATAATGAACTTATTAATAAATGACACCATTATATAATATTATTTTTAGACTAGTGTTATAAAAAAAAATATACATATAAATAAATAAATAAACTTTTTTACAAATTTTTGTGTGACCTACGAAGTTAATTGGTAGCTTTGGCCTATTGCACTCATCTTTTTTCCTATTAAAATAAGAAACTATTAAATTTTATTATTTTAACTAATATAGTTCATGTAGAGACACCACGTGTACTTGCTTATGGAGCTAGCTTATTTGGCATAATTTACTTTAACATATTTTTTTTATCTTTTTATTTTATTTAGGTCGTATTAGTTCTCTATCATTTTACACCTTTTTTTATAAAAATTTTTAAAAAAAATTCACTTATTACATGTCATATCAAGGAAATGTTCCAGTGTGCAATACACATCCTATGCAATCCTATCACAAAATTACGTAAATTTTTATGAATTTACATAAGTGATCTCATAAAAATGCATAAATTGAACACAAGTTAACGTAAATTTATAAAAATTTAAGATTTACGCTAATTTGTATTCAACTTGTATATAATCACTAACTTAAATTCATGAAATTTTACTTAAATTTGTGGTAGAGGTACATACAATGTGCATTAAAAACCAAAGAATTTTCCGTGATTTATTAATTTATAATAAAATTTAAAAAGTATGTATATATATTTTTATTATTTAAATATTCAAAGTTGTTTTGGAAAGAGATTTTTTTTAATAACTTTTTAACTTTTTGTGAAAGAATAACATCAATAATGGTCTCAGATTAATTCACCCAAAAAATTCTGAGTGGGTGATTGTATAATAGAGATTAATTTATATAGTGTAAAATTTATGTGTACAATAAATTTAAATCATAAAATAAAATTTTTGAATAACTTCTAAATTAATAAAGGAAAATTCGTAGTATTACTGTTTAACATGGTGTGAAAATAAGCGTCAAATGTTTACTAGTTGAAAGAGAAATTGATGAGGTGGGTTTGATGGTTTTGTTATGCAGCGATGCGAAACCACGTACCTCTCAGGAAGTTGCTCACGTTAATTTATTGAGGCAAATTATACTCATAGTCATTGTATTTTATTACTTATGTTATTTAAATTTTTATAATTTTAATTAATTTAATCTTAACTCTTAATTTTAATTTTATATTAATTTGATTTAATTGATAATATTGTTTAAATTTTTGATAGAAAATTTTTACTGAATTAATTAAAATTAAGTCACGAATTGGTCAAGTTTATAATTTTATTTCTAAAAGTATGACGCGTATCATTCATGTGAGTTAATTAGGCCAGTTTGAGACAAAGTCAAATATTCATGATAAAAAATCGATCCAATTGAAATTACAGAGACTAATAGTTTTGCCAAAATTATTGCAACTTTTTTTAAAAGGTAAATTACACCCACCTCCTATGAAGTTTGACAAAAATAAAATTACTTTCATAGTTTTAACATAATTCCATTACTCTATTAATATTTTAATTCACAAAATATTTAGATCATTTTTTATTAGTAATTCGTGAATCATAGGGATGAAAAATCTTGTCAACTAAAATATATATTTAAATTTATTTATTTCAATATCAGTCCATCATCTATAATAATTTTGATTGTTTTAACCTTACTAAAAAAAAAATTAATGTAATTGTGTCAAATTTATAAGACTAACTATATTATATTCAAAACTTAGAGAAAAGTGAGTGTAATTTGCTCTCCATTAAAATGTAAGTTTGAATGACATGTCAAATAAGTTGTCAAAATATAACATTGAAGCAAAATGTCAAATTTTAGTTGGAGTTTGAAAGGCCTTTCTCTTTTATAACACATTTTGATTTCATTTTTTTGTGAAAAATATGGGTAGTGTTTGCTAAAATTTGGGGGGGGAAATGATATACATACATAAAATGATACAGAAATGTTGTACATAAATATATATAATTTATAAAAGTATATATATCATAAGAATAATGTGATAATATTATTTTACTAAATAAATATCATTTTTGTATGTATTTTATTTTAAAATAAATGATGTATATAGTCATATCATTATGTCTATGAAATTTTATACAAATTTTTTATGCATAAAAATTTTATAATAGATGGCACTAATGCAATGGTCCCTCCTAATCTACTGGCTATGCCAAGTTTTAATTGACATTTGGTCTTCTTCTCTATCACTAATGATGGGACATCTTCCATTGTTTGCACCAATATGCACTGAAAGCTTTTAAAAGGAATAAAGGCTAATCTAAAATAGATGATAAAGTTTTTGTACTAATTTTAAAATGAAAGCAAGAATATTTAAATGGGTGGAGAGTCAGTTTAGATATCATAAAAAAGAATGTTATTCACTAATTAAGGTAATGACAACAAAAAGTGAGAAAAAAATTAAGGTATTGTTGGATTCACTAGAATGAGAGTGGAATAAAAATGAATAGTCATTCATTAATTTATTTTTTAAAATGATCATTTACTTATAATAATAAATGATGATTTAATTTATAATATTTTTATATCATTTTTTTAAGAAGCAAACATGAAAATGACATTCTGACAAAATAATCATTACATTTCTATTCATTCTAATTAATCAAACACTAACCAAGAGTTTATTAGCTATTTTAAAAAGCCACTGATTAATTGATATATAAAAAATAAAATAAAATAAAATAAAAAAGACAAAATGACAATAAAAACATAGAAATTTCAAAGAAAGACAGAACGAGATGCAAGAACATATAATGCTCCTTAGGCGGCCCCGCAATCCTAGAGTTCTGGCTCTACCCTGGATTATGATGTCACAGTTTGATCGAGTTTGAGTTGACGGTTGAATCAGTAACCCATTAACCCAGTTTATTTTTCAGTTCATTCATCGATCCTATTTTTAAAACATTGTTGAAAACCTTATATGGTTTATATAATAGTATATATTAAGTTCGATTTGTGGTTTTAAGGCATCAATTACTCTTTCAAGTGTGTTATTTGCTTATGTGCACATGTGAATTGTCTCAAAAAAAGCTTTTGATATTTGCACGCTTGTTTGAGAGTATATAAAATTTTAAATGTTTTGATATACTTGAGGCTTGTTTTGAGAACGATCTATTTTATTCAAAATGTCAAGAGTGAAGATCCTCTGTGGTGCTACTTATGTAGTGTAATAAGTAGTTCTTTAATGAGGCCACGATAAGTGCTTGAATGTTTGCATTTAACCTAAAGGGCACTTGTTAATCCTTGAATTCTAATTAGTTGATGTGTTCTAATGCATTTTTATTCTTTGTAGGTATTCGAGCTCATGATGCTAAACGACTATCAATTTGGTGCTTTTGAGAGCTTGAGGAACCATGCATTGAAGTCCAAATCAAGTTAAAGAAAAAAAAGTGCATAAAGTTGAAAGAGAGCAAGCAAGTCTCCCTTTTGTGCTCAAGCACAGGGTCTAAGTGCTTGAGCACTTAAGTTGCAAAAGGAAAAAAATATGCGCTTGTGTACTCGAGCACAGACGCAATGTGCTCGAGCACAACCTATTATGAATTTTACCTAATTTTAGGATTATGTTCAAGACAAAAAGAGGGCTGGCTTCTTTTGAAAGTGACTTTTGAAAACTTGATTTTGAGAAGAGACCAAGAAGAAAAAAAGGGATTCAAGAGTGAAATCAAGAGTGGAGCAAAGATTGGAAGATGGAATCATCACTCAACATGGAGATTTCTTCTATAATCATGATCGGCTAAACTCTCCATCTTAGGGTTTGATGAAACCCAATCAAGTAACTAGGATTTTATATTCCTTCTTGAGATTGATGTAATATGATGATGATTGTATAACTTTTTTAGAGTTTTTATGCAATGTATTTAATTTCTGTAATATTAAATACATAGTCATACAATAGTGATTCTTGTGAATATATTGAAATTGTCGGATGTATAGCGATCCGGGTTGTCTCTTTACTGTTCAGTTGTATTCCGGACTCGGTTCCGTAGAGTTGGTGGTTGTATCTATCTTGTTGTCGTCCTTTAAATCAATACGTGTGAGTTTTAGGATGTATTGGGCTTGTTTCGAGCAGGTGGGCTGAGCCTTGGTCTAAAATCTTGTTGCTAGTTTTTTTTTTGGTCTTTCCGCTCGAGCGAGTCTTGGAGCGCTCGAGCAGATATTTCACACTCCCAGTATTTTGGTGCCCTGCAAAACTTCTGCAGGTGCGTTATTCACGCTCGAGTGGGTTTCTTGCGCTCGAGCGGGATTGTTGGCGCTCGAGCGGACAGTGCATTTTGGTGTAGGTTACGGAGAGGAAAATTGCGCTTCAGCGGACTGGTTTTTCACGCCGGCGGATGGCTATAATCTTGTGTCTTGGCGCTTGGCGGACCTTCTTCTTCGAAACGGACCCGATTTTTGTTCTTGGCCTTTCGGCGTTGTGTTTTCTGCCGGCGGACTGTCATTATAATAGAGGGCAGCTGGGCATTTTTGAATCATTTTCTACACTCTCTCTCTTTCTCTTACTTTCCAAAAAGTTATCTTGAGAGCCTCTCTGTCTAGAAGCTCCCTTCTCTCTAGGGTTTGATCTAGTTAGAGTGTTTTCCTTCCCTCCGGCCTTTGTAAAAGTGGTGTTGATCGTCGAGGGCTTTGTTTTAATCTGAAAAAGTTGGGATTTGGAGCACGTTGGGTTTTGGTCTTCATCTCCGTTTGAGCTCTAACTTCAAGGTAGGGATATCCTACTTCTCTTTATGAGCTTTGTCGTTAAATTTTAGTATTTTGATATGTAGGGGTTGTTGGGTAATTTTGAGAAAGTTTGGGCCTTTGAGTAATTTTACAAAAGTTGGGTTTTTAAATATATAAAACCTATATGCATGTTTGGCATGAAGAAATGGAACTTATGTTAAAACATTGATGAAAATGAAGCCTTAGGGTTGTAATGTTAATTATGGAAAACGCCCTAATTACATTGATTAATTAATTTGTATAATTAATTGTGAGAAATGAGGAATTGAAATGAGAAAGTCGAGATTGGGAATGTATGGGATTAACGGGTGTAGTTAAATCATTTATCGCTCACCAAGTTGAAATGTTAACTATTATATTCGTTGAATGCATTTATTTTCTGTTAGAAATAATTGCTTTGGGCTACCGGTGGAGGGTAGTTTTGATTGTTGTAGACAATGCATGATAATTAGGCAAACTAAAATTAATCAATTGGATGTGTCATAGAGTATGATGGTTGAAAGAGCACATTAACTTTATGTATTGATTGGTTATGTATACTACCGATGTGTATATATATATGTTGTTTTGTGTAGGCGGTTTATTGGAAGAAAGGGGCTGGACCTCTAAACCAAACGGTTTATTGGAAGAAAAGGACTGGACCTCTAAACCGGAAATTGATACAGCTCATATGCTTATCTTTTGAAGTGTTGATACAGCTCATATGCTTATCTTTTGAAGTGTTGATACGTCATATGCTTATCTTTTGAAGTGTTGATATAGCTCACATGCTTATCTTTTGAAGAGTTGATATAGCTCATATGCTTGTCCTTTGAAGTGTTAATGCAGCTTATGTGCTTATCTGTTGAAGTATTGATATAGCTAGTATGCTTATCTATTGTGAAATGGAAAAAATGTTAAAGATGAGTTATTGTCTCATATAAGTTGTTTGGCTAGGTTCTGAACTATGGTATGAATTGAGAATTTGATAAGAAACGGAAAGTGAAATGTAACTTGGACATGATTGTCATGAAATTGTAACACGGTATAGGTGGGAATATAAGTGTGGACCATCTGTTGAATGCTAGTATTTTAGTCATTGCTTATAATTGGTTTAGTATACTTCTACTGGGCTGTGGCTCACCCTATATGGGAACATCATTTCAGGTACAGGTAGCATGCCACCTCCAAGGACATAGCTTGGGAGGCTAGAGGCGGACAGACCTTTTTGTTGTCTATTTTCTTTTGATATATTACATGTAATTCAGGTCAAGGGCTTAATATGTATTTGAGTTAGTACTCTATTTTCTTGTAACCAAGTGTTGACCTACAAAGCTGTAAGCCCATAAGGCATTTGCTTTGTTGTTAACATGTAATATTGTTGTAAGAACTACTCTGATGAATAGAAGAATGTTGGTCTTTGTATATCAACGCATCTCAATATTGATGGGTTTATTGTATTATTTTGAGGGCGTTACAAGATGAGTCATACCTAGGGAAGACCAGGTGTGTCTATGACTGTAGTTTAGCGTAAACGCTTTGTGCCAACTGATGATGATTCATGCTCGTAGTTTGAACATATGAATTTTCTTGGCGATGTTATTGGGTCTTGTAGTCACAATACATTATTATCATCATAATACCGATTTCTCTTGAAATGAATTAATAAGCCATAGTTAGGAGATTGGTGGTGAATTCAATCACCCTAAGACCTTCTCTTTCAACTTTAATCCTAATTTTACATTGCTTTATATTATTTAAGCTCTCAATTAATTTAGTTTATTTCATCTAAAATCGTTGTTGAATTAATTTAGAATTGATTTCTAAAATTCATAGTAACTTTACAGTCCCTGTGGATTGATACCTGCATGTAGTCACTATTCTACAGATTCGTGCTATTTTGTTGTTTACAAATATTAAAATTTTTTTGCTACATCAAAGTAAGCCATCAATTTTGGTATTTGGGGATTGATTACGGTTATCTGATTTAAATTGAAATTCCATTTTAGTTTTTTTTTATTTTTTTTATCACTCAATTTCTTCTTTGCAGATATAGCGGACTATTAAGTATTTCCGTGCATTATCCATTACATCTAAAATTGTAGGAACACCCTCACCTCTAAAAAAGGCTGAGCGAGAGCAAAGACCCCAACCAATTAAGTCCCATTTTACTCCGTCAGTGCTCACCAACCCATTTTATCTCAAGTTGCCTGCCGTGATAGCTAAAATTAAGATAAAACCCTAACTCATTTAGATGCTCCAATCTTTTCACGGGTTGCATAATGACGACTCTTATAAACATCTTAGTGAGTTCTTGGAGATTTGCACTACAGTTAGAGTGCAACAATTCACAAATGATGCCTTCTAGTTGCGCCTATTTCCTTTCACACTGAATGATAGAGCCAAACAATGGTTCAATTCATAGAGACAAATTTTATCACAAGTTGGGAGCAATTTTAGCAAGAGATTCTCAAGAAATACTTTCCCATTAGTAAGACAAACCAAGTGAGGCGAGCTATTACAAGTTTCACCTAACTTGATGGCGAGCAATTCCATTAAACTTGGGAAAGATTTTGGGATACTCTCAGGAAATGTCCCCATCATGATGTGGCCAAGTGGCAATTAGTCCAATCTTTCTATGATGGTATCTCCAAGAGAAATCGTCAAATGGTTAATGCTTCTTATGGAGGGACGTTTCTTAATAAAACTAAAAATGAGGCATGGGAACTTTTTCAAACCCTTAGTGAAAATCCCTTGCAACATGCCACAACTAGTCGTATCACACCACTCATTTTAATTGGAAATTCCAAGAGAGGTGGTATGTATGAGGTTGGACATTAAGTATATGTTTAGGACCAAGTCACAGCTTTGTCTAGGAAGGTAGACCAAGTCCTAGCTATAGGGCAAATACTAGTCCAATCTTTCACTTTTCAAGAGGAGTGTGCCCTTTGTGCATGCCCAACTCACTTTGTAAGTGAATGCCCCTTAGCCCCTCCCAAAATTTGTTCAAGAGCAGGTTAATGCTCTACAATGGTTCTCCAAATCGGGAAATGATTCTTATTCAAACACTTACAACCCTAGATGGAGAAATCATCCAAATTTCTCATAAAGGTCTCAAGCTCCAAATAACTCTTTCTTGTCAAATCTAAGGCAAAATGTGCCTAAGTCTTCGCCATCCCTAACGAATATCAACATCCTCTGCCACATTTCAAAGAAACATAACTTTTGAGGAAAGGTTTTGAGTGCACTTCAAACTTTAGAAGCTAACAATTAGGTGAATAGTCAATTGTTGCATTCACACACACAATCCATTGTAAAGCTAGAGACCCAATTGGAGTAACTAGCTCAAATAGTAATCAAGAGAGATGAGGGCGTTTACCAAGTCGACGTTGAATAATACTAGGGGCCAATATGGGTAGACCACGCCAACCCAGATTGAGAAATACCATGAATAGGCCAGCAGTCACAACCCTTAGGAGTGGAAGGGTGGTAAACAAGAAGGTAGAGTTTTGGAGAGAGTGTGAGTCTAGGAATGACCCCATGCATAGTGCGGTCACAAGGAGAGTGTGTCAAGAGGATTCTCAACCCTCAAGTGTCCTAGTGAGTCCACCAATAGTACCGTATGTGTCCCATTCCCTACTTGCTTAGAAGACTCTTTTTCTTTGTGGAAAGAAGGGTACTAAGAGGCAAAAGATGCAAGAAATCTACATGCAAGTTAAAATCATCCTCCCATTGCGTAACGCCACCACACAAGTCTCTTCATGCAGCAAATTTCTCAGGTACCTTCGCACCCAAAAGATAAAATGTAGAGCACATGTGTATAATAAAGTCCTACTCCTTTGAGTAAGTCAATTCTATTATCCAATATAATACTCCATCAAAGTTCAAAGATCCTAGTGCCCTTACCATCTCATGTGTCATAGGAAGTCATTCCATAGATGAGCACTTTGGGACTTAAGAGTGTTAATCTTTTACCTTACTGGTATATGAGCAATTAGGATTGGGAGAGTTAAAGCCCTAGCGGTATCCTTGTAGTTAGGCGATAGATCAAATAAGATACCTCATGGATTGATAGAGGATGTTTTAGTGAAGGTGGATAAGTTCAACTTTCCTATGGATTTTCTTATTCTTGACATGAAACTAGTACACAATCCTAACAAACAAATTCCTATGATTTTAGGCCATCCTTTCTTAGCTATGGCTAATGCATGCATCAATTGTAAGGCGGGGTGATGGATGTATCACTTGGGAAAATGAATGTTAGGCTAAATGTGTTTCATGATTCGATCAACCCCCATGAAGAAGTGTTCCTTGGTAGATGTGGTAGAAGATTGATGAAAAAACATCTCCACCGTTAAGAGAATTACCTTCCATTGCTAGTGCACCCATTCATCCTTCGATTAAGACTCCACCCTAAATTAAGCGGAGGCGGTTTTCAATACTGTTTGAGAATGATTTCTTACGGCCTAGTGCTTGTGGTCCAATGCACATACATCGATAGTATATGCAAGTAGTTAGTTGGCCTAGAGAGGACGGGCTAAGTGGACTTGGGCCTAATGTGAAATGGGGAATTGGTTGATTAATTGTGATTCATTCCATCTAGCGAAGACATTAAATTTAGCTCTTTTAGAGAGAAACCCAAGCTTTTCAGTGTGTTTTTCTTTCTTGTGTTGTGTCTAAGAGACTTTAAATCCTATAAAAATGTAAGTCCTTTGGTGTTTGCCATGCCTAAATGGCATCAGACGGTTTGGTATAGCCATATAACTATGTTTGTAGTAAGTTTCTAGGAGACCAACTACAATGGCGAAAAGTAGAGTTTGAACAGATAAGCTTAGAACGCAAATGTTTGGAAATTCAAAGACTAAAGTCTGGTTTGAATGCCTAGAGGTATGGAGATTGCTTCAAAACATCCTCGGCTTAAAATCTATATGGTAGCCCCATAAATTGTGGTAGCTTTTAGGGCCCAATTCAGGATACCAAATCAACCTAGTCTGTCACCCTGCTGGACAGTAGGAAAAGTTGCTAATATAGTTAGGAAGAAAATTTGTACTCATGGATTTTGCAAGAAGATTGGTTTATTATTAGGTTGTTGGAGTTTTCTCTTTTTTTATTTTATTTTATTTTATTTTCTTGTTAGGATTAGAAATCACTTCGTCGTGTGCTCGAGCTTGCTGTGGATGTGATCAAGCATAGGCTCACTCATTGTAAGCAGTCATTTGGTTCATCTATGCTCAAGCATAAGTTACTTATGCTTGAGCATAGCGTCACCTCTTCTTGAGCACCAAATTCATGTGTTCGAGCATAGGATCTTATGAATTCCCAAAATGCTACTACATCAGTTTGCTCAAGCACGAGTCACTTGTGCTCAAGCACAACATCTCATAAAGCCCCAAAAGGTTACTGCATCTCTTTGTTCAAGCACAAATCACTTGTGCTCGAGCACACCATTTTCTTCTATTTAAAATATATATATATATATATTAGTTTTTAATATTTAATTTATTTATTTACTTTTACTTATTTATTTTATTAACAAAAAAATAAGTTTTTTTTTCTTTCTTATCTTTTACTCTCTTTTTTTATTATTTTATTTTATTTTATTTTTCATTCAAAAAAAAACATTTTACATTTTTTAATTATTTTAATATTTTTTATCCCTTTTTTTTTTTTTTTTTGCCTTCTTATTCCAAGGAGTTTTAATTTTTCTTATTATTATTATTTTTTCCCTTTATTTATTATTTTATTTTTCTCTTTCTTTTTATGTTCTTTACCTTATCTTGGTAGCCCTTATGCATTGTTTTGTGTATCTCTTTTGTGGGCTTCCTTGTGCCACTAACTTGTGCAAGTATACCTTTGTTTCTATGTTGGGGCACATCTTTGCCGCCTTTATTTGCTTATGTGTACTTGTTTATTCTTCGAGGTGATCTCTCCATCATTCTTGTCATGTTTATTTTGTTTTACCTCGTTATGGACAATGTGGACTTTAAGTTGGGGGGAGAGGATTTAATTTCTTTGTTGAACATATGATATACTCCATGAGTTGTGCAATGAATAGAATGAGTCAAGGCTGTGCATTGTTGTCATCATATGAACATAGTTGAATGTTTCTGAACTACTTATTTAACTAGTGTCCTCTTGTGCTCATTTTAGAGTTGGATTGATATTGTGGATATTGTGACCCGCATGCTTAGATTGATAGGCATTTTGACTTGATAATCTGGAGGATGATAGTAGAGACTTGTAACCCATGTGCAATGTCGAGACATTCTTTTCCATTTGGAGGGTTATTTTGCATATATTTACTCCATGAATTTCATTCATAAGTGCACTAAGTTGTTGTTGGTCTCATTGTTTCTTCATATTGGTTGAATGCTAAGAATAATCACTTTCATTCACACTTGACCAGTTTTGTTCACTTTATCGATTAGAGAATGGTATTTACTTCTGTGGGATGAAACTAGGTCATTTTTGCTACTTTGAAACTCTTTTGTGTGTGTGTGTGTGTGTGTGTGTTCACTCCAATCGCTTACTACCTTTCGAAGCCAAGTTGAGCCTTCATGCCAAACCCATTTCTTGTTAAACTTGTACATTCTGAGAATTAGTTGACAATCATCAAGGGAAACAAGGTGTTGGACTTGGGAAATAAAGTAGTTGAGAGAGTATGAGCTGTTTTGTTATTTGTTTTTGTAATCCAAAAAAGAAAAAAGAATAAAAAATCAAAAAAAAAAAACTTTTTCTTTTCCTTTTAATGTGTTCAAATAAAAGTGTGCTTGAAGGTTATCAGTGGATGTAACAGAGTTAGAAGTGGAGATAGGGAAGTGATGAAGTGATTCAAACAAAAAAAAAAGAACGGGTTAAGATGGTTTTAAACCTCTTACCTCTGTGAATGTTCAGATTGTCACTTGTCAAATCCCGTTACTATCTTTCATGACCTTTATCGATATAACAACCAAATGAAAGCCCTAGCCGGCCCCAGAGTAGTATTGTTTGATGGTTGAAAAGGTGAACAAAAGTGATAGTGTGTTAGTGCTTAGTTGATTTTTCCGAGTATTTGGCATTCATTCCATGAGGCTATCTATTTTGTTATGAGTAGCATTTGTTGATATTTGCATGTCAGATTATTTGCCTTTGCTACACATTGATCCACTCCACATGAGTGAGCATAAATATGTGCCAATCTCTTAGAGCTTCTATTGTTGAGTGATCTACTTTGTGAGATTTGAAGTTGAAGCATAGTCCGAATGAAAATCAAGTCTAAGTGTTCTTGAGATTTGAGTATTGCAGTTGCACTATCTGCTTATTTGTCCTTATCTGATTATGAGCACTTGGGGATTAACTGGTTGGCTAGCAATAATTTTGTATTGGCTAGGTTGATTGTGATTCCAATAATGCATATATTTGTGTTCTTGTGTTCATTGCATTGGACTATTGGAGAATACAGATTCCAAGTTAGGGGGAGAGTTAATGTTTGTGGGTATCATTTCTGGAAACCCTCATATGATTATAACTCGTCCACTATAGGTAACCTAGTGGCTCAAAGCCTTGTTGCATGTGGTAAATGCAATTGTGAGTCCTACGAAAATGATTTTTTGAGTTGTTTGTTGTAATTAATTATAGTTTGTTTGTTTATTTGTTTTATTTATTTATTTTCTTTATTCTCTTTGCTTCACTCGAGGACTAGCAAAGTATAAGTTGGGGGGTGTCACAAGTGCTTGAATGTTTACATTTAAGCCCCCTAAATGGCACTTCTTAATCCTTAAATTCTAATTACTTGATGTTTTCTAATGCATTTTTGTTCTTTGTAGGTATTCGAGCTCATGATGCTAAATGACTATCAATTTGGAGCTTGACTATCAATTTGGAGCTTTTCAGAGCTTGAGGAAACATGCATTGAAGTCCAAATCAAGTTAAGGAGCAAGCAAGTCTCTCTTTTGTGCTCGAGTACAAAGTTTAAGTGCTTGAGCACTTGAGTTGCTAAAGGAAAAATATTATATGCCTGTGTGCTCGAGCGCAAACGCGATGTGCTTGAGCACAGCCTATTTCGAATTTTACCTAATTTTAGAGTTATGTTCAAGACAAAAACGGGGGCTGACTTCTTTTGAAAGTGACTTTTGAAAACTTGATTTTGAGAAGAGAACAAGAGAAGAAAAAGGGATTCAAAAATAAAATCAAGAGCGGAGCAAAGATTGGAAGATGGAATCATCACTCAACATGGAGATTTCTTCTACAATCATGATCGACTAAACTCTCCATCTTAGGGTTTGATGAAACCCTAATCAAGTAACTAAGATTTTATATTCTTTCTTGAGATTGATATGATTGTATAACCTTTTCAAAGTTTTTATGCAAACAAGTTCTTTATTTAACTTTATATGTATTTAATTTTTGTGATATTAAATACATAGTTATACAATGGTGGTTCTTGTGCATATATTGAAATTGTCATTGAGTCATATCTAGGGAAGACAAAGCATGCCTATAACCGTAGTTTAAGCGTAGACGCTTTAAGCTAACCGTTGATGATTCATGCATGTAGTTTGAACGTATGAATTTTCTTAGCAATGCTATTGGGTCTTGAAGTCACAATACATCATTATCATCAACAATACTAATTTCGCTGGAAGTGAATTAATAAGCCCTAGTTAGGTTATTGGTGGAGAATTCAATCACCATAGGACCTTCTTTTTCAATTTTAATCGTAATTTTACAATGCTTTAGATTATTTAAGCTCTCAAATAATTTAGTTTCTTTCATCTAAAATCCTTATTGAATTAATTTAGAATTGGTTTATGAAATTCATTGTAACTTTACAGTCCCTGTGGATCGATACCCACATTTAGTCACTATTTTACAGATTTGTGCTATTGTGAGATTTACAAATATTAAAATTGTTTTTGCTACATCAAAGTAAGCCATCACGCGCCACACCAAAAGTGAGTTAAATGGAGGGTTGAGATTCATTTTGGTTTTGTTTTGTTTTGTTTTTCTTCTTTCTCTTACTCACTAGTAGGGCTGAGCATAAAAATTGGAAGGAAAAAAAAAAATCATAAACCGGGTCTAGACCAAACTGCAAGATTTGGTTTAGTTTTCTCAATGCACGATTCAATTATGGTTTTTGAAATAGGCGAATTGTATTTCATGATTCAATCCGTGATTTTATAGTTGCAAATCCAGTTGGAACCGAACCGAACCAGACCGTTATATATACAATTTGTTACCGAATGTAAATACTAAAATATTTTATTAGTAAAATATATATATATAAATTATAACTCTCTACTATTATAAGTATATTTTTGTATGGTGATAAAACTAGTTTTAAACAATCATGTAAACAATTCATAGGGTTTTTTTTTTATCAAGAAGAAAATTTTCATTGCAAAATCGATAAAAGATTGAATAAATCAGATACACAGTATCACAAAATCTCAAAAAGAGATTAACAACCTCCATAGAATGAAAAATCTAAGCCTCCGTAAAGATGGAAAAAAGACCCCCACAAAGAAGGGAAATAAACCTCCACACAAGAAAGATTATTACATTAACAAACTAAAAATTAAGAAAATCAAACACAAAAAAATACCAGATCCAAGTTGCCACTATACTCATCAAAAACTCCACTGCTCTATAGCCTTCAATTTGGAATCTGAAGACCCTACTTTCATTGGTCAAGATATAACATTGAAGTTGCAGTGGTCGCCTAGGGTGAAACAAATAAGTTATCCATCATTGGCCTTCAGACTATGAAGAAATTTGAAGCGATCTTAAAGTTTTGAGCTCGAAAGTAGAGAAGGTAAAGTTGTGATGACCGGACTAGTGAGGCTAAACATCAAAGAGGATCGAGAGGAATGGGAAAGAAGAGGAGAGGAGATCGAGAGATGTGGAACACCACCGCCTCGCTCTCGCTCCTAACGAGAAATACTAAAGAGAAAAATAAAAGAGATTTTTAGATTTTGCCTCCTCACACAAACCCTATGATCACTATATAACATCAATTCATAGGTTGTAAATAATATTTTGTAATCATGTTGTGAATAATGATGATATTTTTAAAATCTGTAGTTTCAAACCAAACCGAACTATGGTTTAGTGGTTGAGTTTGGATTGGTTCCAAGATTTTCATGGATTGGTTTGGTTCCAAATTTGATGGAGTTGTAGGTAATGAATTGGTCTTGGTTTATGGCTAAATCGAACCAATTTGAACCATATTCACCCCTACTTGCACCTTTGATGTAGGAGATGTGATATGTTTTATATTTATGTTGTTTTTTTTAAAGATCTAAAGGTTTTCCCCAAAGGTGAGGGAAGAAGGTGGGGTTTGCTGTGTTTTGTTTTTTTCCCAAAACGTGAAGAAGGAAGTTTGGGGTTTACTGTTTTCTTTCTTTTTTTCTTTTTTCTTTTTTGTTTTTTTTGTTTTTTTTTTTTAGAGACCCACAATCCTAACCATTCACTCATCTCACTTTTGACATGACATACTCTGAGCGAAAACACTATAGATTGCACTACACAAGTATTACAGAGGATCTTCACTCAAAAGTAAAAGTTATTACAAAAAATTATTTATTTTTTTTACTTTTTTACACGATTTTTTATAATAAAAAAAAGTAAAAAAAAACAATTAAGATAGTTAATTCTCAAAATAATCCTAAGTTAAAGTCAAAGCGGGGATTAATACTTCTTGTCCCTAGACCTTGGTTAGGGGTGTAAATTTGACCCAGCCCAACCCATATCAACTCTCGTCAAAATTCGAGTCGGGTCGGTGGGCACAGGCTTGAACAACTTTTTATTTTTATTTTTTTATTTTTCTATCAAAATTTTATTAATTTCTACTAAAAAACACCGAGCCTCGGGTGGGCTAGGACCTGCCGGGCCTTGAGTTGGCCTTAAGAGGGCCGATCGGTGGGTCGAGGCGGGCCCTAAGCCGATCCGGACTTCAAAATTATGGTCCAATCTTAGGCCCAGGCCTAGGGTCTCAGGCTGAGCTTGGGCAGGGCCCACCCCAAAGCTGAGTGAGTTCAGTCACCCAGGTCATGAGTTATTTTTACACTCCTAACCTTGGTCCACCCAAAAAAAACTAATATATGGGAATAGGTGTAAATAGGGGTGAGTCGAGCTGGGAAAATTAACCATCTTTTTTTTTCTTTTCCTTTTTTTGGGAACTAAAATAACCATCCTTATTCCTAGCAAATTAGAAACAAACTGCCAAATGAGCTCTTTTTTTTTCCACATTAATTTGTTCTATTCTAACTAAATAATAATCCATATCAATTTCAGTTGAGCAAACTTCGGCTGAGGCTACATATAGCTAATTTTAATAAGAGACCATCTACTTGACATTAGGCAATTGCCTCCGTTTGTTTAGGATGAAGATGATAAAATAAAGGAAGGAGAAAATTTATATATAATTTTTGTGTTTCTCTAGCATGAAGGTGGTGAAAAAAAAATAAAATAAAAACAAAAATAAAAAAGAAGAAGAAATTAATTTTCGTATACATTTCATATTAACATATAACTAACTTTCTAATTTCTTACAAATTACACGAGAAAATAAAAGAAAACTTGAATGTATCTATATAAGGAGTTATTTATACTTAAAATTTCAACTTTTTCTATCCTTTTTTTTTTTTTTTTTTTTTGCAAAATTTTCATCTTAATTAAATACTTGTAAAAAAATATATTTTCTTTTCTATTTCTTTTCTTTTTTTTAACTTCATTTTCTATTACTTTCACTCTCACTTTCCATTAAATTTTCTTTTTAATCAAATAAACTAGGGTAAATTACAAACACCCCCTGAAATTTACTTAAATTACAAATTACCCCTGTGATTCTAGAAATTACATTATGCCTCCAAAAGTTTTTAATTTCATAATAATTAGGTCTTTTTATTAATAAATTATTAAGTTAATTAACAGTTTTTAACAATGTTAAAATTTTATTTCAATTAATAATTCAAATAATTTTATTATTGTGTAGGTGAACAGTTGAAAATTTCACTTTTTCAATTAATTATGTTAAATAAAAAATTTTGACAGGAAGGTATTTGTAATTTTCCAAACTACAGGAAATAATTCGTATTTTAAATAAACCTTAGGAAGTGTATTTGTAATTTACCCAATAAACTATTAGTAGAAGGAAAACTCTACTATTAAAAAAAAAATTATTACAATAGTATGGCAATACTATTTTCATCAATATGTTGAATAAAATAAAAGTCATCTTCATGAGTATTTTTTTTTAAAGTAAAAAATTCGTATTGAGTCATATTATTCTATATAAATTTTTTATCTGTGTATCATTATTCTTACTAAAAATACACGCCTACTATATATATATATATTTTTTAAATTTTTTTTTTGATCGGCACACCTACTATATCTTTCACATAACTTCTGTTTTAGACCAATCAATGAAACAAATCACATATGGCATTCAGGACTTCCTTTGAAAAAAAATAAAATAAAATAGAATTTCAATCGAAAGATTTAAAAGTACAAGAGGTGTAAAGTAAAAAGAAAAATTTAGACTAATTTTTAGATATGGATGTATGAGACTTTTTTCACAAAGAGTCTACAGACTAGGCTTCGTTTGACAAGTAACTTTTTTAGTAAAAAATTAAAAAGTTACTAAAAAAATTAAAAAACCAACAGCTTATACCAAAAAGTCAAAAATTCTATTTTCTCTCTACTCTTTGCATATCTTTTCGTAAAAAATCAAAAAGTTATCCTAAACATACTAATTTTTTTACATTATATTTTAGTTAAAAAACTAAAAAATTACTAAAAAAATATATTCCCAAACGAGGCCTTATCTCACATGAAGAGAAAAAAATTTGCTCTACATACTCAACCTCTCAATGCCATTACTAAGAAGTGCAACTTATACAATCCAAACAACCTTAGTCTGGCTTAAAAAAATTTAAAATTTGGACTAAAATTTATCTTCATGAATTAAATTTAAATATGGCTCGAGCAAGAATTTTCACAACCCAAGCAACACGAATAATCCAATTATTAATATATATATATATATATATTATATAATAAACTTGAAATATTATAAATTTTGTATTATTTTGTCAATGTTTGAATTAAATCATATTGCAATGTGACATTATATTGTTGGGGTTGGGTACACAACTCATACTAATTTTCTTATCATACTTGTATTTATATTTTTTGCAATATCTTTTCTTTCTATTTTCAAAATGTGAGGTAGAATAGTTTAGGACAACCAAAAATAAATGTTATGTTTGAATTTGGTCAACCCGAGCCAAGCTCGAATTCCTTGTGTTAAACTTAGGCTTCACCTTGGACAAAAAGTTCAAGCAAATGTCATGCTCGAACTCAGATTCAAACAGATCCCTCTACATTTCGAGTTGAGTTTGGACAGACTTAGCCTATCGAAACCCACTTAGCCTTAATGCATATCTAGGGATTACCATAAGAAAGTAAACCTCATAAATGAAAAGTGCACATTTAGAGGCCAACTAAAAAGATGTTTAAACTGCATATACAACATTCTTTATTTGGTACAACATATACAACATTCAAAGTGGAAACATAGTCTTCACAATTTTAAGCATGCACATTTCTAGCTAGCTACAATATCGGATACAATTCTATCCTAACGGCACAATGTGAAGTACACATTATAGCAACCAAAAAAGTCAATGCCAGCATAGCTAGGAGAATATTCTTAACCAGAGTGACCACTACGAGAAGATGCTGAAGATGCCGGTTGACTGGCTGAAAAACGTACAACAACAACAGTAATGTTATCTGCACTACCTCTCTGACATGCTTCCTCCATCAGCTTATTTGCCGCCTCCTCTGGCTCTTGGATCGGTTTAACCATTGCAACAGCCTCCTGTGAAAAGGGTATATTACGTAGTACAAGGTTCAAAGTGGCAAACAAAGCACCCTTTATTTGACTTAAAACAGGTACTGATCTTCGAAAGAAGGTTCAGAACAAGTAACCCATTAATTTGATGAACAGGAAATAAAAGGCTAGATCAAATTGTAATAAAAAAATTTATAAGGCAGATTGCAAATCAAATACTTCTAGTAAGAGAATGAGAAAGGAAAATTAGCAAACCTCATTCGTTACAACATCCCATAGTCCATCACTTGCGAGAATAAGAAACTCAAGAGAGCTATCAACCTTTTCCTCCTGCATTTTTAGTTAAGAAGTTAACAGTTAAATATGCCAAATACAAAATCGTGATAGAAGTGAAGAAGTAAGAAAGAAGAAAGAATGAGAGCTGCTCTCTAAAGAAAACACCAGTCTCCATCATAAATAGTATTTCAATTAGGGATTTCTCATCAACTTTGCCACCAATGGAAAACAAAAACGTCTATGTAAACAAAGCTCTTAAAAATGTGATGTTTACCACAAACAGAGAGGTTCCTATGTGAAGTTCTCCATATTTTAGGATTTCTACTTTCTCAGGCCTTGTTTGGGAACAAACTGTTTTAGCGATTTTTTTTTATTTTTTGACTAAAATATGAGATGAAAAAAAACTAATATATTTGGGATGGCTAAAATGTGATCAAGCATGTTTTTTAAAATGTTCATTATTCTCTCATGCATTCATTATCAACACTAAAACCAGACCTGAATATCTGGATCAGCAACAACATATTGCTTCAAAAGCCGATCACCAAATGCACGAGAAACAGCAAGTACACCTCCAACTCTCCATGTTCCTATTGACAAAAATTCCAGTCATGTTCTGCCAGCAGTTTACTTAAGCAAATTAGAATAGACAGCAGATATAGCTAATCAGACGATGTCTTTACCTGCCCACATCACAAAACCTCCAGCATCTTCAATCCGTTGTCGCTCATCAGTTTGGTCAGGCTTGTGATCTCGAGAAACAGCAATAGCTGCAGGAAATAACAGAGCACTGCTAAGTTCTAACATACGGCTGATCAGGGAAACCAGCAAGAAGCATAGAAAGAAAAACATCCTTCAAAAATTTGGTTTAACACAACAATGAATAGCCATTACATTGTCATAGAAAGCCACATACATCAACCATGTATTTTCTGCCTGAAAAATCATCTTATTTAAAAGGCTTGATCAAATGTACTAAACAGTTGAGCACTTCTTAAAGAGCTGCTCTAATATAAGATAGCTGGTCTATCAGAACCACTACCAAAAAAGATGGCATAACACAATCTCCTTGATTTCCAGGAAATCATCCATCAAGGTTCTATTAACATCAGGCCACTGGGGAAAAAATTTTAAAAAAAAGGAAAAAAAGGAGAGGAGTCTTCTGAATCGTACCATTTCCCCCCTTGCAAATAACAGCTCTGGAATCCCCAACATTTGCAACCAGTAAACGATCACCAACAAGGATGGCAGTGGAAGCAGTTGATCCAGCATCTCTGTTCTGATTATTTTCTGATTTCAGAAATTCCGAGTCTGTATGATTGTATGCATCAGCTGCAAAAAGGAAGAAATCGACAAGATATAACAGAAATTAATTGAATAAGCAATTTGTACAGTGTCAGGAAAGCAAATCATATTTTACTCCAAAATAAATGGCTAACCTATAGCAGATTTGGTATCAGAAATGAACTTTGGATGACTGATGAGGTTACTGAAAAGATTTTGTTTAACATATTCTGCAGCTCGAGCTCCCCCATGACCTGAAACAACCATAGAAAACAAATACATAACATAATAAGAGGTATATAATGAACTTAGCATGCATATCAAAGTCTCCCATTTCAGATTTTAATGAAAGATGAGAATACAAACCAAATAAAGGTGCATGATGATGCAGAGAAAGTCACTTAACTTTGCATCAACTAAAAACTAAATGATACCTAATGCCTAAATTTCAGATAAATAAAGAAAAATGAAAAATATGCACCCCAAAAAAATGAATAAAATTAAAACACTCCAGCAAAATGAAACAACAAAAAAAATCTTCTGAAAAAATGAATGCTATGACAAGTGTAAAAATTCTAAAAATTCATTCTGTGACTCTGTCAGAATCATTCATGTTGGAAAAGATTTAGTAAATCATCAATAAGTAATTTATGAGCGGGCATATTCATACTTAGCAAACATAATTACTATGCAATAATAACATTATTTTTTTGGGAAACCAAGGTTATGCGGAAAGCCACCAAGGAAACTAGAGAGAGAGTGTTATGTACCATCAAAGACTCCAAAGAGACCAACTATCTCTCCATCTACACCATCTATTCTTGTCTCATAAAAATCCTCCATTGAAGACCTTTTCCCAGGAGAGCTTGCATACCCATAGCTGAACTTTGCATTTTGACTGTAATCAGGTCTCAAAAAATTAAACTTATTGTCAACCAACCATCAGCACAGATACAGACTAAAATTTCTATCAAGCTTTCATGACATAACAAATAATTGATGATGTTTTAAACTTTTAATTGAATAGTGATACACAGTTGTACAACGTAGTTTTCCTATAACACTTCCCATACTCATGTAAATATTAATCATGTACAATGTAGTTTTCCTATAACATAGTATTCTTCCTCATACTATTCATGACTAGTATTCTTCCTCGTATTATTCAACAAATAATCATGACTGGCATACTAGAAATTACAAACAGCCAGAGATCAATGGCCGAACTTATCTCCAGATATCATTATTTATATTGAGAAAAGATGTTATATGTGGTCAGGTCTTCTGCGTTGTATATTTTATTTTTAACTTGACCTATTTTAAATGTTAAAAAAATAAAAAAATAAAATAAAAAAACGGAAAGGTCAAAGTTTCATCAAATTCCCAAATGAAGATGTGTCTTCAAAACTCATCATCCTGCATCTTCACATTGATGATTATGAATGGTGCAAACAATAACCAAGATATAAACTATTTAATGAGAACTAATTCCATGCATTTGCTTTTAGTGAGAGGAAAACACAACTTAAATATTCTGAAACGACAAATCCAAGACATGCCAAAAAGTGATCATTGCGTTGGAATACTAGCCATATGGATGGATATGAAATAAAAATGGCAGCAATAGAGTTCAAGTGAGAGGAATGAAGTAGGAAAAGTGCATTAGGATGCTCTGTGATACAAGACACCTATTAGAGAAAAGTAAGAAAGTTTGAAAGGTCAAAATGCTGTGTCAAGTAATCAATGAAAAGTCCATAAATGTGTCTAAAAATGAAAATATTGAAATGGGTAAGTTAGTGACAAGACAAAAAAGCAAGGAACAAGAAACTAATGCATCTGTGAGAAGTCAGGTACCAATATGTAGAAAATATATGTTTTGACTAACGCTCTGTTTGGTAGTGGCTTGACTTTTCACCTTTTTCAATTAAAAATCCCAAAATAGCCAAGTCCTTTTGCCTTTAAAAAATTCATATATTTGGACCTTTAGCTGGCTGAACTGCTGATGCTAACAATTTACCTATATGACTATAAGACCCTCAACTATATACCACAATTCATGGGTAATTATTATGGTAAGGCTAAGACAGTCATTTTGCCAATTAAAATGCCAAGAAGCCAAATGGGTTAGTAAATGTCGGTGGCTTTTTGGTTTTGGCTATTTTGTTGACTGGTTTAAGCCAAAAGGTCAGGTTTTAAGGCTGTACCAAACAAAGCCATGAATAGGTCGAACAAACAGAATTAAGGTTATGGAAAGACAAGAAGAGGACAGGGGAAGAAGGAAACATGAGTTTAAGCTATAGAAGAATACTGATTTGCAAAAAGTAAGTAGGCATTGATTTACAAAAAATAATTAAGGTAGCAGGCCCTATGGAGTAGGCACAAAAAAGCTTTCTGCGAATGAAAAAGCAGTCAGTTTATAATTTCTATAAATTGACAACCACATTGGATGACAATGGAAAAGCATTTGTTGTTTCAGGCTTAAGAAGAAGTAAACTGTTTGACTGTAGCTTTTAAGAAGTATTTGTAGTCTACTAGATTCAAACATGTTCTTCGATGTCCATTTTGTTGTAGAAGTAAGCAAACAACATGAAACACAAAGAACCAAGAAGTTACAGCATTGGTCATGGATTGGTAGTGATAGAGCATAAAGTTCCCCAGTACAACGCTACATGAAAGAAGACAGAAATAAATTTTAAAAAAAAAAAAAGCCAAAATAATGAAAGAGAAAAAAATTAGGATACATAATATATAGGGTTAATTACATAAAAAACCCCAGGGTTTTGCGCCTTTTTCATTTTAAACCCCAAGTTTTCAATTTCGACATATTAAACCCCAGGTTTTCATTTTAAAAAATTAGGATAAATAATATATAGGGTTAATCCATCTCTATCATATTGAACTACCAGAAATCTGGGAAAAATTTCAAATTCAAACCCACATGTTCAAGCACTTATCTCCCCCGTCGTAACTCCGTTTCACCTCATTTTCGCATCGTTGGATTCACCTCATGGCCTAGTTTTGATTCCACCCCTCATACGCCATGTTTCACCTCTTTTTGCATGCCGTCGAAACTCCCCAAATTGGCCAAAATAAGATTTTTCTCTCTCTTTTTTTTTTTTTTTTTTTTTTTTTCTTTCTTCTTCTATTTTCTATCTCCATGCTTCTTCCTTCCTTTCCACAATTATTCTCTCTTTCCTCTTCCTTCATGGCCCTTCCACTGAGCTTGCGGTGGCCACCGAACCTCCGATAGTGGCAGTGCGGTCAAGTATAGGTATATGACTTACAAGAAGGGAAAGAAATGTAAGGGTGGTGGAAGGGCCATGAAATAAGAGGAAAAAAGAGAGTAATTGTGGAAAGGAAGGAGGAAGGAAGAAGTATGGAAATAGAAGATAGAGGAAAAATCAAAAAAAAAAAAAAAAAAAAAAGAAAGAAAATCTTATTTGCGGCCAACTTTTGGAGCTCCAACGACATGCAAAAAGATGTGGAACAAGACATATGAGGGGTGGAATGAAAACTAGGCCATGAGATGAATCCAACGATGTGAAAATGAGGCGAAACGGAGTTACAACGAGTGAGATACAAGTGCTTGAACATGTGGGTTTGAATCTGAGAATTTTGCCCGAATAGAGAAAAAAAATATTTTTGAACAACTTTCGGAGTTTCGACCGCATGCAAAAAGATATGGAACAAGGCATATGAGGGGTGGAATGAAAACTAAACCATGAGGTGAATCCAATGACATGAAAATGAGACGAAACAGAGTTACGATAAGAGAGATACAAGTACTTGAACATGTGAGTTTGAATCTGAAATTTTACTCAGATTTCTGTTAGTTCAATATGACGGAGATGGACCGGAGGGAGGGGGGCAAATTGAAACACAGGTGAAAGGATGAGGTTCAATTTGTCGAAATTGAAAACCTAGTGTTTAAAATGAAAAAAGCGCAAAACCCTCATATGCAAGGACAACACACAAGTAATATTTGAGAATTCAAATATAACCAATAAGTAAGTATTGGAACATAAGAAGCACATGCACTTCTAAAAATGTGACGTATCTATGTGAGACATGGGGACAGACGGAAAAAAGACCAAGGGAATACGTGCCCCTCCTCAATTTTTTGTAATTACACTAGTACCTTTATATTTGTAAAGTATTTTTGTTTAACTCTAAAAAATTATAATTGTGCCCACCCTAATTTATTTAAAATCCTTTAAAAATTAATATTTAAAAGCCCTTCTTAATTGGAAAAAGATTGAAACCCACAATTTAAATCTCACAATTACTCATAATGACATGTCAAATTATGTATCAACTTTTCATTTGTTACGATTGCATAAGAACTCGGAATTCAGAAATTACTCTCTTTTCTCTATTTGATCTTACTTTTCTTGTTAGGGAAATTACATATGTGATTCTTGTAGATTGTCCATTCTGTCAATTTGATTCGATAGTTCCAATTATATCAATTTTGTCCTTTAATTTGTCACATTATGTTAATTTAATACAATTAGTAATGCCCGTTAACAAATTGAACATAAATTAAGAAAAAATTGGTCCATTCACTCTCCTCAAAGTGATTGAGGGATTGAAACATGATTTGAAATACGTAAACCATGCGTGTAATTTGCATGTCAATAATGGTAAAACACCATATTTTTAATTTTTTATACCATATTTGAAGTATCATGTGAGTTGTCACCACTAGATTGGTTAAATGGGTCACATCACTTACGTTTGTGTACACATCCCATTTTGACCGACCCTAAAACTTAGGTATTTTGGAAGCTCCCCGATGATGAAACTATTACATTTCCAATGCTTTAGTGAGTTTGGGCTTGAGCCTGCTGGACCATTTCCATCCTCTAAGCCCATTTTTCCCCAAAAAAAAAAAAAAACTATTTTACTTGGTTAAAATTGCATTTTCAATTATCTTTTCAAAAGGAGACGAGATATATATATTCAATTAATTTCAAATTGTCAATTTTCCAATGAAGAACTCGTTTTACGATATAATAAAAAATAAAATAAAATAAATAAATAAAAGTTAATTTGGAGTTAATTAGACCTATAAAGGTAATAAAATCATTTGAAAGTCAAAATTGTTGATTGGAGCATTGTGGGCTTGTTGGCTAGCCCACGTGCGACTGCACATCCTAAGTCAACCCGCAGGTCCATACCTGCGGCCGCATTACGAGGTTATGGCTACACATTGTCCTCATGCGGCCGCACGTGCATGATAGTGTGCACAAATTCAATTTTTAGAAGATTTTGCTACCTATTTTAGTGTATTGTGCCTCAAGGCTGTGTATATACAGATTAGGGTTTCGACCTAATGTGTATCTACTTGTCCCCCAAGCCTCCTAAGGCTATAAAGAATTTTCAAGCAAACCCACTCTCTCTCTCTCTCACACACATTTTTTTCCATTCCGAAATTTAATTCAATTTCAGCAAGAAAAACAGTGCTCTTTGCACACCAAAAGTGAAGCAAATTAAAGAAAACAACCTCCAAAACCTGAGAGGCGCATTTAAGCCTCCATCTTTGCTAGTTTCTCGCGTTTTCTTCGGTTTGACTTAACAAACCATTGGTTAGTTCCCCTTTCATCTTTTATTTACTGTTTTTAATCATGTTTTACCTCTTTGATAATGGTTAAGGTAGTATTCACGCACATGTCATCATGTAGAGTAGATTATACTATTATTTTATCAAGTTTACGACTTATTCGCATTGTATCATTAGTTTAGGTTGAATATCATGCATACTCATACATATAGGCCCAGTTACATGCCATTTATTCATGTATTTCACCGCTGCGTTTTTCTATTTTAGATGCTCTATTTGTTTAATCCACGAGTTTATTGCGTATATGTCATATTGAGTGCTTTCTGGGGCTTTAGGATTTCATATTATGTATGTTTGGATTAGTTGTTATAGCATCTAGGATCATGCTTTTAGATTAATGTTCTTCTTTTTCTTCCATGTTCTTGAGTGCATGTTCTTCATCCTTAGCATATTGCATTAAATTATTTACCATATTTTACATATTCAATATGATTGCATGTTTGGAAGATTTGCTTGCTATATCTGATTATTTGATATAAATTGCATGTTCGGAGGTCATATCTTTCTAATTAGGATAGTTGCTATATTTGTTTTCAAAAAAATTTATCTTGAAAAATTATCTCATTTTGCGGGAAGATTTCCCCAAATCAAATCTTTACAAATATGCAAGTATCTAAATTATAATGATATGATCTATATTGCATGCATCACATGGATGGTAGGTTTAGTTTAAGGGATTAGGTGAAATTAAATGAGTGTGTGAAATCAAAGAAGAAAATAAATCTCATAAAAAATAAAAAATAAAAAGAGAATTAGTAGAGGTCAATCAATTGATTAGGCGAAAGGGCGCTTACATTAATGACTTTCCCTTCTGTATCTAAACTCCCGAACCATGATTTTTCGTTGTAACAGATTAGTGGCCTAAATTAACTTGAAGTTAGGTTTCCTAGTTTTCCCTAAAAATTAGCTGGTGATTCCAATCTTTTGTGAATCAGTCTTTATTTGACAATTTGTGGGCTAAATCAATTTGTGGAATAAAATACAATATATTGCCAATTTGGACCTCGATGATTCACATACCTAAAAGGGTCAAATCCAATGTGTGGGTGCACCAAAAGGTGTGGTATCCACAAATTTTTTACAATGTAGTGTTGTGAACTTTATGGTAAACTAAATGTAATATAAAAATGTAGTCCTTATAGTATTTTTATTTGCACTTTTGTATTTTTGCAAAGTAATTTTTTGTAATAAATATTTATGTTTTATGTTCACTACAAATTTAAAAAATTCATATTATATTATTGTTGTTAATTATTGAATTTTTTTATTTCAAATTTGTGATCAACAAGTGCCCCTCCTAAAGTAATTTGCAGGCTCCGCCACTAGTCAAACACATGTTGAATACTTCCCAACACGTGCCAGACACATCTAAAAGTGTCTTATTTATTTATTTTTTAAAAGAATTTAGACTCGTACATGCATCAAACACTAGAGTGATACACGCACTCATTGCTTAGACAAACATAAAACCAAGGTTCTTAAAATCGGGATCGTAGATTGGATCTTTAGGAGGGACTTGCAGATTGAATCGTAGAATCGGATCAAAGATTGTAAGATTCTACTTTCAATACAAAATAAAATGAAAAATTATCGATAATGATAATATATGTTACATAATTTTAAAATGATTAAACAAAAACAATAAATTTGAAATAAATGTTTGTTTTATTCTTTATCATTTGAAATGTTATCGTACATAATAGGCATAATTCATGATAAATGTTTAACCACCTATTTGCATTGAATATGATCTATATAGATGAATAAGTTTCACTTTTGGAGTTATAAATCACAAAGCCTTGTAAATTTCACAATTGCTAACAGACTTGGGGTCTCAGTTGGGACAACTGCAACATGATAAAACCCTCATGAGAGGGAGTGGTTTATCTCAACCAATGAAGTAGAAGACTTTGGGTTAATATGGTGGTGGACTTAGAATACGCTGATGGACTACCATAAGAGTCACATCATATAAAACCTATTGTCTACTTTGGTGTGAATCTCATAGTGCCCAATGTAATAGACTCTTAATCTTGGGGAAAAAAAAATTGTTGGACTCAAGTTTCTAGCTGAAGTCAATTTGATTTACCGTGTCAGGTTTCATTACTTGGCCAATACCTCAGTATTTTAGGTTATTAAGGTTAGGGTTATGGGAACATTCTTTTCAAGATCAAATGCACCCTTTGTGTAAAACAAAGTTCGGACAAGTGGCCGTCTCCTTTTTTTTTATGTCAAGTTAGCTGCTAATTTCATAGTTGTTGGCCCCTATCTATTATGAAGTTGTTTCCTAGCCCCCCGTCTATCCCGATATTGAGTCAACCTCGGTAAGCCCGATTGTCTTACTGATTCTGTTGCCCAAGAAGAAGGAATGTCTTTCCCTAAATCTGCCGTATTTATAGCAGTCCAATAAGAGCTTTATCCCCGAGGGCGTTTAGGTCAAGAGTGTTCTTTTGAGTTAGTTCACTTGTTTAGTCACTTAGACCTAGGCCTAGTCATTCTTATGAATTGGTCATGAGAATATGCGGTGACTAAAGTGTGATGGACTAGTACTCAATGTAAATAAGTTAACTTTTGTGAGATATAAATTTATATTTATTCCATTGCTACTTCTGGACATAGGTTGGAGAAGGGGTTGTAGTGTGATATTGTGGCCTAGGCTATTACTAATAATAATAATGTTTTTTAAGAGCTAGAGTACAATTGAAATCATTTAGCTAAGTTAATTGCAATTAATTGGTAGTCTTTATCATTATCATTGTTAGAATAGTTATTTTTAATATTTACTTAAGTTGAGGGTACAATGGTCATATTGTTACTTTAGGGTTTTTATATCTATTTGAGTGATGTAAGTTGAGAATGTAATTTTCAGTCTTTGATATATAAAAAGTTCTCTCTCCTTCTTCTTCCTCCTCCTAAATTTCAACCCTAATTTCTCCATTTTATATTCTAACTTGGTATCAGAGCGATCTCTTCTTCATTAGAAAGAGTTCTACAGATTCTAAAGATCGATCTGAGGTGACCGAGACGTGCTGACGTCATCAGCCGTACGATGACGTCGACAAGATGACGTGATGTCTGGACGGGTCCTTCACCCCTAGGCTTGAAATTGTCTCCTGAGATTTATGGTGATTTTTGTGGAATTTTTTGATCATCCCTGATGTGAGTTTTCGAATTTTGAAAATATTTCGTGTTTTGGGACTGATTTTTTGAATCTGCTTTTAGGACTGTTTTTTCCTGGTTTTTCTTGCTGGGCTCACTTTCCTAGGAGCCGAAAATCAACCCTCTAAGGGTCCTTGATCCTAATTTGTAGTTTTAAATCTATTGGGAAGCTATTCTGTTCGTTTTTTTGGTTATTTCTGGTCCCGTCACTCTGTGTTCTTCGGTTCTACCTATTGGAGGCTCCTATATAAGGGCTGAATCTCTTCTAGCAAGGGATATTTGTCCTCTCTTTATTGATTGCTACTGTTGAGTTGATGTGTTGGTCTCATTTGGGTCCAAACTTGGTTGGCAGACCTGTTGTCTTCTCTATTTGGCTGTGTTTTTGTGGAATTATTTGGTTGTTGCGCTAGTTCTGTGTTTATATTGGTGATTGTGGGTGTGGGTATTGTCTATTTGTATTAACTGTTTGCAAGTCTGGTTGATCATTATGGTTGAGATTGAGTCTAAGGCTATCACTATGGGTAAAGATGATGACATGCCTAAATCTATCACTACAAAGAAATTGAATGGTGCTAATTACTTGGCTTGGGCCCATGCTGTCAAGATTTTCTTACGAGGTAAGAAGAAGTCCCGCTATATTAGTGAACTCCCTCCTTCTACTGATGATAAAGGTTATGATGATTGGTGTTGTGAGGATTCTTGTGTGATGGGGTGGATTTGGCATAGTCCGAACCCTGTGTTGCTACTACCGTGGAATTTTGTGATACCTCTAAGGCCATTTGGGACTCCCTTGCTGACTCTTTTTCAAATCAAAGTAATGTCTCTCGGGTCTACGAGTTATATGAACAGATTTTTGCTATGCGTCAATCTGGCCGGCCTCTCCCTGAGTATTATAGTAGTCTCAAGAATTTGTGGGATCAGTTACTGCAACATCGACCTTTCACTACTGATGTGACCAAGCAGAAACAACATTGGGAGGAGTTTATGATGGCTTCTTTACTTTCTGGCTTAGATCCTGAGTTGCGAGGGTTCAAAGATTAGATTCTTGCCAGTGACACTCTACCTTCAGCTGCCAATGCCTATTCTAGGCTGTTACGCTCTTCATTGGGACAAGCACAATCCACTTCTGGGTTCTCTTCTTTATCATCTTCTACATTGGTTTCTAGTAGCGGTGATCATGGATCTACTAGCAGGGGTTTTCATCCTTCTTCTGGTTTCCGGAGCTCTTCATCTGGTTCACGGGGCTCTTGTGGAGGTGGTTCTCGTAGTGGTGGCTCACGTGGTGGTTTCCGTGGTGGAAGTAGTAGTGGACCTGGTTCTCGTCCACGTGGAGATCGCAAGTGTACACATTGTGGTTCCCAAGGTCATACTGAACCTTGGTGTTGGCAAAAGCATGGCAGACCTGATCATGTCCATCAGGTTACGGATGTCCCATCCTCTCAGTCTTCCTTGTTGTCCATTGGCTCGGATGCTTCTCTCACATTGCATGAGACACTCACTACTCAAATTAGTGAGCTTATCGCCTTGTCCGATCCTCTCCGGCCTAGTCTACCTTCATCCTCTACTGCTACTATGGCTAGTTCAAGTAATATTGCATGTGTGGCTAAGTCCTCTCAGCCTTGGCTCCTAGACTCTGGTGCTAGTTCTCATGTCTCTGGTAATTCCTCTCTTTTTGATACTCTTAGACCTATTGATCATACCATTGTACTTGCTGATGGATCTTCTCGGCCTGTCTGTGGTCAAGGTCCTCTTCATCCCACTCCATCCATGTCCTTACCTTCTGGTCTTTATGTTCCTCAATTTCCATTTAATTTACTGTCTGTTAGCCAACTGACTCAAGCTCTCCATTGTTCGATAACCTTTTCTCCTACTTCATGTGTTTTGCAGGACCTCCAGACCAAGAGGATGATTGGTTCGGGGCATGAGAAGGATGGCTTATATTTTTTGGATGCTGAGACTTCTCCTCCTCCATCTGCTGTATTGAGTGCTAGTGTATCTCCTCTTCAGTGGCATTTTCGCTTGGGTCATCCCTCCTTGGCCAAGCTCAAGTTAGCTGTCCCGGGTTTGAGTCATGTTTCTCAGATTGAGTGTGAAGCCTGTCAATTTGGGAAGCATCATCGTAGTTCTTTTCCTTGTCGTAGTGTTAGTCGTGTGTCTGAGTCCTTTGCTCTTGTCCATACAGATATTTGGGGTCCTTCTAGAACTCCCACTGTTAATGGGTTCTTTTATTTTGTTATTTTTGTGGATGATTACTCTCGGATGACTTGGTTGTTTTTAATGAAACAAAGATCTGATTTGCCTTCCATCATCTCTAAGTTTTATAATGAAATCTTTACTCAATTTGGCAAACGTATTAAGATATTTCGGTCTGATAATGCCTTAGAATATGTGCAATCTATTGTAACTACCTTTTGTGATGCTCATGGTATTATTCACCAAACTAGTTGTTCTCATACATCCCCACAAAATGGTGTTGCAGAACGGAAACACCGCCATTTGCTAGATGTTGCTCGCACCCTGATGTTTAATATGCATGTCCCCAAACAGTTTTGGGGCGATGCCGTTCTCACTGCTTGTTTACTTATCAATCGCATGCCCTCTAGTGTTGTACACACATCTCCCTATTCTCTGTTATATCCCACCACATCTCCTTTTCCCTTGCCTCCTCGTATTTTTGGGTGTGTGGCCTTTGTCCATGTTCTTGACCCTGGGTTGGATAAGTTATCTCCTCGCGCCCGCAAGTGTGTTCTTAGGTTATTCTCGCACTCAAAAGGGGTACCGGTGTTATCATCTTGCGTCTCGTCGATACTTTGTCAGTGCTGATGTCACGTTTTTTGAGTCTACTCCGTTTTTTTCTTCCTCTGGGCAACAGTTATCTACTGATCTTCTCTCTTCTCGTGAGGGGGAGCCAGCCTCTCTCTCCTACTCTTCCCTCTTATGCTCCTTCCACATCCACTCCTCTATCCTCTCCATCTCCTCTCATCTCTACCCCTCCTTTGCAGGTTTATCAACGGTCTCAAGCTCATCCCATTGTGTCTTATGGCCCGACCAGTTCATCTCCTTCGTCTGAGGCCCCTGTTCCACTTGCTGCTCTACCATCTGCTGACCTTCCTATTGCACTCCGCAAAGGTAAACGCACTTGCACTCAACATCCTATTGCTCATTTCGTTTCTTATGATCGCCTCTCTCCTGGCCTTCACTCTTTTGCTTGTAGTTTGTCTAGTATTTCCATTCCTCGCACCTATCAGGAGGCTATGTCCATCTCTAGTTGGAAGTCTGCCATGGATGAGGAAATGCATGCTCTTCATCAAAATCAGACTTGGGCACTTACCCCTCTGCCATTTGGCAAATCTATTGTGGGTTGTCGTTGGATTTATACTGTTAAGTATCTTCCTGATGGAACTGTTGAGCGCCTTAAGGCTCGCCTGGTAGCTAAAGGCTACACCCAAACCTATGGTGTTGATTACTTGGAGACCTTTTCTCCTGTGGGTCTGCCTTAACTCGTCGGATTCTGCTCTCTATTGCAGTTAATCAGTCTTGGCCTTTATATCAACTGGATATCAAGAATGCTTTTCTCCATGGTGATCTCCACGAGGAGGTCTATATGGATCAGCCCCCTGGCTATGTTGTTCCCGGCCAAGAGCATCTTGTTTGTCGATTGAGGAAGGCCTTGTATGGTCTTAAGTAGTCCCCTCGTGCCTGGTTTGATCGCTTCAGTGCTGTTGTGCTTGCCTATGGCTTTGACCGTTCCACTTTTGATCACTCTGCTTTTGTTCGCCACTCATCTACTGGGAGTATTGTTCTTATTGTCTATGTGGATGACATCATCATTTCCGGGAGTGACTCCAATGGTATTGCTGATTTGAAGCAGTATTTGGGCCAACAATTTCACACCAAGGACTTCTTGGAATTGAAGTTGCCCGTTCTTCTCAGGGCTTGTTTCTTTCTCAACGGAAGTATGTTCTTGATCTTCTTACTGAGACTGATCTCTTAGGCACTCGCCCCAGTGATACTCCCATGGATTCTAGTGTCGAGCTTGATGGTGACACAGGCGACTTCTTTCCTGATATTGGTCGTTATCGTCGGTTGGTTGGCAAGTTAATATATCTCACTGTGACTCGTCCAGATATTACCTATGCTGTGGGTGTGGTC
Source organism: Camellia lanceoleosa (assembly GCA_025200525.1). Classification (NCBI taxonomy): domain Eukaryota; kingdom Viridiplantae; phylum Streptophyta; class Magnoliopsida; order Ericales; family Theaceae; genus Camellia; species Camellia lanceoleosa. The sequence continues at coordinate 65,509,172 of CM045767.1, forward strand.
AGTCAGTTTATGCATGCTCCCCGCCAACCCCATTTTGTGGCTGTGTGTCGTATCTTGCAATACTTAAAGCGTGCTCCAGGTCGGGGGTTGCTCTTTCGCCCATCTTCCTCTTTGTCTGTCACTGGTTTCAGTGATGCTGATTGGGCTGGTGATAAGACTGACCGCCGTTCCACCTCAGGCTATTGTACTTTTGTTGGTGGTAATCTTGTCACTTGGCGTAGCAAGAAACAGACTGTCATTGCTCGTTCTAGTGCCGAGGCTGAATGTCGCGCCATGGCTCATACTGCTTCTGAGATGCTCTGGGTTCAATCCCTTCTCCAAGATTTTGCCTTTTCTGTTTCCACTCCTATGCGCATGTTTTGAGATAATCAGGCTGCTATCTTCATTGCCAATAACCCTGTGTTTCATGAACGCACCAAACATATCGAGTTGATTGCCATTTTATTCGTGACCTCTTACTCCGCAAGCAACTGGTGACTCCTTTTGTTCGTTCTCAGGATCAATTGGGTGATATTCTCACCAAACCTTTGGCTCGGCCTTCATTTCTTCGTTTGTCTACCAAGCTGGGCATGTTCGATCTCTATGCTCCAGCTTGAGGGGGAGTGTTAGAATAGTTATTTTTAATATTTACTTAAGTTGAGGGTACAATGGTCATATTGTTACTTTAGGGTTTTTATATCTATTTGAGTGATGTAAGTTGAGAATGTAATTTTCAGTCTTCGATATATAAAAAGTTCTCTCTCCTTGTTCTTCCTTCTCCTAAATTTCAACCCTAATTTCTCCATTTTATATTCTAACTATCATATTACAAAATATAGAGCCAATTCGAGCTAGACTTTTGAGTGGCCTAAGAGTCTCAATCCAAGCCTATAGGGAAAGGCCAAGTGCCTACAGAGGCACTATATGGCCAGCCAAGGAGTATTATTTCTACACTCGAGTTCTTTTTCTTTTTTTTGGCTATATTGTGAGAGTAGAGAAAGAAAGAAGGATCCCACCATCGCACCTTGGTTTAATTCTTAAAGGACATTGAATTGAAGTCTCCTACATGTGCAAGGACATTCAAGTTTCTTTTGAAGTGGAGCATAGAAACAACAAAAGACGCAAATCTAGAACTTTACATAGAGCACGTTTAGGGCATCATGGAGTGAAATTTTGGAATAATATTAAGTCTTCATTTGTGTTTATTTTAATTTAATATGTTGGATATTTTATATAATTATATTAGGTTTTAACAGTTAGGACAATCTGTTATTTGTTAGACATGGGCCATGAGGGTGGCCCATAGGTCTTTTGTGGATCAAATTATATTATTGGGTCTTTTATGGAGAATTTATTAGGTCTAGAACTAAGAAGCGAGGACACTTCTAAAAAGGTGACGTATCCGTGTCGGACACCGACACTTATCGAACACTCTCCCAAACGTGTCCTAGTTTCTAAAAAGAATTTAGACTCAGACACTCTTTGGACGCTTGGCGAACACGCGTGTCCATTGACTAGACACACACGAAACTAATTATAAGTTTGAATAAAATAATTTAGAATAAGATGATAACAGAAAAATAATATCAATTTATAAAAGTTACTGTTATATTGTATTCATTTATTGCCTTCAGAATGATATATTCATATATATGACTTACAATAAATATATAAAATTATATATTATGTGCATGTCCCCTACATGTTGTGTCCTACATTTTTTAAAAATTGCCGTGTCTGCATGTCCATGTCGTGCCGCGTGGCCGTAGCCGTGCTTCTTAGGTCTAGAATATTATATTTGGTCAAAAAAATGCAACTTCTAATTATGGTATCACATCCTTATAGTAGTAGGAAAAGTCTAGCAGATTATAATAGGCATGTAATAGTTTTTTTAAAAATGGAGATCAGTTATGAGAATTTCATATTGTCTTTGTGTCAATTTGCCTACCCCTTGAGGGTGAAGCACTTCTTCTTCTTCTCTTTCCTCTTCTTTGCACACATACCTAAGTTACTATTCCCATATTATTCTTCACAGCCATAGAATAGTCCTCATTTTAGCCCATAACCCTAGCCAATCCAGTTCTAATAATCCACAATCTTTTCCCCTACCCTTTGGCCAATAAACACCCTATCATAGCTATTGCAAAGAATATTATGCAACTAATTCCAAAAATCCTGCAATTCTTGAAAATCAAGCACAAATTGACCATTTACACCTTGAAACCCTTGAAACTCTCTTCTCCCTCATAATACTCTGACACTAGAAGCTTTCTACATCCAAAACCCACCACAATACCTACTATAGGCAGCGTTAGGCCAGGTTTCCTAAAGTTGTCCTAAACAGTTTGGTATTAGAGTTTAAAGATCATACTTGTAGCCATGGGGATGTAAGCAACAACGAGCTGCTAGCTGAAGTCGAGAGAGTTTCAAACAAGATGAACATGCTAAATTCAAAGGCTTTGATTCAAGAATATGATTAGAAGCCACCGTTTGATTATTTTCTTTAACAACAACAAAAAGGGAGTGCAATTAGGCAGCGAAAGAATAAAGCTTTAACCTCCATTGCTCAAAATCATGAGCTAAAACAAGTGCCCAATTTGCCACTAGAGAAGACCAAGGTTAAAACAAAAGATGTCACAGTAAACACGGATGGAATTTAAAATTGTTGTTAGAAGTTCAAAAGAGGAGGAGAGGCTTGTAGCACATAATACACAATTGGAGAAGGCTACAATAGAGAAAGCACACTACCATGGTTCATATTTGATGAGAATTCAAGGATATGTTTTTGAATCACTTTGCTCCGCCAATGGATTTTGCCATTAAGAAGAAATTTGATAACGCAATTGGGAAGATCAATCTCCAAATCGCCTTTACTTCCTCATCTCAAGAACAAAAAGACGCGCCGTCTTAATATTTGACAAAAGTTCTCAAATCATGAATCAAATCGTTAATCGAAATGGCCTTGTACCAAATCGTGAATCGAACCAAATCGTGAATCGAACCAAATCGTGAATCATAAAGATTCAGTCACTTTTCTAAATTACCTAGAAAATTATATCTACACACTTGGATGCTAAATATATCTCATAAATATAAAATATTTATACTTAAATCAATGAAAATGTTATTTTAAATGATAATATTGCAGTCTAATAAGTAAGAAGTTAACACAGGTTCCCATATAAGATCACCATCTTACCTTTTCTCTTTTTTAGATATTACTTATCAACCATTCTTAATAAAGAAAGTAAATAGAAACAAACTCTCAATTTTCAAATAACAATAATTTAACAACGATGTTGATATTTCATAAGCATATATACCTTTACAAGTAACAATGACCAAATAATAAAGAACTTGCAGAACCATTAGATTTAACTGAGCTCACCCATGTAATATTGAAGTATATTTATTTCACTAAAATAGCAATAGATAATTTATATTGCAAGTTACTTTAACCTTAAAGATCTTTAGAATATACATTATGATTTTTTAAGAGAAAAAATGAGAAGAAATGGTTAAAAACATGTTGGGTCTGACTGAATCTGATTAGATCTTATTAAAAACTTCATGACCTCTAAAATAACACAAATCACATACATATTGGTTATTTTAAGCACTACTAGAAGTTGTATTATGTTATTTTAACTAGAAAAAGGAAGAATAAAAGAATCGAAATATGTCAGACATGATAGTTTCAAGAATTGTATGAATCGTAAAAAGTGAATCGAATCGTGAATCGATTGTGAATCATGCGATTCAGTAGAGATTCACTTCCAAAATAGATTCACTCATAGATTTGTATCGATTTTTCAAAAATTGCGAATCAAATTGTGAATCAAATAGCGAATCATAAGATTCTGATAACATAAAGATTGACAGAAATACCCCTGGTTACTGTTAATAGCCATAGGAACAATCCCCTTTTTAGTCTTCTAAACCCTAGCCAATCAAGTTCACATAGTCACCAATCTTTTTTCCTACCTTTTGTTCACTAAATTCACAATAAACAACACTAAAATAGCTATTACCTAGAAAATTCTGCGACTAATCCCAAAAATCCTGTAACTCTTAAAAATCAAGCCCAAAGTGCCCTTTTACACCTAGAAATTCTCTTCTCCTTCATAAACTCTATCCTGGATAGGATTTGCAACATAGGATTTGCAATTGCATGAGAACCAATAATACATCACAATAATTTTCTCATTTCAAGAGAAACGGAAGTGTATAAAGAGCAGTAAACCACCAACAAAAGAATTTTCAAATACACTAATACATACTAATGATTGCTTAATTTTTCCATCTTGATATAATTTACATCAACCAGCTCTAGTAGATGAAATCTCATAACAACTAATATAAGTTTCATTGGTGGCGATTTCTCCATCTGAAATTAAAATACTTCAACTCCACAATTTAGAAAGTTTTTAGTTTCAATTGTGACACTTCCAAGGCAACATATGCCAAACCAAACCAAAATATAACACGCAAAACCATTTTTATTGGTTGCAACAATCTCATCATTGTTGTTTATCAAACTTAAAGAGTCATTCTAATAACAGCTTTAAAAAATAAAATAAATAAATTGCTTGCCTAAAAGCAATGGCGATTGTGCCAAACAAGATGAAACAAGAAACATTGAGCATTTCTCTTATAATGCATACTACATAACTAACATGCTTCCCTCAAAGTGATGCTGAAAAGTGGACAACATGCATGCAAGTATTCCTCTAAGTGATGCTTACTTGCATAATTAGTGTGCAGTATTTCTCTAACATGTCATTTGTATAACTAATTCATTTTCATAGGAATGCAGACATATTCGCAACATAAGTAAAGATGTGACACCCTGAATGTTTAATTAAATACCACATAAATATTTATAACTATATATAAATATAATTATGATTGTATGTGATAATATATTATTAAATGAATAATAAATAATAAATAAATATATAAATCTAATTTGGCATTGGGTTATCAGATATGGGATTAATTAGGGATTATTATTTGGGGCCAAATTAACACAAATATGGAATTATAATACTAGTTGGGCTAAATTAGAGTTAAAGATAATAAATAAAAATAAAATAAATATAATGAATAATTTCCACGTTAATTAAGTAATAATTAATTATAAAGATTTGCAAATATGTTGAGAAGAATGAATAGAAGCCATCTGTACACCTAGCCTAGGATTAGGGGAGGGGAGGTGATTCATCATCCTTAGGGCCATTAGGTAGGAGGAGTCATCACCTAGATACATGTATAAAAAGGGGAAGGTGCTGTGTAGTAGTGTTAACGAAAAACAAAGAAGAAAAAAAAAAAAAGAATCAGCAAAATCAGAGAGCAATGGAAGAACCGGGAAAAAACAACGGAAATAGGAAGGAAGTAGTAAGACTCGATATTAAGGTGACTTATATTATACCTTGAGTCACCATAATATATTTTACGTATGTTTTGACTTATCATAATTTATTTTATACAAGTTATGTTTTATAAATTATATTAATATTTCAATAACGTGGGTTATTTTCTGAACTCTATTTGTTTAAAATGAAACCCATGGATATTTTTGTTTAAATTTTAGAAAGTATTTGACAATGACCTTATAAATAATTATGTTTTGTAAGTACCACCATGGGAGTCCAATACCTTGGGGGACTTAAATAACCATTGGCCTCTGTTTGGCTACTTTGTGGTCCTCTGTTTGTCATGGATCCATTGACCTCTGTTCTGACAGTCACTCCAGTGACCTCTAATCTGTTCTGTTCTGTACCGTGGTTATAGTTATTTAATTACATAATTTCTGTGTTTCAGTTTCTGCCACTTAAATCATTCGTTTATTCAAATTAAGTTCTATTACTATTTTAGCTTAAATAACTATCCATGGTTATTTTGTATTCCCGATACTCTTAGCATAATATTTCTCACTCTGCTGTGTGCTTATAATTGTTACCCTTTCAGGTGATGAGATGTAAGGAACACCCATAACCTCACGTAGTGGAACTCGCACAAGAATTTAATGTTGAACCACTATTTTGTTTTTCTTTTCTTTTTTTTATTTTTGCTTCCTTTTGTTTTTATTCAAGACCGGTCACTGAATAATAAAATAATAAAAGCCCTATAAATTTTGTTTTTACTCAAGACCGGTCACTGAATAATAAAATAATAAAAGCCCTATAAATGTATTTTCTCTTATTAAAATAGTAGAATGAAGTAAATTTTCTATTTAATTATTTTTATTTCTTTTTGCCTCTGGCTATGCCATTTAATTTGCCATGATTAGAATAAAGTAGTGAGTTACGATTCCAGCCCTAAGCCCCTAGGGTTGGGTCGTACAAAAGATCTCTAATATTCAGACTGCACGCTCATTTTGGCTGACATGGTGATATTTAAACCATGTCAGACATGACAAAGTATGATTACGTGACTTTTCTCATTTTCTAGCTTGCATAAATAGTTTTGTTTCTTCATAAGGCTGTTGACATGTATCAAACAAATAGGATTGTTATTAGTAATGGAACACCCTCTCTTGGTGCATCAAGATCCCGATTCATGGATCTCTTGGTTCAAGAAATAAAAATAAGAGGATCATGATGATGCTATATAAATCGCTAGAAACATGCGAAGTGTATGGTTAACCCAATTACAAAAGTTTCATGAGGAGGATCGCTACTACAAAGAGAATTACACCATTGATCGTGAAATATCAATTGTTTGTTGAATCCTGTGAATTGCGTGAAAGTGCACTTCTCGGACCTAAGACTCTGAAAGAATTTTTTCCATTCTTTGGTTATGTATGGAAACATAGAAATAAAATGACCAAATCTATTCCTAATCCTAAATGGAATGTAGGGATCCATATGTAAACATAGTATCTATTTAGATACACTTGAATAACCCCTTCTCATAATGAGAATGTGTATTCCTATTTCAGTCTGGTCTGGTCTGGTATGGAATGAACTTATAATCATGGAATCAACTCGATCATCAGATTGTAGATTATAAGTTCATAACCCTAGCCCATTTCCATTTTGGATGGAACAGATCTACTAATTATTTTATTCCAGTTAGTAAGAGGGATCTTGAACTAAGAAATATACCCTAGCAACTAAAATAAGGTATCCTGAGCAAATGCAAAAATTGGGTTCATTGATATTTCTGGTATACTAGATGCTATCACACATACAATCATACTTAATTAATTGGAATTGTTTGATCGTAAAGAAGACCTTCTATAATTTCAGACATAAGGGGTTAATTCTTGGTTTCGTCCAATCATTAATAACTTGATTATTTGTAGATAATGAAAATAGGCTTTCCATATGCATCGTCTAAAACAACGATTTTTATAAGCTGCATCAAAGAAAGAAACTTCATAGAAGCCAAAATATGAAGAAATAGATGTGCCTCAAAACGTGTCCCTCCTTTTGTACCCCTAAATCCACAAGTACTGGCACAGGACCAAGAAACCACCCAACCTCTTACATCTGTAATAGTCACAATGGTATTATTGGAACTTGCTTGAACATGAATAACTCTCTTTGGTATTCTACGTGTATTCTTACGTGAACCAATACGTCCATTCCTACATGAACCAATTCTTGGCATAGTCTTTGCCATTTTTTATCATCTCATAAATATGAGTTAGAGATTCTCTTTTTTTGAAGCTCTATCATATTTTTTGAGTTCTATTATAACCCTGCCATTTGACCAAGGAGAACATTTAAGTCGACAGTAAATCTGAAAGTTTTCAAATTCAATATTCTAAAAACTACCCATAACATCCAACTAAGACATAACTCCTTTTTTCTTTCATGTTTCTCACAAATTCGTGACAACTACAGATTCTAATCCATATAAAATCCTCATTTTTCTCCCTTATACAAAACATGGTGATCAAACGTAATATATGTACATCATTAATATAACAAAATTCATAATAAATGGACAATTCTACAAAGCTCACTAATGACAATTAATATGCAGATTAAGAAGCTTTTATCAACTGTCAACATCATCCAAAATGCATCATTACTACAAGTTGGATTCAACCCCCAAATCCCGACTAAAATCATTTCAATAGACAAATAACACAAACACAATCTACACTATTACATAAAGCCTAGACCTGACTTAGTGTAGATTTATCACACATTTTGCTTTTCCAAAAATTCCCATGACCGTTTAAAAACTATCTATGTGAGAAAATTGATTCAAATACTCAAAATTTCAACTATCCATCTTTCCCATTCCTAATTCCCACACGCAACGTGTGTGCACCCACGCAATGTGTGTGCACCCACAACTAGTATATCTATATTATATATAAAGAAAAAACTTTGATCTTTTCACATTCATAAAATGTTTCAAATTCTAAATTCAAGCATACATTTCACAATCTTATTTCGCTGAAAGAAAACGACCTTATGCACACACACCGCATGTGCCACCATTTCTAAAACTTCCTCTGCCCCATATTATTTGTCCATCTTCCCTTTTCTGAATGTCCCAAAATATTTCTCTATTTTAAAAAGTCAAAACATAAAACTCTAAAGAATTCCAAAACTACCCTTTAAAATTAATTATAAATATATTTAATAACAAGAATAAAAGGGACAATATGGTAAATTAATATATTTTGATTTGATTTCAAAACAATAATTACATGTACCACTAAAAAATTAGAATTCTAAAAGGACTAGTATTGTAGAACAGAGGGAATATATATACATAGAGAGAGAGAGAGAGAGAGAGAGAGCCTTAATTGTTACCTTAAACCACCACCGGTAACGGGTGCATCGTCGGCATAAACCTGGCTAGAAGATGACAAAGCGGAATTGAGATATCCCATAACTATTGCTTGATTTTTCTCTTCAAAATCCCCAACTCTGCACCCTCTCGCGCCAACACAATTATATGTATATATATATAGGATATGTTTATATATCCTCAATAGCAGATACGAAAAATTTTATCTACAGAAGAATCATAATTTCCACATCCACATACAATCAAAATCAACCTGTAAAAACAATTTCAATTTCAATTTCAATTTCAATTTCAATTTCAAAACAGCCAGCAACAGATCTTTCCAATCGAATCAAATTAAAAAAAAAAAAAAAATCACATATCAAAAGTAATCACGAACAAATACACACTCAAACATAATATATACATATACATATAGATACATAAAATAGAGAGAGAGAGAGAGAGAGAGAGAGAGAGAGAGAGAACCTGAAGGAGGGAATTGGAGATGAAAAGGCATGAGAGGGAGAGGGAGAGGGAGAGAGTAGAAAGTTTTCTTTTGGAATTGGTTGAAAATGAAATTAAAATCTGGAATTTTGGAAATATGTGGATTTAGGTATTATAAAAATAAATTGTAAATTATTAAAAAAATATATAAAAAATTTGTGGATGACAATTAGTTTGAGATGCTGTCTCTGTTTGGTTTGTTGGGGTTGGCGGGTATGACAAATATAGGTGAGAAAAGAAATAGTCAAAAAGGCTATAAATAAAGAGTTCGGATCACCTGCTACACTTTCTTGCGGCCTTTTTTATGATAGTTCAAAACGACGTCGTGTTGAATTTTTTTTTTTTTCTTTTCTTATTTTTCCTTTAGCCTCATTTAAGATTTTAAACCCTAACCCCCCTTCAGAGAGGCGATCAATAGAGACTAGAAGAGGCCTCTAGAGGGATAAAGAATCCCAGAGTATAGACTTTTTGTGTAGAGACTAGAAAAGTGAAGGAAGAGAAATTGAGCTCATTACCTTGTTTGAGTGTTCTGATAACGATGAAGCAAGAGAGGCCAAGAAAATTGCAAAGAAAATTCTGATGATGACCATGAAATTTTCCTTGGCAATGGAAGCCATGCTCAGCAGGTGCAACACATTGATGTTGTCTACATCACCCTCTCTGTTCGTCTTTCATCGCCTCCCCTCCCATCACCGCCGTCTCCCCTCACCTAGAGGCCTCTTCCAATCTCCAGAGGCAAAATAATTAAATAAATAAATAAACTTTTTTCCGAAACATAAAAAGAAGAAGAAATGGGGCTTTTATTGTGGATTTATTGGGTTAGATTTGTTGTGAATTTATTGGGCTTTTGCTTGTGCAACTTAGGGGAGAGTTTTCAAGCTCCCTAAGTTCAGCAATTTGTATTGGAAACATATCTTCGTTTATGGAAATGCTGGTAACTAGGATTTTGTGCTGATTGTCCCTATATTCAATAGTCAACAACAAATAAATTTTATTGTGATTTGGTTATGCTTAAAAAAAAAAAAATTTTCTTTTCTTCTTTTTTTTTTTTTTTTTTTTTCATCTCTTCAATTGCAGTTCATCACTCTATTATACCATAAAATTTGTTGTCACTACTTAATGCTTTTTTTGTTCTTTTTACTTATATTGGTAAATTTAATTGCATGACTCTTTTGCTTATTGTTTCCCTCCGAAGAACCCTGCATAGTATGCTTAAGCTTGCTGTGGAAGTTGATGAATCAATGACTCTAGGACATAAATAATTTCCTCGTGCATCAGATAAAGATTTGACTATCTGAAAGTCAATGCTAATTTTGTATTTTAACATCATTTTGATTCTTGTATCATCGCATTTCTAAAACATCGTATTATGCTTATTTTTTACTCATGTGCTTAACAGCTTGCCTCTCATCACATTTCATGTGTTTTATCTCTACAGAAAGTGAAGAAATTCACTCTTGACGGAACAAAGCCAAGGGAAAGTTAAGTCAATGAACCCAAAGATAATCTATTAGATTGATACCCATCAATGGATAAAAGATGAAATTATATATGTTGTATAAGTATTTCTACTTTTTTATATGATTGCCATTACTTACTATTTTTTTTATGGTATGATGTAGCTAGTAGATCAAAACAATGTTGTTGATGAGTTGGACAACTATGGTTGAAAGCAGAAACTAGGGATGCCATTTCATTTAGAACAAGACAATGCCATTTTGTTTCCTTTTTTTGGTGTTGAATGGTATTCATGAATGTAATTTTATTTTCTTAGTTGTTAGACATGATCATACTGAAATTTGTTTGATTAAGTTGTGGCAGTGATCAATTTTGTTATTCTCGTGTTTGGCAAATGTAGAAGTTGCTAAAAATTATTTGTCTTGGTAAAGCTAATAAATGAAATTAATATTTTCATTCCAAATGGATTACTGTATTTGTCATTTGTTAATGCTAGAGTTCAATTGTCAGTTAAATGAATACACAATTTCCAGTTGAATGGATACACTTTGCCAATACATGGTTTGTTGCCTGTTTAAAAAAAAGAGAAAAAAGAGTTGGTTGCTTCAAAGGACCACATATCATTTTATTCAATCAACATTGTCATTCCAAATGTTAATCACACTATAACATTCATATTAATTTTAATACATCATTCATTTTGATTCAATTTGATTGTGATCAATCCAAGAGGAAATCAAGTAAACCAAACCCATCCATGATTGGGAAGAAATCAAAGAATCCACTTGAATCATACACCCCATGCTTTCTATCGAATTCCCTACTTGTACAAATGCAAAACAAAATGTGCAACAATCCAGGCGAACCCCAAACCAACAAAGTTATCATCAAGATCACTAGCATTCATAAAAAAAAAAAACAAAAAAGAACCAACCAGTCATAAAAAAAAAAAAAAAATGCATATGCTCACATCAAATTCCATGAACTCTCAAAAATTGCACATTCATAAAGAACTTCATCCCTCTATCTCCAAAGCATCTTGAAAAGAAATGCCACCATAATTGCTAGAAAACGAAAAACTAACACACACACATGCTCATCACATAGAAAAAAAATCTTCACCAAAGATTTGCATATGTATCAAGAATTTCATCTGGCCACTCTGTGCATTCAAAAAAGTTCGATGGTTTGGTCCATCTCTTACATGTGCAGGTTCATACACAAATTTCTGGGTTATACCCATGATCAAAATCAAAGCTAATTTTGCTTCGTAGACACAGATCGAGACCCAAAAGAAGAGCTTTTTGTTGTTGTCCTCTTTTATCTGCAAATACAAACAAGAAAACAAATAGTATCAGAACCATACCTCCACACCTTAATTGCTTCAAAACAAATTTTAGCTTCAAAGAATCACAGATTTTTGCTTTAAAACAACAACAAATCTAACCTCATATTACTTAAATCAACAACAAATCTAATCCAAAAAATACACAACAAAAAGCCCCCAGTTTTTTTTTTTTTGGCTACATTTTCTAATTAAAATCGCGGGGAAAAAAAAATCCACAACAAACCCTAAATCATCAAACCCATGAAATCAAACCACTTATCAAACCCATTTAAGAAATCAACAACAAATCTAATCCAAGAAATCATACATATATATAACAAGAACAAATGAGAATGATGATGAAAAATTTGTGGAGAGAAAAAAGAAAATGATATTAGTTATTAAAAAAAAATCTATTTTTATTAACAAAAATCAAATAGAATTTCATAGATTTGGATTAAATTGTAAACATAAATTTCAGAACATAAACCTTACACTTCGGATCATTTACCATGTGTATTATCAAGAAATCAAGACAAAATGACATACCTGAATCCATTGATGAACGGTTAAACGGAAGCGTGATTATCAATAAACTCTTTGTTATTGATTATGTTATTGCCTTCTAATCCTTTCCCCTTTGGTGCCTTATGTTTCTCCTTGAGAGGATTTAGAAAAATGGCAGTGTTCTTTTTTTCCACTTGGGAAGGAATAGGGACCATAACCTTTTAAAGGTTGTAATTGGTTTTCAAAACTGAAAGGTTGTGGAAGTTCAAAAGGAATGAAAACCAACTTTAACTAATATGTTTTAATTTCTACTTCTGCCCCTCATAGAAATAGAAATTATACAACTAGTATCTACACATTAGGTCCATAACACATATACCCTTAAGCCTATTAACTAAATTAAATCACTTAAATTGTAGGCTTCTTATAAATGATAACACCACATTTAATTATGTGGTCTCATTGAGACATTATCTAACAATCTCCCACTGGACCACATATGTATCCTGAAAAATGTGCTTAACTTTAGTGAGCTCAGAAATTTGTTATCATAACTTGAGGATATCTAAACAATCTTGTCCATTAACTATATTAATATAGGATCAAAGCGGTCTTCGTTACATCAATCGTAACTCGACCCACCAATGGTCACGTATACTAATACAGCTGAATGACATAGATCAATCATGGATGCGTAGCATGGAAATTACATGTGATGTGATCCATACATGCCTATTTCCAACTGGTCCTACTTAACTTTATTGAGATCAATACTTCACAATACGTAACAGAGCGTAATAAACTGAATATTTCATTTCTGCAGAAATTAATCTAATTACATAGATAAAACTCAAGGCTGACATAAAGCAGTAATATAAATACAAACTCCCACTAAACCAGAATGTTCTCAAATAGAACGACACCCATCTGAGCAATGTGCTCATGAAAGACCTTGGGTGGTAGTCCCTTCGTAAGTGGATCCGCTATCATGGAGTTTGTCCCAATGTGCTCTATGGAAATCTGTCCACTCTGCACTCTTTCTTTTACAACTAGGAACTTGATATCAATATGCTTTGATTTTGTCGAACTCCTGTTGTTATTGGAATATAAAACTGCAGACTTATTATCACAATATAACTTAAGTGGTCTTTCAGTGCCATCCAAAATACGCAACCCAGTGACAAAAATCCACAGCCATATCCCTTGGTTTGATGCCTCATAACATGCTACAAATTCTGCGGCCATGGTGGATGAAGCTATGAGCGTCTGCTGGACCTCAAGAAATTGCTCCGCCAGCAAACAGATAAATATAGCCTGATGTGGATTTCCTACTATCTTGGCATCCAGCAAAATCGGAGTCGGAATATCCAATGACCTCTAACTTATCCGATCTCCTATATGTGAGCATATATTCCTTTGTTCTCTCAGAATATCGCATAACACGCTTGATCGCTTTCCAATGATCCATGGGATTACTTAAATATCCGCCTAACATGCCAACTATAAACGCAATATCCGGACGGCGTACATACTTGAGCATACATTAGACTCCCTGTAGAGGGCATAAGGAATCTTTGCATTTATTGAATTTCAAGATCGTTCTTCGCATTGGCCGAGACTAGACTTGTCTCCCTTAGCAACCGGGGTTTCACCTGATTTACAATTTTGCATGCCAAATCTATTGAGTACTTTTTCGATATAGCTCCTTTGTGATAATCCCAAAATACCCCGAGAACGATCTCGGTGTATTTCGATTCCTAATATAAAGGAAGCATCACCAAGATCTTTCATTTCAAAATTCTTAGATAGAAATCTCTTGGTGTCATGCAATAAGTTTATATCATTTGTGGCAAGCAATATGTCGTCAACATATAAAACCAAAAATATGTGTTTACTCACTTGAACTTGTGATACACACATTCATCAACAACATTAGTTTCAAAACCATCTGAAGTGAGAACTTGATGAAATTTGAAGTACCGACGAGAAGCTTGTTTGAGTCCATAGATGGATTTAGTCAATTTGCAAACCATATTCTTTGGGTCTCGACACAAAGTTTTCTGCTGCACCATATAAATTGTTTCTTTAATGTCACCATTAAGAAAAGGCTTTTGACATCCATCGATGCAACTTAAGATCAAAATATGCAACAAGCGCCATAATTGTCCTAAAAAATCTTTTCAAGAAACTGAGAGAAAGTTTCTTTAAAGTCAATTCCTTCTTTTTGAGTAAAGCCTTTGGCTACAAGACGTGCCTTATACCTCTCCACATTACCATTTGAATCCCTTTTGGTTTTAAATATCCATTTACAACCTACGGGCTTCGCACCAACTGGTAATGAGACAAGTTCCCAAACTTTATTGTCTTGCATAGACTTATATTCTTCATTCATGGCTTCTATCCACTTATGAGAGTTAGAACTTTCCATGGCTTGACGAAAGTTGATTGGATCATCTTTCGACATTCCATTTTCTACCTCATGTTCCTGGAGATATACAATATAATCATCTGAAAGTGCAAATCTCTTTTCTCTTGTGGATCGCCTTAATGGCACAGATTCTTGAGGTTGAGGTTGTAGAGTTTGTTCCAGAACAATTACCTCATCTTGAATGGGGTTTGAACTATATTATCTTGAACAACATTATGCGGTTGAGGATCCAAATTACTTCTCGAGCAATGACAGTATAGGAACTGTGATTGGTCAAAAGTAGTAGTAGGAAATGGGATTACTCTCGCTTCTCCTCAAAGACAATGTCTCTAATCGGATTTCTCCCCAAACTCAACATCCTCAAAAAATGTTGCAATTCTGCCTCAAATATTGACCTATTTGTGGGATCATAAAACTTGTAACCGTGATCGTTTCGGCATAGCCAATAAAGTAGTCGCTAATGGTTTTAGAGTCCAATTTTCGTTCATGAGGTTTATAAGGCCTCGCCAGCAGACACCCCCACACATGCAAATGTTTTAGACTAGGCTTTCCCAACCCAAAGCTCATAAGGTGTTTTTACAAGCGCTTTAGTTGGCACCGATTTAAGATATAAGTTGTCTTTTTAGAGCCTCACCCGAGGGACTCTGGTAAAGTAGAATGACTGATCATACTTCTTACCATATCCTTAAGAGTCGGTTTGTCTCTCGATACACCATTCATGCTAGGTGATCTGGCATGGTGTATTGTGGGACGATTCCACATTCCTCCGGTATTTTGCAAACGGTCCCGATGTTGTTCACCGATCCATCATATACGCCATAGTATTCACCACCACGGTCGACCGACACTTTTAATCCGCTTGTTGAGTTGTAACTCAACTTCGCCTTAAATTTTTGAATACGTCCAAAGACTGTGATTTCTCATGGATAAGAAATAGATACCCATATCCGAATAGTCGATCATGAATGTGATAAAATATTGTTGACCATTCCAAGACGCCATAGGGAATGGGCCACAAATGTCCGTATGAATTAATTCTAAGACATCTGTAGGCCTATGGGCACCATATTTCTTTATTTTGGTCTGAAAAATAAAGATATCAACACAGACATCAACACAATAGAAAAATCAAGAGAGTCCAAAATTCCATCAGACACAAGGCGCTCAACACAGACATCAAAATCTGAAAAATCAAGAGAGTCCAAAATTCCATCAGACACAAGGCGCTCAACTCTAGATTTAGATATGTGACCTAGGCATTTGTGCCATAATGAGGCTGAATTTTCCTTAGTTAATTTATGCTTTGTACCTCGTGATTCCACGTGCAAGGTTGCATTATAAGATGCAATAGTTTCGAGCAAATATAGATTATCAAACACATTAAGTAAACCAGTACCAACAACATTGGAATTAATAGACATACTAAACTTCATATTTCCAAAAGAACAATAATATCCCAATTTGTCCAATACGTAAGCAGAATTAAATTCGTCTAAAGGGCGGTACAACAAAAGTGTCTAATAAATCCAAATAATAACCGGTTTTCAAGAATAATCTAAAGTGCGCTATTGCCTGCACCTCTATTGACTTGCCATCACCCACAAAGATGTATCTTTCAGCATCAGTTGGCTTTCGGTAGTTTAGGCAACCCTGCATAGAAACACATATGTGAGTAGTAGCACCAAAATCTACCCATCAAGTGTTTCTTGGTACTGGAGCTAAATTTATTTGAATGCACCAAAACATGAAATGTACCTTTCTTTACACGCCAGCGGCGATTTGGCACAATCCTTCTTTACGTCCGGGCTTGCCACAAAAGAAACAACCATCCTGCACTTTCGCTTTCTTTGGTTCGGACCGAGGAATAGCAACTTTCTTTCCTTATGCTTTCTTTTCCCGTATGCTTGGAGGTGCTTGCCGATGAGCACTTTCAGTCCTTTCTTGCTTCAATCTCTTCCTCTTGCACACAAAATGAAATGAGCTCATTGAGAGTCCATTTCTCCTTCTGGCAGTTATAACTGACCTTAAATTGGTTAAATTGTGCAGGAAGATAGATGCGAACTAAATGCACGAGCAGATCATCAGATAGGTCGAGCTTTAGTGCCTTAAGTTTTGAAGCAAGATGAGACATCTCCATGATGTACTCGCGAACATTACCCTTGCCTTTATACTTTATTGTAATCAAACTTGCTAAAAGCGTGCTTGTTTGACCTTTATCGCTTTTTAGCAAAACGCTTTTGAATTTCTGAAAGAAATTCACCGGCAACGGTAACATCCTCTGTTATTGCACCCCGAAAGACTTCTGGAATCCCACGCTTCATGATCATAAGACTTAGCCTGTTAGAACGATCCCACTTTTCAAAGTACACAATTTCCTCATGAGTACTTTGTGCAGTGAGAGCATTCGGTTTTGGCATCCTTAATGCCAAGTCTATGTCCATGCAGCCGAGAACAATCAATATGTTCTCTTTCCAGTCCTTAAAGTTTGTTCCATTTAACATTGGAACATTGTTAATGTTGGCAGAGATTGAAGTAGTCGACATTAAAGCTGAATAGAAAAGAAAATAAAAGGAATAAACAATTATGCTCACATTAAGTTACCAAACAAATAATCTCTAAATAAATTAATTTAATGAAAACATCTCAAGATACCTAGCACAACATTAATACCAAGCCTTTGGGTAGTGATATCAACTGTAAGTGGTATTCTTGTTGTAATGATCAAACATTGACAATAAGTTATGTCAAATAACAAATCTATCTTTTGATGGATTTATTATTCACATTAGGTTTTCTTGACAATTGGCACATGTTTATCACCACAAAATGTGTGTGTAATTCTGCCAAGTCTTAATCATGTCTTTGGACCGATAAATACCCGCATGAGATACACAGACATGAACATCAAAACATTCCATATAAAACAATCTAGACAAGAGAGATCACTTTTGTGACATCTTGTTTGAATTGACTTATATTGAGAATGTTAGAAAATTACATTTCAGAGGCGTTGTATGAAATTACATTAAATTTAAAGATTTCTAAATTTGTGACCCCGTATATATTATATAATCTGCAGCAATCCCAATTATATACATACATATATAAATAGAATTGACAGGTCCAAAAACAAATAGCTTTTTTTTATGATGTTCAAAATTAAACCGATCAAATCGCAAGATATATCTATATATATATATATATATAAATACATGATGTTCATCCATTTGAGAGAAAAAAAAAACTGCCCACCGAATCATTTTACAATTCCAGAAAACAGATTGCCATTTTCACAGAACAAAACAGGAAAAAACAGAATTTACATCCATAAGAAAATTCAGAATCTGATTCCAGGAAACTAAATAGAATGAATAAAGCATATCAATTCTGATAAGACACATGATATGCTGGCTCTGATACCAATTGTAAACATAAATTTCAGAACATAAACCTTACACTTCGGATCATTTACCATGTGTATTATCAAGAAATCAAGACAAAATGACATGAATCCATTGATGAACGGTTAAGCAAGCGTGATTATCAATAGACCCTTTGTTATTGATTATGTTATTGCCTTCTAATCCTTTCCCCTTTGGTGCCTTATGTTTCTCCTTGAGAGGATTTAGAAAAATGGCAGTGTTCTTTTTCCACTTGGGAAGGAATAGGGACCATAACCTTTTAAAGGTTGTAATTGGTTTTCAAAACTGAAAGGTTGTGGAAGTTCAAAAGGAATGAAAACCAACTTTAACCAATATGTTTTAATTTCTATTTCTGCCCCTCATAGAAATAGAAATTATACAACTAGTATCTACACATTAGGTCCATAACACATATACCCTTAAGCCTATTAACTAAATTGAATCACTTAAATTGTAGGCTTCTTATAAATGATAACACCACATTTAATTATGTGGTCCCATTGAGACATTATCTAACATAAATGTCATGGGTTATGGCTTATTCTGGGGTATTAACTCGTTGCTTAAGGGTGTAAGTGTTAGTTATAGAAACATCTCTTTGCAATTGCATTCCAATGGCCCAAGAAGATCACGAAATATCTGTGACCCCTGATTTCATCACGATCTCTTTACTCTTTTTTCCCTTTCTTCTTCTTGACATACACACATCTACATCTATATAATCCCTAGTCTATATATATATATGCTCTCTCTCTTTCTCTCTCTCTCTCTCTTTCTCTCTGGGTGGAAGGGTTTGTGTTTTTGTCAGAGAAACGTTTCTTTTGCTCTTTTTGTGTGTTGTTTTCTTTGGGATAGTTTCTGATTTTTTTTCTTGTTAGAAATGGGTTTTGAAAGTTTTGGAAAAACAGAATTTTTCCTCAACTTTGGTTTAATTTTTAGGTGGGACCCATGCGTCAAAGTTAGCGGGTCTAAGTGGTAACGCGTTCTATGTCACGTTGTGATTCACGTGGTACATTTGGTTGCTCAAAACCATTATCGGGTGAATGAAAAATTGAAGCCAAAGTGAGCTCCATGGAAATGGAGTTTTTGGTAGAAATTCCTTAAGGTTTGAATAAAGGCTTGTCCCACATTGGTTTGATGGGAAGAATTTTATGGGTTTATAAGATATGGGTTTGTAACTTGGGGAGAGGGCACCCCAAATTTGTAGAAGAGAGAAGTTATGGACAAATTGGGCTAGACCCATTAGACCTAAAAATAAACACACACGCAGGTGCCGCCGCCGCCATCCGTCTGGTCTAGCTGGGCTTGGGCGTGGGTGCCTGGTGTGAGGTTGGATTGGGCTTATCCGACCCAATACTTATTTTTTGGGCCAAAAACATTTGAATTAAATTTTATTTTTTGGTAAAATAAAATCTGTCCAAATTTTTAATTTCAAATTTTTGGTGGGAAAAATTCAAATTTGTTTTTCACTTCTTCCGAATTTCTGTACAGATTCAAATCTATTCAATACAATTTTTATCTGTTCAAAATTTGAACCCAACAGATTTGTATCTGTTCATTCAAACCGAACAGGTAACATACATGTTCAAATAGGTTTTGCACTTGTTTAATTTAAACCGGTTTTGCACCTGTTTAATTCAAACCATACAGCCACGAATTTTCCTATATAAAAGCTGTCCCTCATTTGGATTTTTTCACTCCAATTTTTGTTCTTCTCTGCTGCCATTCGTCTCTATATTTTGCAGCATTAATTACATTCATTTTTTGTGGGAAAGAGTGTAATTAATTTTCTGTGAGAAATAGTGTATACAGAAAGTGTGTTCGTTGTGTAAATAGTGTTTAGTGCTGCTACTATTCACTGTTGATCATTTTATCCTAGGAGATAGACGTCCACAATCTAAAAACACCGTGGAGAGGACGAATCTATCTTAAGAACACAGTGTTAAACACTGGACTTGATCAGAAAATTTTATTCAACAAATTAATTTGGTAAGTAATTAATTTACTTTTCTATTTTATTATTTTTCCTGTTTCAGATTTTGATTTTGTTTTTGTAACAAAATAAAAATCTGTTTTATTTATTTTATTTTATTTTATTTTCTAGTTTGATTTTTGTAATCAAACAAACTCTCTCATTTCCTTTATTTCTTATGTATTCCGTTTGTTGTTTAATACACAAACAGAATTTATTTTTTATTTTTTAAATACAGTGAAGATTGTCCAACAATTTTAAGATAGACCATTTTTTGGTGTCTTCATTGTATTTATTTTTTTGTGCTTTCACAAAGTGATATTCTGGTTGAAAAATATAAATAGTAGTAATATACTATTTGACAAATAGTAGTAAATATTGTTTATTTTCTTTGACAACTAGCAGTAATATGCTGATGTCATTAACAATTGTAGAATATTAATTTGTGATACAGAAAATTATTACGGTATTTTATTTTTGTAGCTTTAGTAACAAGGAAAATAAAATTATTTTGTGTTATAATTTATTTTCTGGTTTTAGTAACTAGAAAATTGATTTGTGTTTTGATATTTTTTTTTTTATAATTTTTGTAATCAGATATTATGGCTGCTGAAAGTAGTACTCCAAATCCAATCATTACAACAACTCTGGTCCCTATCCAGAACCATGTTCAAGTTCCGATAAATCATGGAGAAAAACTAAAAAAATTTAATGGCACTGAGTTTAAGAGATGGTAGCAAAAAATACTGTTCTATCTTATAACTCTAAATTTTGCCTAGTTTCTCCGTGAAGAGGCTCCAGTACTTAGAGAGGATGAAAGTGATCAACAAGTTGTTGCCGCTGTAAACGCTTGGAAACATTCTAATTTTCTGTGCAGAAACTACATCCTCAATGGCCTTGACAACATGCTATATAATGTTTACAGCCCTCTAAAAACAACAAAAGAATTGTGGGATTCTTTGGAGAAAAAATACAAGACAGAGGATGCCGGTACAAAGAAATTTGTTGTCGGTAAATTTCTGGACTTCGTTATGGTAGACTCCCAAACGGTCTCAAGTTCAAAATTTTCAATTAATTTTGCATGATATTCATTCTGAAGGTATGTCTTTCCAAGTCGCTGCTTTAGTGGAAAAGTTACCACCGATTTGGAAAGATTTTAAAAATTATTTAAAACATAAACGCAAGGAGATGACCATGGATGAATTGATTGTAAGACTAAGAATTGAGGAAGATAACCAAAAGGCTGAAAAGAAGAATGGTAAAAATCCTATTGAGTCCAAGGCTAATGTAGTTGAACAAGTGCACAAACCACATAACAAAAAGAGGAAGTTTACTAGGGATGGTTCTAAACAAGGCGACAACAATGGCAATAAAAAGTTCAAAGGTAAATGCTATAATTGTGGCAAGACCGGACATCTAGCTTCTGATTGCTGCCGCCCTAAGAATGATCGTGGAAGTACAAGCAAGAAAACCACCAATCAAGCCAATGTGACAGAACTTGATTACATCTCTAACGGGGTAAATGACATCAATCTCTCTATTGTGGTGTCTGAGGGTAATTTGATTAGAAATCCCAAGGAATGGTGGGTTGACATTGGGGCAACTCGACATATTTGCGTGGACAAGAAGATGTTCACTACTTACAATAAGGCTGCAAATGGTGAACAACTTTTCATGGGAAATTCTTCTACTTCTACTGTGACTGGACAAGGAAAGGTGATCTTGAAGATGACAGCAGGGAAAGAACTTACCCTTAACAACGTACTGTATGTACCAGGCATCCGGAAGAATTTAGTTTCTGGTTCTTTGTTAAGTAAAAATGGTTTTAGGCTTGTATTTGAGTCTGATAAATTTGTATTAACAAAGAGTGGTATGTATGTTAGTAAGGGATACACGAGTGATGGTCTCTTCAAGTTGAATGTAATGACGGTTGTACCAAAACTTGTTATTAATAAGAATAACAGATCTTTTGCTTATATTCTTGAGTCGAATTTAGGGCATGGTAGATTAGGACATGTAAATTTTGATGTTTTGCGTAGATTAATTGGTTTGGATTATATACCAAAGTTTGAAATTGATCCTAATCACAAATGTGAGATTTGTGTACAAGCGAAACTAACTAAAGCTCTATTTAAATTGGTTGAAAGAAAAATCGAACCTTTAGAATTAATTCATACTGATGTGTGTGATATTAAATTTGTTCAAACTAGAGGAGGCAAGAAGTATTTCATAACATTTATCGATGATTGCACAAGATACTATTATATATACGTACTTAGAAGTAAAGATGAAACCTTAGAAATGTTTAAACTCTACAAAACTGAAGTTGAAAATCAACTTGGTAATACCATTAAAATGGTTAGAAGCGATAGAGGTGGTGAATATGATGCACTATTAAATGAATTTTGTGCACAATATGGCATTATTCACCAAACTACAGCACCCTATTCTCCACAGCAAAATGGAATTGCTGAAAGGAATAATATAACCCTTAAAGAAATGATGAATGCCATGTTACTAAGTTCAGGCTTACTGCAAAACTTGTAAAGGGAAGCAATATTGTCTGCTAATTATGTTCTTAACAGAATACCCCACAAGAAAACCAACAGTACTCCTTATGAATTATGGAAAAGTCGACCACCTTCCTATAAATACTTAAAAGTGTGGGGGTGTTTAGTAAAAGTTGAAGTTCCTGTTCCGAAAAAGACAAATATAGGACCAAAAACAGTGGATTGTGTGTTTATTGGTTATGCTCAGAATAGTAGTGCATATCAATTTCTGACTTACAAATCAAAAATACCTGATATAAATGTGAACACTATTATAGAGTCAAGGAATGCTGTGTTTTTTGAACATGTCTTTCCTTACAAGAAAGAACAGGAATTAAGTTCACAGAAAAGAATTTATGATTGTACACAAAGTCAAGAGACTAATGATAATCAAACACAAGAGACTAGTAATGGTCTCGACTAGCAAGATTTAACTGATGATGAACCAAGACGAAGTAAGAGAGCAAGAACATCAAAATCCTTTGGTCCAGATTTTCTGATATACCTGTTAGAAAATGAACCTCAAAGCTTTTAAGAAGCAATGACAGATTTTCTGATATACCTGTTAGAAAATGAACCTCAAAGCTTTAAGGAAGCAATGACAGATCCTGAAGCACCTTTGTGGAAAGAGGCTGTTAATAATAAAATTGAATCCATTATGCAAAATCATAATTGGGAATTGGTGGACCTTCCACCCAGTTCTAAACCTCTTGGATATAAATGGATATTCAAGAGAAAAATGAAAGCAAATTGTTCAATACACAAGTATAAAGCAAGACTTGTGGTAAAAGGTTACAAACAAAAGTAAGGTCTGGATTATTTTGACACATATTTCCCCGTGACAAGAATAACATCCATTCGTATGCTTATTGCTATTGTAGCGTTGTATAATTTAGAAATACATCAAATGGATTTTAAGACAGCTTTCTTAAACGGTGATCTAAATGAAGAGATCTATATGGAACAACCCGAAAAGGTTGTAGTGTTAGGGTAAGAAAAGAAAGTTTGTCGACTTGTAAAATCTCTTTATGGATTAAAACAAGCACCTAAACAATGGCATGCAAAATTTGATCATGCTATGCTTACTAATGGGTTTAAGATAAACAAATATGACAAGTGCATCTATGTTAAAAACACTGACCAAGGATATGTCATAGTTTGTCTTTATGTAGCTAACATGCTTATTATTGGAAGCAGTCAAAACATGATCAAATCAACTAAGCAAATGCTGAATAAAAAATTTGATATGAAAGATATGGGGGTCGCTGTAGACACCCCATTTTTGACCACCCTTAAGACTTGGACGCGACTGATGGTTTACATGGTGGAGAAAGGTGTGCAGGGCAAAGGTTTAGTTTCTTCAGCAAGGAGAGAGTCAAATCTCAACTTCATACCCCTTTTTGGACCAAAACAATCTTGATTGAAAGATTTTAGACCTTAAAACCCTTTCTTTCAAAACGTTTTTGAAATAAAATTTTTACGATGTTCGGAGGCTCGCATTTTGTCAAATGTTACGCTTTTCGATAAACTGAGCAAGGACAAAGTGGAAATGAATGAAAGAGAGATGGAATCTTTGAAAAATCTTTCAAAACACCTTGTTCGGGGGTTTAGACTTGAAGAAAAGAGGAGAAGAGAGAAGAAAACTAGTTTCGGAGAAGTTCGACATGAATCCGGTTGGGCCGAATCTGCGCCGCTTCACCGAAACGGGCATAACTCTTTGCACAGGAGGAATTTTGATGCAAGGTTGGCGCCATTGGAAAGCTAACTTCTGGGGCTTCAATGTGGCCACATGGCAGACTAGAAAATCAGATGGCCGACCAGCTTTTTTGGTCAAAAGTGGTTCAGCATGAATCCGGGAAGGAGAGAAAACATCTACGCGGCTTCACCGAAACGGGCATAACTCTTTGCACATGAAGAATTAAGATATGAGGCCACCACCGTTGGAAAGCTTAATTCCGGGGCTTCATTTTTCACTCAAGAATCTTCTAAGGACAAGTCTGGGTGGGGGAGATATGGTTGGTTGAAATCCGATTGGACCGAATCTGTGCGGCTTTACCAAAACAGGCATAACTTTTTGCACAGGAGGAATTTTAATGCAAGGTTTGTGGCATTGGAAAGCTAACTTCAAGGGCTTCATGGAAAACTAGCTTTGCGGCTTGACCCTTTTGACCACTAGTCGGCCGACCAGGGAAGGTGGTCGGCCGACCACCCTGAACCTTTTGAGCTGGCCGGCCATTTTTGCCTCTGTGAGTGTATTCCAACTGTCCCAGCTGTTTTCCTCTTGACCCACTGTTCGAGGGTTTTGTCCTTGTTTTGGCCCCTTTAAAGGTGGTTTTGACCCCTTTGCTTGGTTTCAAAAAGAGTTTGGCCCTTTTGGTCAAGCTTCTTGAGGAAGCTTGACCCTTTTTGTCTAGCTTCCTCAAGAAGCTTGACCCCTTGGTCAAGCTTCTTTTAGAAGCCTTGAGCCTCTCTCTTGGCTTATCCAAGAAGCCATGGCCTTCTCCCTCTATATAACCAACCCTCCATCTCATTTTGCAAGGGTTAGAAAGTTTTGGCTGGAGCATACATACAACTCCCCTTATCTCTATACTTCAAGCCTCCAAACCCTAATATTCTTGACAATTTTACACTACACCTCATAGCCTACCACCTCCATCATCCATTCCAACACCTTGGAGGTCATTTGCAGAGGTTGAAAGCTCACATTCTTGGTCCAGAAGCTGCTGGAGGTCGGCTCTACAAGGGTAAGTCCTCATTTCCCATTTTCTTGCATTCTTTTGCTTCATTACCTAGCCCCATTTGCAAGCATTTCTGGGCCTCGACCTAAACTATAAAGTGTCTTGTTTTGAGCTTCTCTTCAACTTTGTTTAAGGTCACTTTGCTGTTTGAGAACATCTAATTCCCCTTACCCTCTATCTCTCTTTTAGGGCTATTTTTTGCATCCTATTTTAGCCTTACTTGTGAACATTTTAGAGATTTGTTGTAAACTGGAAAAAGTCTTTTTTTGACCTCCTCTTTAATTTTGTTTGAGGTCACTTTTCTGTTTGGTGTCATCTCCTTCCTTGCATGCTTCATTTCCACATGCTTTGAGCCATGCATTTGAGCATTTGCATTAGCCTTGTTTAGGCCTCTTAGTCACTAAAATCCAGTGGATTTTTAGTGGCTTTGATGAGATTTTGAGCTTTGAAATCATGGAGGGGTGACCTTCTCACCCCTCATTCTCTTTACTAGCATGATTGGCCTTCCAAAGGGACCCCTTTTTGCATGCATTGAAGTCATGTTTCAAGCCTCATTCTGTGACTTTTCAGGTCTGCCTTGGCTCTATCGAAGGCCCTTTTGGTCATATTTTATGTCTATAATGCATGTGTAGAGCAATCTCATTCAAGGCCTTTCAAAGGAGCCTTTCTTTGCATGTTTCCTAGACCCATTTCAGGGCCAATTTGGTGAGTTTTAGGGCTGTCATATTTGATTTCTAGAGTTTTTTTTCCCATGCTAAGTGTCTATCTTGTATGTGCTTAACAACCCCTTGCATGGCCCTCCGAAGAAGCCCCTCATTTTTGCATGCCTTGGCTACATTTCAGTGGTTATTTGGACATATTTTGACATGTTTTATTCATTGTTTTTGGCTAGTTTGATGAGTTCTCATACGCTTCATACACATGCCATGTAAACCATGCTTGTTAGCCAATGTTGCATGCTATACTACTCCATCATGTTAGCATCTTTTGGCCATGCTTTAAACTAGAAATGTGCATATTTTGGGACTGCCTTGGCTCTGTCTTTATACTTCATGATCAAATAATACTTGCTTTGTGCGCTTGTGGTTCAATGCATGTGCCTAGTTTTGAGTTTCGGGACTTATTCCATGCACCGGGTGCCATATTTCCATGTTTCGGAACCATTTAGCATCATGTTTCAGTGCTGAAATTTACATGTTTGAATGCCATGCTTCATACTTGCCATGCCTTGTTAGAGTTGCATGTCGTGCCTTAGGTTCGGTCCTCGGTTTGCGTGCATGTGTGCACGCATTTCGGTTGTCTCATTTTCATCTTATGGCCACTAATATGAGTGTGACTGAGGTCCATTCATGTTGGTGTAAGTCCATTGTGCATTGCGTATGCCATTTCATTTCATAGCATTGCGTATGCTAGGTTGCATGTTAGAGCATTGTGTATGCCATGTTACATCGAGTATTGTGTATGCCATTTCATAGCATTGAGTATGCTAGGCTTATTTGTTAGTCACATTGTGCATGCCATCTCATTTGCATTGTGTTTGGGATAGGAGTTAGCCCAAGCACGGGAAACGAGAGACGTTCCACACTCTGAGTGACGAAACGTGTCTCAATTCCCGGTCGCCAACACTTTGAATTAACCATGATGGAGTCTAGGCCTTGTTGTGTTTATATGTGCATTTATTTCACATCGAGTTGTGCAATTCAACTCCTCGGCTATCATGCATCGAGATGCGTGATTGGTGGCACGAGGATCAAGGCATGCATACATATGTGAAAATACTTTGCCATGCCCCTTTCTTGCTCTCTGTTGCAGTAAATCAGAAATTAGCAGCCTTCTCAAGCTTTGCACAGCATTCCGGGATTAAATGCAAACAGAGGCTAATCGGGGCATCGCGATGGATTTCCGCGCAAGGCAACTCAAGCATGCATCATTCATCATTCGGAACAGAGCTGAGGCGGTCCATAGATTTGTGTGCTTGTTTACTGCTTTCCTAGTTAAATTTGTTGATTAATTAGGGCTTTGTATTTATTCGGACTGTACTATTCATTTGGACTGTATTATTTATTCGGACCCTCCGAGCAAGGGCAATGTTGTAATAAGTGTGCGTGTGTGTGATGCATGTCTTCCAATCCCACGTCTTTCTCCCTTTTATTTACAAGCTTATGATGGTTAGATTAGGGCATGTTTCAATTAGCATACTTATGCTTGCATGTTTGCATCATTCATCTGTATTGCATGCACCGGGCTCGGCGCATCATACTAACTGCATCGTATTTCAATTCCGAGTTGAATACTTGTATCAGTTGTTGCATTTCATATGCCATTCTTAGAATAGCCGAGCCTATTGTAGTTGCATTTTTGCATGTGTTGCATTAGGCATTTCAGCATGGTTAGGACCATGCATGGATTTCTAGCATAGTTTCTGTTTTGGCTTGGAGTACTCGGTAAGCGTTTATGCTTTAGCATCCTTGCATGCGTGTGAGTGACTGCCATGATAGCATGCTTACCATGAGGCTATGTGCTTATATGATATATCTGCCTGAATGCCTGTGGGTGGAGGTTGGATTATCTGAATTGGAACAATTCATCGACTGTGAGTTTTAAGCCCACTTGAGAGTGGCAAATCATCTTGTTTTCTAAGCCCACCTGAGGGTAGCAAATCCGCATTTTAGCCTACTTACGAGTAGCAAACCATTTTCAAAACAAACATGAGATGTGTTGTTCCAATTCAGGTGACCCGGTCTATACTTGTATGCTGTGCGCATCACATAGTAATCCTAGGCTAATAACCGGAATAAGAATGCATAATGTTTTCAAAACTCGATATCATGGTTAGTAGAGGCCGATCTTTGATCGAGCGAGCGGGGGTGCTCACGAAGTGACCTTCCCCAATCGTACCCAAGTTCCCGAGCCGAGGCAACTTTGGTGGTGACGGACATGTGGCCTTAGGCAACGAGTCAGGGTTTCCTAAATTCCCTCAAAATAAATATTTAGGTAGCGACTCTGTATCTCGCGAAGCAGTCCATGTTTGGCACTTCTTTAAAAAAAAATCTGTTTTCAAAAACGATTTGTCGGATTTGGACTCTTTGATGTTTCATCGGTCTTGCGTTGCACTCTGCGAGATTAGATATAGGACCGTGACATTGAGTCTTCAACTGTAGTGAGCCCAATGAACGAAACGGGGGGATTCCCTTCCGGGACCTTCGGGGACGTCTACAGTTTCTGGCGACTCTGTTGGGGATTTAGAGAACTTGACTCGAACTCATGATATCTTGTTTTTACTACACTTATGTGTTTCTTTGCATTGCATTTGCATTGGTGCGCCTAGGACACCATGTTTGCTGTATGCTATTCCTGAGCGGTTTGCCAGAGGCTCGCTTCGAGAAGCATGCCATAAGGCTGACCGGTTGCGGGCTCTGCCACGACGGGAACACAAACCCCGATTTTACCGGGGCACCCTTTTGACCATTTGACCTAGTGCATATTCGGAATCCATAGTGATCATTCCAAACTAGGACAGGTTGCTTATCCGTTTATAGGTTGTTTGAAACCGCTGCGTGCGTAGTGAAACCCTAGCTCCTGACAAAATAGGACAGGGAAACCTTACCCCTCCATAGGGGTGTTTTCCCTCTCACTTGCTTGCTATGTGCTTTTAGAGTGCGTCTTTATAGGAATGCATGTATCGCAAGTTACAAGGGCGAGCAGACTTGCGAGCGTGCCGCATCGATGTTTGGTATCGATTTTACCTAAGGGTATCGGTTCTGAGGAGAACTTGTGGCGAATTCGTAGAGGGGGCATCATTCAAATTTCTACTCATTTTGGTTTTGGTGAAATCAGGCTGAGGTGTTGTCTATTTTCTTTTTTGCAAGGTAGTCTTGGAACCATAGCTTCAGAAGGCTCCGATATCCCCTAGGTTCATTGGGCTTGTGCTAATAGACTTTGTCAGGTCAGAGATTCAGTTCAAGGGCAAATCAGTGTTCCTTCGCCAGAGGCAGGATAAAAAGGCCAGTCAGGCATAGATCATCAGTTCAACAGTCTTCGGATCAGAAGTCATTATCCATCTCACCTGTGTGCAGTTCGGTTGAGATATTTGTTTTTACTCCAGAGATAGACATACCGGTAGTTCAGATAGATCAGGGCAGTATGGCAGGGATGGAGGAGATGGTGCGCCAACTCCAAGAAAGTATGAAAATCATGCAGCAGGACGCTGTCCGCCAAGCGGAATTTGCCAAACAGCAGGCCGAGGTCATGGCCCAGCAAGCAGAGCTAATCACCAGACTCCAGCAGCAAGCCGGGGCATCCGCTTCACACCAAGCTCCTCCCCCACCAAGGGTCCCGCTACCCAGGGAGACACCAAATGTCCAGAATATCCAGGAGGATATAGACATCCTGACAGGGCCGGCTCCGCCCCCGATTCTACCTCAATTATCCAAGGCACCCACTCCTATCAATCAACCGGACTCTCCCTTTGAGTTCGAGGTGGACCCTACAGCGTTGAAGTTGAGCAAGCTTGAAAAGTTGTTCAAGAAATCCCAAGGTGTGAAGTCCATCCTGGACATCGAGGATGGGTATACCGACACAGTCGTGACGCTGCCGGACAGATTTAAGATGCTACATATTGACCGCTTTGACGGGTCTGGGGATCCCATGGTGCACTTACGGCTGTTTTCAGACATATTAAGGCCGATGGGCCTCACCAGACTGCAGAAGCTTTCATTGTTTGGCCGGACCCTGTCGGGTGTGGCGGCCATCTGGTACGCAAAACTGGAAGACGATGTCAAGAGGAATTGGGATGAGATGGCCGAGGCTTTTGTCACTCAGTACTCCTATAATACACAGATCGAGATCACAACTCGTGATCTCGAGACGACTAGGCAGGAGCCTAAGGAGAGTTTTTCTGATTTTGTAACCCGGTGGAGGGCCAAGGCCTCAATGATGACCACTAGGCCCACTGACAAAGATCAGATTCGGATGATTGTGCGCAATCTCCAGCCCAAGCTTATGCAGAAAATGATTGTTCTCCCTTTCCCCACCTTTTCAGATTTACACGAGATGGGGCTGTAAATTGAGGACGCTATGAGGTAGGGCCTCATTGACCAGGAGAAGGAGCAGCCCAGGAGGGCGTTTTTCCGCAGTTTGAATGCGACCACCAGTGGTGATGCAGCTGCAAGATCTTCTAAAGTGGGCATGGTCACCACCACCACATCAAAAACAGCTACCCCATTCACCGGTGCGTCCGGAAGTAGCTCGCAAAAAACCAAATATCCACCTCGAGTCAAGAGGGTTTTTTCTCCACTTTATATGCCTTTGTCAAAGGCTCTAGAGGCCTTACTCCAGAAAAGATATCTGAAACTGTTGGAACAACGGCGTCTACCCGATCCTCTCCCTCCAAAGCATGACCAGACTAAGTACTGTGCCTACCATCAACAAACCGGTCATGACACTGATAGTTGCTTTCGTCTGCGCCATGATGTACAAGATCTGTTTGACAACAAGGTCATCGCTGCACCAGCTCAGCAAAGTCTATCGCCATTGGATAGTGAATTTGGGGGATAGTACGAATGTGTGATCAGGGGATGAACCACTTGCAGACGGCACTCAGTTTACTCCGGATGTGGCATACGACACGCACTATTTTGAGCATTTGTGAATGCTGATTTTTGTACTTTCTGACTTGGGTATTGAGTTAGTTTTGTTATGTCATTTAGAGTCCGTCGTTGTATAGAGTCATCTTTTCATCTCGAACGGTCCAATCTCTTGTTGTATCAAGTCAGTCCTATTTTGTTAGAGTCGGGTGATCCCAGGGGCGTTATCTCGGATATCACTATTTTGTTTTGTATTTGTCTTTTCGCTTTCTTTTGAGTCTATTTCTGCCGGGAAGCCAGTTACATCAGAAGATCTAATTGAAACAGCTGTGGCTGTCATGTTTTGTGCTTATTACTTTGAGCCTGTTGTGCCAGCAAGTTTGAATGAAACGGCAGTACATTTCATCTGCTCTTCTGTGCCTTGAAATCATTACATTTGACCTAGTTTTTCAAAACTTTTTGAAACATTGCGGTGAAAACAAAGAGGAAGGAATTCCTCGGGATTTGCAAAAATTTGATCAATTGAGAGAAAGAGAGGTGTGCTAAGCCCTTAATGAATGAGATCATGCTTGTCAGTGTGAGTACTGGGAAGGATCTTGGCTTGATCCAGATTGGTTCCGCACTGTCTTCAGCGCGAGCGATTTGTCGCTTTCTTAAAAGATTTCAAAAAATGTTTTGCGCGGTGATGCGAAGACCTGTATGGAATCGCTCTTGAGATTGTGCAGCCTAGGATCGCTCTCAGCCTCAAGACTCGACCCCTCACTTTCAAACCTTGAACTGGGATTCAGAATGTTCAACGGTCAACCACTATGTAAGGTCTGTGTGGCCAGATCAGAAGCAACCCTCGAACTAGGGGCAAGAAAGTCAGACGTCGTCAAAAGAAAGCTTGCAAAGCTGGATCAGAAGCACCCCTTGAACTAGGGGCAAAAATGTCAGACAGCTCGAAGAGCCAAAGGTGGATCATTCCGCAAGTCAATGAAAATCGGCAAGAATGCCAAATCCCAGAAGGGAGGAAAGAAGAAGACATTCTTTGTCAAGGACAACCGAAGTTCCTATCCACAACACTAGGGGCAAATTCAAATTTCACATTGGATGGACTCTGCATCATCAACAACAATGACCATTCTCACGATTCAGATGACTTCAGGATCTCAAAACCATTTGACATAGACAAAGCTACACTTTTATCCTTGAGAGGCTCGCTGGGCCGAAAACCCGAAAGGGCGACCCAGGCAAAAGTTAGAGCAAGAAAAAGAACAAAAAATGAAGAAAAATGCAAAGAATAAAAAAAAGAAGAAAAGAAAAAAATGAAGAAAATGAAAAGAAAAGATGAAAAAGAAAAAAAAGAAGAAAAGAAATTGAAAAGAAAAAAAGAACAAACCTCGCAAGGTTGAAAACCCAGAAAGGGCGACCTTGGCAAAAGTTAGGGCGCAAAAAGAGAGGTTAATACCTGAGTGTACCTTAACCCGAACTACGTAAGGCTTGATTCCCATCTTTGGGATACGTAGGCAACTTCATTCTGAAGTCCAGCCGTAAAACACTTCAAATTCGATTGTGTCCATGCGATGGTTTTGGTCATCTTTGTCTTCTCTGTATCCGAGAGTTCGGTTGTGATCGTCACTCTTAAGACTGATTACAATGTGCTGCGGTGCCATTCAAACAAGGGGCAACTTTCCGTTGCCATACAATGTGCTGCGGTGCTATTCAGACTAGGGGCAACTTTCCGTTGCCATGCAGTGCCTTTCAGACAAGGGGCAATTTTCCATTTGTTTTGGATCTGAGGTTGTGCATTTCAAGAGTAAATTCTGCGTCGGTCGAGGAGTGGCCGTTTGCAAAAATAGTTTTTGAGAATTTTTAATGAAGTTGACTAATTTTCTCGAAAATTATTCCATTTTTCCAAAAACTGGACCTTTTTCTTGGACCCAAAAAAGGAAAATTTTCAGTGCTCATAACCTAACTTGCATGATTTTGAATCAGAAACAAGCGCGTTATTCTAACTCTCATTTTGGTTAAAATTGTTTTAGTAGAAAACCAAAAAAAATGGTCAAAACGATGAACTGGGGGTACAGTTGAGTCAGGTGTGCTGTCTTTTCCCCTTTATCAACGCATTTGCCAGAAAAGGGCACCATACTTGTCGAAAAAGGCACCCTATTCGCCAGGAAGGGCATAGCAAAAGCTAACAGAAAAGGGCTGAAAACTCTCAACATCCTCCAAGCAATGAGGTATCAAGCTAAGTGCGAAGCATGAACTGGAATGGATCAAGATACTCCACTCCTTCATCTGGGACATCGACTAAATGTCACCGAAGGAAATAGCCGCGAGCTGATAACGTTGGGCATTGACCCGCAACTTCTTGTTTATCCATCAACCACCCAGGAGAGGGATAAAAAATGAGAGATTAAAGAATAGAGAGATGTGCGCTGAGAGAAAAGGTGAGGAAAAGGGTTTTGAGGGAAAAACTGAGCCTGAGGGCCGAGTGATGTGAGAATCACAAATGAGGAAGGGTGGGAATAATACCCAGAGAAACAGGCTCCCTGTGCACGTCTGAGTGTCGTGTCTTTTTGTTTTATTTCGATTCTTGTTTTGAGTGTTACTCAATGTGTTTAGGTTGTTTACCTTTTGTTTTCCGTTGTTGAGTCATAGTGCGCTGTGTTCAGTCATAGGCTCAATACCTCGGTCAAGAACTCATCTCTCAATTTCAAAAATAAAATCGTTTTGCGCTCTGAGTGCTGTGCCATTCTTTACATTTGTGCAAAACAGGATCTATTCTTTCATAAAATTGCAGGGTTCAACCCAGGTTACATGAGAACAATAACACCAGGACCTATCTGAAGCTATATAGGTTCCAGACTGCAAAGCAAAAGCAAAGAAGGAAAATGTTGGGTATCTGAGTTTGTTTCAACTTTAGTAAGTTCCGAGATTGCATTCCGTGTGTACCTCTTCAGGTCTTGCCAATGCTCCGAAGTATGAGTGTGCCTCTACCTCAAGCTCAAGATCAAGTCTGCTTCAAGCCAGAATGGCGATCAGAAGTTCTCTCCCTGAGTATCATTTCGTGCCAGAGGCATCTTGGTTGTGTTCGTAATGAGTTCCTAGGAGACCAACTGCGACGGTGAAAACTAGAGTTCGAATGGCTAATGCCTAAAACGCAAAGGTTCGGGATTTCAGAGACTAAAGTCTGGTTTAAATACCCAAAGGCGTGTCCTCGGCTCGAAATCTGTATGGAAGCCCCATAGGTTGAGATAGCATGTATGCACCTCAATTCTGGATACTGAACCAACCTAGTCTGTCCCCCTGTTGGAGAATAGGGAAAGTTGTGAATATGATCAGGAAGAAAGGCGGCATCCAAAGTGTTCTACATGAAGAACCCTTGTCAGTATTCCAGAGCCTTTGTACTGTCAGTTGAAGGTAAGTGTTCGAAGAGCATGAAGGGAGATCCCCGTCAGAATAGAGCGGTTCATTGCCACTCACCGCATAAGGTGCTTTCTAAAGTGCCGCTATGCTTATTTATTGCGTTCCTTCAACATCATGCATTGTGTTGCATTGTACCTATCAAGTTTCTTTCTCATTCATGCACGATATTGTATGTACGGTTCATTCAAAGAAGTTCCGTTTGAGATCATTTATTTAGTGTATCAATCACACTTCATTCGCTTAGTGTATCAATCACACTCTCTTTACTTAGTGTATCAATCACACTTCTTTCATTTTCTGTATCTATCACACACATTCTCATTTTCTGTATCTATCACACACATTCTTATTTTGTGTATCTATCATGCACATATTCACTTCATTTACTTTAGTGTATCCATCACATTTCATCACCTTTTGTGTATCCATCACACCTGTTTACTTAGTGCATCTATCACACTTTGTGTTTGCTTTTAGTGTATCAATCACACTCTGTTCACTTAGTGCATCTATCACACTTTGTGTTCGCTTTTAGTGTATCAATCACACTTTGTTCACATAGTGCGTCTATCACACTTTGTGTCCACCTTCAGTATATCTATCATACTCTGTTCACTTAGTGCATCTATCACACTTTGTGTTTACCTTTTGTGTATCCATCACACCTGTTCACTTAGTGCATCTATCACACTTTGTGTTCACCTTTTGTGTATCCATCACACCTGTTCACTTAGTGTATCTATCACACTTTGTGTTCGCTTTTAGTGTATCAATCACACTCTGTTCACTTAGTGCATCTATCACACTTTGTGTTCACTTTTAGTGTATCAATCACACTTTGTTCACATAGTGCATCTATCACACTTTGTGTCCACCTTCAATATATCTATCATACTCTGTTCACTTAGTGCATCTATCACACTTTGTGTTCGCTTTTAGTGTATCAATTACACTCTGTTCACTTAGTGCATCTATCACATTTTGTGTTCGCTTTTAGTGTATCAATCACACTTTGTTCACATAGTGCATCTATCACACTTTGTGTCCACCTTCAGTATATCTATCATACTTTGTTCACTTAGTGCATCTATCACACTTTGTGTTCGCTTTTAGTGTATCAATCACACTCTGTTCACTTAGTGCATCTATCACACTTTGTGTTCGCTTTTAGTATATCAATCACACTCTGCTCACTTAGTGCATCTATCACACTTTGTGTTTGCTTTTAGTGTATCAATCACACTCTATTCACTTAGTGCATCTATCGCACTTTGTGTTCGCTTTTAGTGTATCAATCATACTTTGCTTCACTTAGTGCATCTATCACACTTTGTGTTCACTTTTAATGTCTATCACACTTTGCTTCGTATAGTGTATCCATCACACTCGCTTCGCTTTGTGTATCAATCACACTATGCTCACTTTGTGTATCTATCACACTATGCTCACTTTGTGTATCTATCACGTATTCACTTTGTGTATCTATCACACACGTTCGCTTAGTGTATCTATCACGTATTTGCTTAGTGTATCCATCACACTCGTTTTGCTTTATGTATCTATCACACTATGCTTCACTTAGTGTATCAATCACACTTTATTCATATACTGTATCCATCACAGTCTCTTCACTTTTGTGTATCTATCGCACATACTCGCTAAGATTGCATAATCTTCTTACATCATAACTGCATGAAATGTAGTTTGATTTGCTTTCTTGCTTAAAACTGTCGCATTTATTGTAAATATTTGCTTCATTACAGCTTCATTTACATGATCCTTACTGCATGAAATGTAGTTTCGCCTTGCATTCTTGCTTAGAACTGTTGCATCTATTGTGAATATTTGCTTCATTACAGCTTGCTGCTTTGCATGGTCATGAATTGCATTCGGCTTGGTGTATATCGTTTTGCATTTTGCCCCTTGCCTGCTGGCGCGCCTGCTTGCACATCTCTTCATTTATCTTTGTTTGTTTGTCCAAGTCTTCGGCCTTGTCAAAAATGGGTCGTCTCTAGGCTTTGACATTCACTCCCGTCACTTCTTGACTTTTGAGTTCTGTCAAAGAGGGGCAGCTGTAGACACCCCATTTTTGACTGCCTTTAAGACTTGGACGCGACTGATGGTTTACATGGTGGAGAAAGGTGTGCAGGGGAAAGGTTCAGTTTCTTCGGCAAGGAGAGAGTCAAATCTCAACTTCATTCCCCTTTTTGGACCAAAACAATCTTGATCGAAAGATTTTAGACCTTCAAACCCTCTCTTTCAAAACATTTTTGAAATAAAGTTTTTACGATGTTCCGAGCCTCGCATTTTGTCAAATGTTGCGCTTTTCGGTAAACCGAGCAAGGATAAAGTGGAAATGAATGAAAGAGAGATGAAATCTTTGAAAAATCTTTCAAAACACCTTGTTCGGGGGTTTAGACTTGAAGAAAAGAGGAGAAGAGAGAAGAAAACTAGTTTCGGAGAAGTTCGGCATGAATCCGGTTGGACTGAATCTGCGCCGCTTCACCGAAACGGGCATAACTCTTTGCACAGGAGGAATTTTGATGCAAGGTTGGCGCCATTGGAAAGCTAACTTCTGGGGCTTCAATGTGGCCACATGGAAGACTAGAAAATCAGATGGCCGACCAGCTTTTTTGGTCAAAATTGGTTCAGCATGAATCCGGAAAGGAGAGAAAACATCTGCGCGGCTTCACCGAAACGGGCATAACTCTTTGCACATGAAGAATTAAGATATGAGGCCACCACCGTTGGAAAGCTTACTTCCGGTGCTTCATTTTTCACTCAAGAATCTTCTAAGGACAAGTCTGGGTGGGGAGATATGGTTGGTTGAAATCCGATTGGACCGAATCTGCGCGGCTTTACCAAAACAGGCATAACTTTTTGCACAGGAGGAATTTTAATGCAAGGTTTGTGGCATTGGAAAGCTAACTTCAAGGGCTTCGTGGAAAACCAGCTTTGGGGCTTGACCCTTTTGACCACTGGTCGGCCGACCAGGGAAGGTGGTCGGCCGACCACCCTGAACCTTTTGAGCTGGCCGGCTATTTTTGCCTCTGTGAGTGTATTCCAACTGTCCCAGCTGTTTTCCTCTTGACCCACTGTCCGAGGGTTTTGTCCTTGTTTTGGCCCCTTTAAAGGTGGTTTTGACCCCTTTGCTTGGTTTCAAAAAGAGTTTGGCCCTTTTGGTCAAGCTTCTTGAGGAAGCTTGACCTTTTTTGTCTAGCTTCCTCAAGAAGCTTGACCCCTTTGGTCAAGCTTCTTTTAGAAGCCTTAAGTCTCTCTCTTGGCTTATCCAAGAAGCCATGGCCTTCTCCCTCTATATAACCAACCCTCCATCTCATTTTTCAAGGGTTAGAAAGTTTTGGCTGGAGCATACATACAACTCCCATTATCTCTATACT
This sequence comes from Camellia lanceoleosa, assembly GCA_025200525.1. Lineage (NCBI taxonomy): Eukaryota > Viridiplantae > Streptophyta > Magnoliopsida > Ericales > Theaceae > Camellia > Camellia lanceoleosa. The sequence goes on from CM045767.1 coordinate 65,547,210, forward strand.
TCAAGCCTCCAAACCCTAATATTCTTGACCATTTTACACTACACCTCATAGCCTACCACCTCCATCATCCATTCCAGCACCTTGGAGGTCATTTGCAGAGGTTGAAAGCTCACATTCTTGGTCCAGAAGCTGCTGGAGGTCGGCTCTACAAGGGTAAGTCCTCATTTTCCATTTTCTTGCATTCTTTTGCTTCATTACCTAGCCCCATTTGCAAGCATTTCTGGGCCTCGACCTAAACTGTAAAGTGTCTTGTTTTGAGCTTCTCTTCAACTTTGTTTAAGGGCACTTTGCTGTTTGAGATCATCTAATTCCCCTTACCCTCTATCTCTCTTTTAGCGCTATTTTTTGCATCCTATTTTAGCCTTACTTGTGAACATTTTAGAGATTTGTTGTAAACTGGAAAAAGTCTTTTTTTGACCTCCTCTTTAATTTTGTTTGAGGTCACTTTTCTGTTTGGAGTCATCTCCTTCCTTGCATGCTTCATTTCCATATGCTTTGAGCCATGCATTTGAGCATTTGCGTTGGCCTTGTTTAGGCCTCTTAGTCACTGAAATCCAGTGGATTTTTAGTGGCTTTGATGAGATTTTGAGCTTTGAAATCATGGAGGGGTGACCCTCTCACCCCTCATTCTCTTTATTAGCATGATTGGCCTTCCAAAGGGACCCCTTTTTGCATGCATTGAAGTCATGTTTCAGGCCTCATTCTGTGAGTTTTGAGGTCTTCCTTGGCTCTGTCGAAGGCCCTTTTGGCCATATTTTATGTCTATAATGCATGTGTAGAGCAATCTCATTCAAGGCCTTTCAAAGGAGCCTTTCTTTGCATGATTCCTAGACCCATTTCAGGGCCAATTTGGTGAGTTTTAGGGCTGTCATATTTGATTTCCAGAATTTTTTTTTCCATGCTAAGTGTCTATCTTGTATGTGCTTAACAACCCCTTGCATGGCCCTCCAAAGAAAACCCTCATTTTTGCATACCTTGGCTACATTTCAGTGGTTATTTGGGTGTATTTTGACATGTTTTATTCACTATTTTTGGCTGGTTTTATGAGTTCTCATACGCTTCATACACATGCCTTGTAAACCATGCTTGTTAGCCAATGTTGCATGCTATGCTACTCCATCATGTTAGCATCTTTTGGCCATTATTTAAACTAGAAATGTGCATATTTTGGGACTACCTTGGCTCTGTCTTTATACTTCATGATCAAATAATGCTTGCTTTGTGCGCTTGTGGTTCAATGCATGTGCCTAGTTTTGAGTTTCGGGGCTTATTCCATGCATCGGGTGCCATATTTCCATGTTTCGGGACCATTTAGCATCATGTTTCAGTGCTGAAATTTACATGTTTGAATGCCATGCTTCATCCTTGCCATGCCTTGTTAGAGTTGCATGTCGTGCCTTAGGTTCGGTTCTCGGTTTGCGTGCATGTGTGCACGCATTTCTTGTCTCATTTTCATCTTATGGCCTTGATATGTGGGTGAGATCCATTCATGTTGGTGTAAGTCCATTGTGCATTGTGTATGCCATTTCATTTCATAGCATTGCGTATGCTAGGTTGCATGTTAGAGCATTGTGTATGCCATTTCATAGCATTGAGTATGCTAGGTTGTATGTTAGTCGCATTGTGCATGCCATCTCATTTGCATTGTGTTTTGGATAGAAGTTAGCCCAAGCACGGGAAACGAGGGACGTTCCGCACTCCGAGTGACGAAACGTATCTCAATTCCCGGTCGCCGACACTTCGGATTAACCATGATGGAGTCTAGGCCTTGTTGTGTTTATATGTGCATTCATTTCACATCGAGTTGTGCAATTTAACTCCTCGGCCATCATGCATCGAGATGCGTGATTGGTGGCACAAGGATCGAGGCATGCATACATATGTGAAAATACTTTGCCATGCCCTTTTCTTGCTCTCTGTTGCAGTAAATCAGAAATTAGCAACCTTCTCAAGCTTTGCACAACATTCCGGGATTAAATGCAAACAGAGGCTAATCGGGGCATCGCGATGGATTTCCGCGCAAGGCAACTCAAGCATGCATCATTCATCATTCGGAACAGAGCTGAGGCGGTCCATATATTTGCGTGCTAGTTTACTGCTTCCTAGTTAAATTTGTTGATTAATTAGGGCTTTGTATTTATTCGGACTGTACTATTCATTTGGACTGTATTATTTATTCGGACCCTCCGAGCAAGGGCAATGTTGTAATAAGTGTGCGTGTGTGTGATGCATGTCTTCCAATCCCACGTCTTTCTCCCTTTTATTTACCAGCTTATGATGGTTAGATTAGGGCATGTTTCAATTAGCATACTTATGCTTGCATGTTTGCATCATTCATCTGTATTGCATGCACCGGGGTCGGCGTATCATACTAACTGCATCGTATTTCAATTCCGAGTTGAATACTTGTATCAGTTGTTGCATTTCATATGCCATTCTTAGAATAGCCGAGCCTATTGTAGTTGCATTTTTGCATGTGTTGCATTAGGCATTTCAGCATGGTTAGGACCATGCATGGATTTCTAGCATAGTTTCTGTTTTGGCTTGGAGTACTCGGTAAGCGTTTATGCTTTAGCATCCTTGCATGCGTGTGAGTGACTGCCATGATAGCATGCTTACCATGAGGCTATGTGCTTATATGATATATCTGCCTGAATGCCTGTGGGTGGAGGTTGGATTATCTGAATTGGAACAATTCATCGACTGTGAGTTTTAAGCCCACTTGAGAGTGGCAAATCATCTTGTTTTCTAAGCCCACCTGAGGGTGGCAAATCTGCATTTTAGCCTACTTGCGAGTAGCAAACCGTTTTCAAAACAAACATGAGATGTGTTGTTCCAATTCAGGTGACCCGGTCTATACTTGTATGCTGTGCGCATCATATAGTAATCCTAGGCTAATAACCGGAATAAGAATGCATAATGTTTTCAAAACTTGATATCATGGTTAGTAGAGGCCGATCTTTGATCGGGCGAGCGGGGGTGCTCACGAAGTGACCTTCCCCAATCGTACCCAAGTTCCCGAGCCGAGGCAACTTTGGTGGTGACGGACACGTGGTCTTAGGCAACGAGTCAGGGTTTCCTAAATTCCCCTAAAATAAATATTTAGGTGGCGACTCTGTATCTGGCAAAGCAGTCCATGTTTGGCACTTCTTTAAAAAAAAACTCTGTTTTCAAAAATGATTTGCCGGATTTGGACTCTTTGATGTTTCATCGGTCTTGCATTGCACTCTGCGAGATTAAATACAGGACTGTGACATTGAGTCCTGAACTGTAGTAAGCCTAATGAACGAAACGGGGTGATTCCCTCCCGGGACATTCGGGGACGTCTACAGTCGCAAATGTAACATTAGCAATGAAAATTACTAAAACATCTGACGGATATGCATTATCTCAATCACATTATATTGAGAAAAATCTTGGTAAATTTATTAAGGATGATATGAATGTAGCTAAAACACCTGTAGACATCTGTCTTTATTTATCGAAAAATAAAGGTGATGTGGTGTCTCAGTTAGAATACTCTCAAATCATTAAAAGCCTAATGTACCTAATGAATTCTACTCGTCCTGATACAGCTTATGCTGTCAGTAAATTGAGTAGGTACACTAGTAACCTCGGAGAAGACCATTGGAAAGCAATCATTCATGTTCTTAGATATCTAAGATTTACCAGTGATCATGGTTTGAACTTTACACGATATCCTACAGTGCTCGAAGGTTATTGTGATGCCGATTAGATATCAGATACTAAATATTCAAAATCTACTAGTGGATATGTCTTTACTTTGAGAGGCACTACTATTTTTTGGAAATCCACGAAATAAATATGCATCGCACGATCCATAATGGAATCTGTGTTCATTGCTTTAGACAAAGCAGGATAAGAAGCAGAATGGCTTCACCACTTCTTAGAAGACATTCCAATGTGGCCTAAACCTGTGCCAGCTAGTTGTATTCATTGTAATAGTCAATCTGCAATAGGTGGGACGCAGAATCATATGTATAATGGTAAGTCACGACATATCCGTCATCGACATAAAACCGTAAGGCAATTGTTCTCAAATGGAATAATCTTAATAGATTATATAAAATCTAAAGAGAATATTGCGGATCTGTTAGGAAAAGGTTTGACTAAAGCACAAATGTATAGTTCATCAAAGGGGATGTGATTAAAGCCTATTAAATAAGAGTCATCATAATAGTAACCCTACTTAAATGAATGGAGATCCCAAGAACTAAGTTCAAAGGGACAACTAAGTTATGTGTAGCTTGCCAGAAATCACCAAGGGATTAAAATTCCCTACCCATTCCTTTGGTGAGAGTGATATCTGTAACATATGTTGTATGCAGGGGTTTAAGGATAAGCTTTATTTTTAATGATTACTTATATCTTGATTTAGGCATAAAATCAAGACGAGTATAAGAGATACTCACAATAAGAATCACTTATATGAGTGTCGAACTGGAGCTGGTTCCATGAGAATAAAGAGACTAAATTCTCTAGAAACACTCATGAAAACCAAGAGCATTCAAGGCCAAAATGAACACAATCGTGAGAACTACGATGCGTTAGAAGATATTTTGTGTGAAATCTATTGTCTTGGCTTACACAAACGGCTGAACAATTCAAGGCATCGCATCCATTAGTTAGCTACTAAGTTCGATAGGTTATCACTAGGGAAGGTTCAAGGCCGAAAGCTACCTATCCTGATGCAAGTTATTTTCGATTTGTACTCTTTCGATAAATTCTACATATTGTTGCATTTCTATTGTCATCAAATTCCATTCATATGGGGGATTGTTAGAAATAGGTTTTGAAAGTTTTGGAAAAACAGAATTTTTCCTCAACTTTGGTCTAATTTTTAGGTAGGACCCATGCACCAAAGTTGGCGGGTCTAAGTGGTAACACGTTCTATACCACGTTGTGATTCACATGGTATATTTGGTTGCTCAAAACCATTATCGGGTGAATGGGAAATTGAAGCCAAAGTGAGCTCCATAAAAATAGAGTTTTTTGTGGAAATTCCTTAAGGTTTGAATAAAGGCTTGTCCCACATTGGTTTGGTGGGAAGAATTTTGTGGGTTTATAAGACATGGGTTTGTAACTTGGAGAGGAGGCACCCCAAATTTGTAGAAGGGAGAGGTTATGGACAAATTGGGCTAGACCCATTGGACCCAAAAATAAACACACACGTGTGCGCCGTTGCCGCCGTCCGTCCGGGCCGTGGGCTTGGACGATGCCTAGTGTGAGGTTGGATTGGGTTTGTCTGGCCCAATACTTATTTTTTGGGCCAAAAACATTTGAATTAAATTTTATTTTTTGGTAAAATAAAATCTGTCCAAATTTTTGGTGGGAAAAATTCAAATTTGTTTTTTACTTCTTCTGAATTTCTGTACAAATTCAAATATGTTCAATATGGTTTTTATTTGTTCAAAATTTGAACCCAACAGATTTGTATCTGTTCATTCAAACCGAACAAGTAACATACCTATTCAAACAGGTTTTGCACCTGTTTAATTCAAACCATACAACTACGAATTTTCCTATATAAAGACAATCACTCATTTGGATTTTTTCACTCCAATTTTCGTTCTTCTCTGCTGCCATTCATCTCTATATTTTGTTGCATTAATTATATTCATCTTCTGTGAGAAAGAGTGTATACACAAAGTGTGTTCGTTGTGTGAATAGTGTGCAATGCTGCTACTATTCACTGTTGATCATTTTATCTTGGGAGATAGACATCCACAATCTGAAAGCACCGTGGAGAGGATGAATCTATCTTCAGGACGCAATGTTAAAAACTGGACTTGATCAAAAAATTTTGTTCAACAAATTAATTTGGTAATAATTAATATACTTTTCTGTTTTATTATTTTTCCCATTTCAAATTTTGATTTTGTTTTTGTAAAAAAATAAAAATCTGTTTTATTTATTTTATTTTATTTTCTGGTTTGATTTTTGTAATCAAACAAACTCTCTCATTTCCTTTATTTCTTCTGTATTCTGTTTGTTGTTAAGTACACAAAAAGATATATATATATTATTTTTTAAATACAGTGAAGATTGTCCAATATTTTTTTCCAAGGTTTGTGTTTGGTTCTAGAGAAAGCAAAGGAAAATAGCTTGTTCATCATCAAGTAAGGTTATTATGGAGAAAGAGGAGAGGCCACATGTTTTAGCTATTGACGACAGTTTGGTTGATAGAAAACTCATTAAAAGGCTTCTCACCAACTCTGCATGCAAAGGTATTTCTTTTTTCACTTGTGATTGTTTTTCTTTGCTCATTTTTTTTTTCTTTTTTCCTTTTAATTTTTTTTATTATGATTGATCCAATTTTTAATCATTAAAGAAATAAAATTTGACAGCGTCTATTTTATCTGTTTTATAATGAGATGGTATTGTTTGGAAAGTGGTTTGACTTTGTGGCTATTTTTAGTTTGGTGCTAAAAAGTTCGTTTGAATTGGATTTTTTAAATTTTTTTGACTTTTACGAAAAAAAATTGAAATGATTATATTTGAATATAATATTTTATCTTATTAATTTTTTTAATTTATTTATATATTTTTGACTAATTAACTCCCAATCTGAAAAGAAAAAAAAAGAAGGGCTAAGGCTTATCAACAGTAATTGTCCTTCAAACCCAATAAATCAAACTGGGCTGAAGCCTATAACTCTAGAGAAATAAAAAAAGGATTTGCTTATTGACCCTTCGTTAGGGTGATGAGTTGACTTTTTGAATTTTGAATTTTTTAATTATTTTAATGAGTTAGTTTTTTGACTTTTTAAGTTTTTGGTTATTTTAATAAAAATTCTCGGTTGGGATGAGTTTTTTTGACTATTTCAATTTTTTTGAGAAAAAAATAAAATAATTATGATTTGGATATGACATTTTGTCTTATTAATTTTCTAACTTATTTTGTCTTTTTGTGATTAAAATAGCTCCAACCTCACATGCCAAAGGCCTGAAAAGGTCTGGTCTTCGGTTTTCGGTTTTCAGTTTTTGGAAATAATTTTTTAAATTTTCAATTCATATTTTTATATTTGTAATGATTTTTTAAAATATTTTAATTATTGTTTTTTTAAATTTTTAGATTTACTTAATCTTAATATACTTAAAAAGTAAAACATTTTGTATAAAAAAATTTCAAAAATTCATTAAATATAATAAAATATAAAAATTTATTAAATTTTTGTATTTTTTTTTATAATGTCTTTTTGTATTTGGTGTTTTTTTTTAAAAACAAAATTCACAAATATTATATATGTTAAGTTTATTTTGATTAGGTATATCTAAAAAAATAAAAAATTGTATAAAATATTAAAAAAATTTACTAAAAAAAAAACACAAAACACAAAATATAGACTTAATTTTCTAGAACCAAACATGTGAAATCTTCCGCTATTGCAATATATCTTTCAATTCGTAAATAACTTTATATGAGGAACTAGTGGACTCAATCACTCACTTTTAACTCTTCAATTTTAGTTTTCTATTAATTTTGATCCATGTTAAGTCAATTTCCTGGTTACATTTTAGTGTATAGTTGTTGTAGATTTTAATAGCTTTGTTTGACTTTGATATAGAACATGGTTATGATTGTAATGCAGTGACTACAACATAGAATGGGCAAAGGGCCTTGGAATTTCTAGGCCTAGGAGATGGACAACACTGTTGAACAAAAAATGGTTTTTGGTGACTTTAATTAACTATTAAAGTGGGTCCCAACCATCTATTGAGTTGGGTCTAAGTGGGTCTAGATACTTTGCAATGAGATCTTTACACCACAAATAGAATGACCAAAAACCATTCAGATTTGAATGAGAAATTGCCTCATGAAGTTAGCTTCATGAAAGAGGTAATGGAGTTTGTAACTTCTGCCTTTATTACAGAGTTTAATAGTGCATTAATGGGGTTTGTAACTCCTGTCTTTATTGCAGAGGTTAATGGTGCATTATGACCAGCCATAAAGGCTGGAGGCTTCTCCTCTCTCCCCTATACATGTATAAATTGAGACCCTCCTGTCAAGTCTCAAACACAGAAATTGTTTCTTCCATATTTCAGTCAGTTTGCTAGAAATTTCTACAGTGAGAAATCACGCCATTTTTGTTCGCTAAGCTAGACAGAAAGTGCTTCTGCCGTAGCTGGTTTTGACCGTCGTATCCTGGGAGACAGACGCCGGGATTCCTCAAGCAATCGACCCGTGAGGCGGCGAAATCTGTTTTAAGAAAACTGCTTCTGTGCAGGCTTCAGTTTTGTCTCTTTACCCTTTTATTGTTTTGTGTATTTCTGTTGAAATTTAGTTGTAATTATCAGCATATGTTCTTGGTATATAATTTGATTTCTTCATAAATCCATTTCTTTAATTTCACAAATATGAACGACAAGCTTAAAACAGATTTTTATATATTTTCTATGAAATTGATCGAATAGATTTATATAGACAATTAGGTTAGCTTTGTATAATGTTACTAGGAACTGTTGTGGAATTGTTCACTATTTCAGTGATTGTAAATTATGCAAGTTTTGACATGTTATTTAATTTCTAGCTTTTAGTTTTCTTACATGATTTAATCTTTAGAATAATTTGCATACTTAATTGTATTAGTATGATCTTATTTTATGCGTATGGTTCATCATTCCCCCACTATGATTTGCATGAATTTTTAGAGTTATAAAATTTGTGTAACTTGCCTATATTTATTTACATGGTTATTGTGAATTAAATTCTTATATAATTTATGGCAATTAATTTTTAATTTAATAGTTAGAGTTGTAAGTTTTGTAATTTATGTAGAAGTTATAAGGTTTTGTAACTTGTATAGTATCTTAATTCCTTATTTATTTTGCTATTCTATGATTTGCTAGAAGGTTAAATAATATTTGATTGTGTTGGTGAAAATACCAGAAACTAAACTATATTATTGATAAATGATGCAAAGAAAATGAGATACAAATAGATCAGGCTGAGGCACGGATATCTCGTTTTCTTTAAGGAGATCAAGCCCACTGTGGTAGGAAGAATCCAAATACCGATGCAGCAGTCACAACACTATGACTTGTCCCCTCCAGGATACAATAGCCCGACCACTTGTCGTATGGTTCAGGCCAACTCTGCACAAGATGGTGAACCCAAAGCTCCACCAATAAAACACCTCTCTTTGCTAGTAATCTCTCTTGTATATAAAATAGTTGGTGTATGTTGATAGAAAAGAGTAAACTATTTATAGGCCATTAGGACCTTATAGTTACACCAAAAATAATGACCATTAAACAAGAAAATGGTTACACCAAAATAATGACCATTAACCAAGTTCATGAATTCTATTTAACCTTCATTTATGACCAAGAGGTTACCAAAGTAATGAAACCCCATTTATGAAAAAGATAAATCAATAAATAAATATAAGATATTAAAATGGTCCAACAGATTGTATGTACAATTGCTTTAGATTAGTTGCTTTATATTATGCTGTCGTTTGCTACTAACTTTCTTTGTAGGCATACCTAAACGTGGAAAGGAATTTTATGGACTACTTATAATCCTCAATTGGATTGGTTTATTTTTACTTTATATTTGAAGAAATTTTTTGCTTGAGATTTAGTTGGTTTGTTTATCAATTTGTAGTAGCAAGTTTTATTTGCTTGTATTATTAGAAGCATTTTTTATGCATGTATTTGGTTGTAGCAATTTTTAAGTTGCTTGTAAGTTTGGAATTTGGTTTGGTTTTCTGTAATAGAAACCAAAGTGTTTAGTCTTGGCTAAAGAGTAGTTCTTATTTGTTCAGAAATGACAACTAAGACGGATTTGGTTTCAAACCTTTGGGGTTTGAAGAAGTCTTTGGGTTTAATCATTTTATTCCCAAAGTGTTGGAAAACCAAGTTTGGAGAAAGTCTTTGGTTATAATCTGATTATTTCCAAAGTATTTTGGTTTGAAAAAAGAAACCAAATTTTAGCATTAGTTAAAATATCTTTGATTTTTATTCAGAAATCATGGGCTCAGTTCCGGGAGTACCGGTTAACTTTTTTGAGTAGTGTAATTCTGGTAGCAAATTTTATTTGCTTGGGAATTGGTTTGTTATAACCTGGTTTATCTCCTGGAAATCTTAATTTTAAAGTTGTTTCCCATGGACTAGGAATCAACATGCTCTTGGATGTTTTGTCAAAAGGTTAACTGGGTTTTAAGTGGGACCGATGTGACCCCTCTAGTCTTCCTGGGAACATTCCTAACCATGTTCGATTCTAGGTTAAATGGTGAAACTAGTTTTGAATTAAATTTCCATCTGAGGGATTTTCTAAGGGTTAAGTTTAATTTCTGGAATCACAGAAGTTAAATTCTGTTGTGATGCTTCAGAAATGGCTTCAAAATGTGACTAAAAGAAATGTTGTTCCACTTGACAACCTTAGCCTCGCGAGATTTTTAAAGGAAGATCTTGAGAGATCAAGTATGATTAAAGGAAATCATAAGATTGCATGATAATTTCTTTGATTTGATCAGAGGTAATTGTATGGTATCCTTGTGTTATTTATAGCATTTATAATTGCTATGTGACTTTGCTTGAAAGTAAAGATGAGACAATCCGTTAGGGTGGGTGAATATATCTTTGAATTTTTAAATTCCAAATATATTCTTAAATTGGTGGCTCCTAGTGAGTACAAGATCACTAATCACAGAGATAAAAAACTGGTGGTTCCTAGGAGGTGTTAGACCACTGGCTACACAGTTATGAGGTTGTGGTTCCTAGTAGTGAACAGATTACTGATCACATGTCAAGACATCATGGTTCCTAGTAGTGGAGAGACTACTGGTCATATGTCAAGACATGATGATTCCTAGTAATTTGATCCTATGTCAGAACATTGTGATTCCTAGTAGTAAAGTGACTACTGATCACAGGTTAAGACATTGTGATTCAAAGTAGTAGAAAGTCTACTGACCACATGCTGAGAAGTTAGTGATTCCTAGTGATAAGACTACTGGCCAGGTTATGAAGTTCCGAATAATAGACTATTGAACACTGGATTTGTGTTTCCTAATAGTAAGACTATTGGCTTCAGAGTGATAGGTTGGACCAAATATATTTGGATGCCTAATTTGGTTGATGACATTCTGGGAATGTATTTACTGTGATATGATTTTGAGAGTTTCATAATCATTGTGACACAAGGATTTGTTTAAGACTTTGTATAAATTCTACAAAGAAGACTTAATTATCTGACTCCGAATTGAGGAGGATAATAGAAAGAAAGGAGGGAGTACCTCTTCAGTGAATGCCAATGTCATTGAGCATGGACAATTTTCTGGAATGAGGGAGAAGCCCCCTTGAACGAAGTCCTGTATGTTCCAGACTTTCGCATGGTTTTTGAGTCCGACAAGGTCGTTCTGACGAAACACAAGTGTGAAACTTGTGTTGAAGCGAAGTGGACATGATCCCGTATGAGTTATGGAAAGGCGTTAAGCCTTCTTATAAATTCTTAAGTATGAGTTAGGTATTCATTGTGATAGTCAATCTGCAATTGGTAGGGCACAAAGTAATATGTATAATGGAAAGTCTAGACATATCCGTCGTAGACATAATTCTATACGACAACTACTCTCGAATGGAGTTATCTCTTTAGACTTTGTAAAGTCTAAGGACAACATTGCGGATCCACTAACCAAAGGGTTAAATCGAGTGTTAGTCAAAACCTCGTCAAAAGGAATGGGGTTGAGGCCTTTGGAAGTTACCGGAATGGAAACCCAACCTAGTTGACTGGAGATCCCAAGATCTAGGTTCAATGGGACAACCTAATTGCGTGTAACGGTGGTATGTCACTGAGGAGGTTAAATCTCCAGCCATTCCTTCTATCAGTGATACCTGCAAGTGTAGAGGTTAAGCTGAGCCTTTAATGACTCTAGTGTGTTAAGCTGTTGAGTTGAGTATAGCAGGATACTCAAGTAGAGTCACCTATGTGAGTGTGAAGTGGGGCTGCTTCTAGAAGAATTGGACAGACCAAGATTCTTTGAAACCACTCGCTAAACCAGGCTAGTGTCCAGGGCCATACAGGGCACACCAGTGAGAACAGAATGGTGGTAGGAGTAATTCCCGTGTGAGATCTATTGTCTCAGTTTACATAAACGGCAGAGCAGTTCAAGATGTCATATTCATTGATCAGCCAGTAAACTCAATAGGCTTTCACTAGGAGAGGTTCAAAGCCAAAAACTACCTTCTCTGATGTCGGGGTTAGTTCGTTGTATTCTCTCTTCGAGTCATTATTGTTGAATGGTGTTCGTTTGTTGAGTCATTCGGTCAATTTTTATTCATGTGGGGGATTGTTGGGAAAAAATGGTTTTTGGTGACTTTAATTAAATATTAAAGTGGGTCCCAACCATCTATTGAGTTGGGTCTAAGTGGGTCTAGATACTTTGCAATGAGATCTTTACACCACAAATAGAATGACCAAAAACCATTCAGATTTGAATGAGAAATTGTCTCATGAAGTTAGCTTCATGAAAGAGGTAATGGAGTTTGTAACTTCTGCCTTTATTACAGAGTTTAATAGTGCATTAATGGGATTTGTAACTCTTGCCTTTATTGCAGAGGTTAATGGTGCATTATGACTAGCCATAAAGGTTGGAGGCTTCTCCTCTCTCCCCTATACATGTATAAATTGAGACCCTCCTGTCAAGTCTCAAACACAGAAATTGTTTCTTCCATTTTTCAGTCAGTTTGCTAGAAATTTCTCTGAGAGAAATCGCCCTTGTTTTTGTTCGCTAAGCTAGGCGAAAGTGCTTCCGTAGCTGGTTTTGATCGTCGTATCTGGGAGGAGACAGGGGATTCCTCAAGCACTCGACTCGTGGAGGCGAAACTGTTTTAAGGAAGCTGCTTCGTCTGCTTCGGTTTAAATCTCTTTACCCTTTTATTATTTTGTGTATTTCTGTTGAAATTTAGTTGTAATTATCAGCATATGTTCTTGGTATATAATTTGATTCTTCATAAATCTATTTCTTTAATTTCACAAATATGAACAACAAACACTTCATCAACAGTAGTGTAAGTATTCCTTCATAACCTACTACAATATATATATATATGTCTAGTAAACACTACAAGAAAATTAGCCTATAACAATGTTTTTGTTATGGCGTTTATATATCTCCTAGTAGATTAAGGAGATTAGTTGTTACAATTTTTAATTAACGGAGGTAAAGTAATACGAGCCAATAGTTGAAAGGGATAAAGTGTAATTTACTCATAATTTTATGAGTAAATTACAAACAAGCCCCTTAAGATTTGCTTGAAATGTAAATTATTCTTGTAATTCTAGACATTATATCCCACTCCTTAAAAGTTCAAATTTCATAACAAATGACACATTTTATTAATAAATTATCAAGTTAATTAATAATTTTTAATAATATTATAAATTTATTTCAATTAATAATTTAATTAATTTTATTATTGTATATAAAAGCAGTTAGAAATTTTATTTTTTTAATTAATTCTATTAAATAATTTTTTTTGTTGGTAAGGGAGTGTTTTTTATTTTGGCAAACCACAAACTGTAATATATATTTTAAACAAATCCCAGGAGGAGTGAATTTGTAATTTATTTTAATTTTACCTATGGAATAACCATATCGAGGACAACTACGAATCAGTAACCAAACAACCCAATAGGTTTAGGGCTTCAATTCTGCCGCTATTAGCCCTATAAATCATCACATGAAACTCAGTTCGGTTTCTAGGTCTCTCTCTCAAGTTTTGGATTATATATATTTATATATTTGTCTCTGTGCGTATGTGTATCTATCTATACTATTATTAAAAGCCAACAGGAGCTTTAGTGTCCTGAAGCCTCTCTAGAATTTTTTTTCTATTTTTCTTAAAATGACCCTAACTTCTTAAATAATTATATTATTTTTACACTAATATCAATTTGTAACTAAGAATAACATGATAAATTCAAACCAACCAATTCCACCGCCCCACGTTTCCAAACTGCATAGCAGTCTTAAATCAGTTAATTTTGTTTTGAATGACTGAAACCTCTGGAGAAAGAGAGAGAGAGAGAGAGAGAGATCAGATTTGATGAAGTAGAGATTGGAGAATGAAAGACTTCATCAACAATGGAGATTTCATCAACATTCCTATAGATCTCAGGTCTCATTTTGATATCACTCGCTTTCTTTTACTTGGGCAAGCACTGGTCCAATGTTTCTCACCAACTCATCATCTTCAACTCTCGCCAAACCCCTCTCCTCTTCCAAAACCCCTTCCCCCATCTATCTCTCCTCCAATTTGAACAAATCCTTCGATCTCAACTCCCTCATCAACAACACTAACCAAACTAGCCCCTCTCCGATCCAACCCTACCTTCAATTCCACCCACATCCCATCCAAAACCACTTCCTCCGTCGCCGCAAGAGAGGTTCGGGATCGTGGACAAGAACGGAACGATGCCGGGTGATTTTGAGGTAGAAGACTTCGATCCGGGTGTTGTGGATAATTGGGGCAGTGATTTTTTTTTTCCCCCTTCTTCTTCAGGCATTTGAACACACTTGATGACCCTTTAGTTCGTGCGAAATGGATGAATACAAAGAAAGCTCTTACAGAAGAAGCAGAGGTTGTGAAGCAGTTGGATGCAGACTTCAGCTTTTAAAAAGTTGGTTTGTGTATTTGTTTAATTTTGTAAGTGTATTTTTTTTTTTAAAAAAAAAAATAGTGTTCTTAATTGGTTTGTTTGGTTGATTAATTTTGTATGGGTGTGTTTAATTTTTTTTTTTTGGGTATGTTTTCAATAAAATTTCTTTGTGAGTATATTTTTATTTTATTTGAGATAATACAGAAGTATATGAGAATGTGTGTATATATATCATATTAAATTCAAAAAAAAATTATGCAATTGAATATATAAATTAAAAAAAAAAATTTGAATGAGGATGTATTAAAATTTTTATCAATTGAGTTTCCAAATGAGTTTGCACACATCATGCAGTTCGACGGCTAGAATATTTATATATATATACACAAGACCTTCACAAACACGAAACCACCACCATCATCATCAACGCCGCGAAGATCGTACGGCCCACATTCCTCCCCAAACCAAACACTGCGCAATTGCTAACCCCATCATCACCTCCATCTTCCTCAGCAACCATAAGTACAGAATCACCCGGTGGTCATTGTGGTCGTAATCGTAATCGTAATCTACTCCGTTTAATAAATAACAATTTGATGATTTCTCGCAATCCATGAAATCTTCGACGCGGCGGCGATGGGCGGCGGCGTGTAGTCTGGGATTGGCGTTGGCGGTGGTGGCGACATCGGTGGACATCAAAACCGTTGCTTTGTCTATTGGCGGCGACGGCGGCTGAGTTATGGGTATGGGTGATTTTTGCTTCTCTCTCTAAAAAAAAGCATAATTTTATCTCTCTATATTTCTGTGAAATGTTTCTGAAATGAAAGGCGAGGAGAGAGGCTAATCTGCAGTTATGTATATATATATATATTAGTGGTTGTCACGCAATTCGTATGCAATTCAAATAAATAAAAATAAACAAAATATTATTATATATAATGTGTTACTTAAGTGTAAGTGTTTTCGTGTCTCACGCATCTTATTTATCTTTTTTTTTTTTTAAATTTTAAATAGAAACATGGACACTTGGCACCATAAGAAGCCAAGGCTTCATGAGACCATAAAAGGTGTTCACTTATATAGTATAGTGAAATGTTTCCGAAATGAAAGGCGAGAAGAGAGGCTAATCTGCAGTTATCTATCTATCTATCTATACTATTATAAAGTGAGCACCCTTTATGGTGTCTTGAAGCCTTTGTTTCTTATGCTGTCACGTGTCTATTTTTTTATTTGAAATAAAAAAATAAAATAAAATAGATTAGATAGATGAGAGGAGGGGATTTGAACCTTAGACTTATATCAAATGAATAAGACTCTTACCACTTAACTAACACACAATATACGATAAATGTTTTATTTGATTTCTATTTATTTGAATTACACACGCATCGTGTGTGGCAACCGCTAATGTATATATATATTAGTGGTTGTTACGCAATTCGTATACAATTCAAATAAATAAACTGAAACCTCGGGAGAGAGAGAGAGAGAGATCAGATTTGATGAAGTAGAGATTGGAGAATGAAAGACTTCATCAACAATGGAGATTTCATCAACATTCCTACAGATCTCAGGTCTCATTTTGATATCACTCGCTTTCTTTTACTTGGGCAAGCACTGGTCCAATGTTTCTCACCAACTCATCTTCTTCAACTCTCGCCAAACCCCTCTCCACTTCCAAAACCCCTTCCCCCATCTCTCTCTCCTCCAATTTGAACAAAACCTTCGATCTCAACTCTCTCATCAATAACACTAACCAAACTAGCCCCTCTCCGATCCAACCCTCAATTCCACCTACATCCCATCCAAAACCACTTCCTCCGTCGCCGCAAGAGAGGTTCGGGATCGTGGACGAGAACGGAACGATGCCGGGTGATTTTGAGGTCGGAGACTTCGATCTGGGTGTTGTGGATAATTCGGGTAGTGATTTTTTTTCCCCCCTTCTTCTTTAGGCATTTGAACACACTTGATGACCCTTTAGTTCGTGCGAAATGGATGAATACAAAGAAAGCTCTTACAGAAGAAGCAGAGGTTGTGAAGCAGTTGGATGCAGACTTCAGCTTTTAAAAAGTTGGTTTGTGTATTTGTTTAATTTTGTAAGTGTATTTTTTTTTTTTTTAAAAAAAATTAGTGTTCTTAATTGGTTTGTTTGGTTGATTAATTTTGTATGGGTGAGTTTAAATTTTTTTTTTTTTGGGTATGTTTTCAATAAAATTTCTTTGTGAGTATATTTTTATTTTATTTGAGATAATACAGAAGTATATGAGAATGTGTGTATATATATCATATTAAATTCAAAAAAAAATTATGCAATTGAATATATAAATTTTAAAAAAAAACAAATTGAATGAGGATGTATTAAAATTTTTATCAATTGAGTTTCCAAATGAGTTTGCACACGCATCGCGTGTGCCCGACGGCTAGTATATTTATATATATATACACAAGACCTTCACAAACACGAAACCACCACCATCATCATCAACGCCGAAGATCAGACGCCACATTCCTCCCCAAACCAAACACTGCGCAATTGCTAACCCCATCATCACCTCCATCTTCCTCAGCAACCATAAGTACCGAATCACCCGGTGGTCATTGTGGTCGTAATCGTAATCGTAATCTACTCCGTTTAATAAATAACAATTTGATGATTTCTCGCAATCCATGAAATCTTCGACGCGGCGGCGATGGGCGGCGGCGTGTAGTCTGGGACTGGCGTTGGCAGTGGTGGCGACACCGGTGGACATCAAAACCGTTGCTTTGTCTGTTGGCGGCGGCGACGGCTGAGTTATGCGTATGGGTGATTTTTGCTTCTCTCTCTAAAAAAAGCATAATTTTATCTCTCTATATTTCTGTGAAATGTTTCTGAAATGAAAGGTGAGGAGAGAGGCTAATCTGCAGTTATGTATATATATATATATTAGTGGTTGTCACGCAATTCGTATGCAATTCAAATAAATAAAAATAAACAAAATATTATTATATATAATGTATTACTTAAGTGTAAGTGTTTTCGTGTCTCACGCATCTTATTTATCTATTTTTTTTTTAAAATTTTAAATAGAAACATGGACACTTGGCACCATAAGAAGCCAAGGCTTCATGAGACCATAAAAGGTGTTCACTTATATAGTATAGTGAAATAGTGAAATGTTTCCGAAATGAAAGGCGAGGAGAGAGGCTAATCTGCAGTTATCTATCTATCTATACTATTATAAAGTGAGCACCCTTTATGGTGTCTTGAAGCCTTTGTTTCTTATGCTGTCACGTGTCTATTTTTTTATTTGAAATAAAAAAATAAAATAAAATAGATTAGATAGATGAGAGGAGGGGATTTGAACCTTAGACTTATATCAAATGAATAAGACTCTTACCACTTAACTAACACACAATATACGATAAATGTTTTATTTGATTTCTATTTATTTGAATTACACACGCATCGTGTGTGGCAACCGCTAATGTATATATATATTAGTGGTTGTAACGCAATTCGTATACAATTCAAATAAATAAACTGAAACCTCGGGAGAGAGAGAGAGAGAGATCAGATTTGATGAAGTAGAGATTGGAGAATGAAAGACTTCATCAACAATGGAGATTTCATCAACATTCCTACAGATCTCAGGTCTCATTTTGATATCACTCGCTTTCTTTTACTTGGGCAAGCACTGGTCCAATGTTTCTCACCAACTCATCTTCTTCAACTCTCGCCAAACCCCTCTCCTCTTCCAAAACCCCTTCCCCTACCTCTCTCTCTCCTCCAATTTGAACAAAACCTTCGATCTCAACCCTCTCATCAACAACACTAACCAAACTAGCCCCTCTCCGATCCAACCCTACCTTCAATTCCACCTACATCCCATCCAAAACCACTTCCTCCGTTGCCGCAAGAGAGGTTCGGGATTGTGGACGAGAACGGAACGATGCCGAGTGATTTTGAGGTCGGAGACTTCGATCCGGTTGTTGTGGATAATTGGGGCAGTGATTTTTTTTTTCCCCCTTCTTCTTTAGGCATTTGAACACACTTGATGACCCTTTAGTTCGTGCGAAATGGATGAATACAAAGAAAGCTCTTATAGAAGAAGCAGAGGTTGTGAAGCAGTTGGATGCAGACTTCAGCTTTTAAAAAGTTGGTTTGTGTATTTGTTTAATTTTGTAAGTGTATTTTTTTTTTTTAAAAAAATAGTGTTCTTAATTGGTTTGTTTGGTTGATTAATTTTGTATGGGTGTGTTTAATTTTTTTTTTTTTTGGGTATGTTTTCAAAAAAATTTCTTTGTGAGTATATTTTTATTTTATTTGAGATAATACAGAAGTATATGAGAATGTGTGTATATATATCATATTAAATTCAAAAAAAAATTATGCAATTGAATATATAAATTTTAAAAAAAAACAAATTGAATGAGGATGTATTAAAATTTTTATCAATTGAGTTTCGAAATGAGTTTGCACACGCATCGCGTGTGCCCGACGGCTAGTATATTTATATATATATACACAAGACCTTCACAAACACGAAACCACCACCACCATCATCAACGCCACGAAGATCGTACGGCCCACATTCCTCCCCAAACCAAACACTGTGCAATCGCTAACCCCATCATCACCTCCATCTTCCTCAGCAACCATAAGTACCGAATCACCCGGTGGTCATTGTGGTCGTAATCGTAATCTACCCCGTTTAATAAATAACAATTTGATGATTTCTCGCAATCCATGAAATCTTCGACGCGGCGATGGCGGCGGCGGCGTAGTGTTGGCGATGGTGGCGACACCGGTGGACATCAAAACCGTTGCTTTGTCTATTGGCGGCGGCGGCGGCGGCTGAGTTATGGGTATGGGTGATTTTTGCTTCTCTCTCTAAAAAAAAGCATAATTTTATCTCTCGATATTTCTGTGAAATGTTTCTGAAATGAAAGGCGAGGAGAGAGGCTAATCTGCAGTTATGTATATATATATATTAGTGGTTGTCATGCAATTCGTATGCAATTCAAATAAATAAAAATAAACAAAATATTATTATATATAATGTGTTACTTAAGTGTAAGTGTTTTCGTGTCTCACGCATCTTATTTATCTATTTTGTTTTTTAAATTTTAAATAGAAATATGGACACTTGGCACCATAAGAAGCCAAGGCTTCATGAGACCATAAAAGGTGTTCACTTATATAGTATAGTGAAATAGTGAAATGTTTCCGAAATGAAAGGCGAGGAGAGAGGATAATCTGCAGTTATGTATATATATATTAGTGGTTGTCACGCAATTCGTATGCAATTCAAATAAATAAAAATAAACAAAACATTATTATATATAATGAGTTACTTAAGTGTAAGTGTTTTCTTCGAAGGTTTGTGTTGTTATTTATCTATTTTTTTTTTTTAATTTTAAATAGAAACATCGACACTTGGCAACATAAGAAGCCAAGGCTTAATGAGACCATAAAACGTGTTCGCTTATATAGTATAGAAACTGATATATGTTCTAATTTATATTAAAGAGAACACAGATTGATCGATTGATTTTTATTATCTTGATTGCGAATCGCGATTGAACACTCTTTCTCTAGATTTGATCAATTGACTGCTTTCGTTCAGATATGTAAGTTTTAGTCCCTATGCGCATATTAACATCCTCAAACTGACTCTATTTCTGACTCGTTCATTGTGACTTACTTCTATCCCTACCACCAACCACTGGAGGTGTGAAGAAGCCTCATAGACACTGCCCTAGAACTGTTGGTCTTCTGTGAGTGTTTGATTTTTACAAAGAATGTTATATATTATTGTTAGAATACCTATTTTTTTGAATTAAATTTTTTGATCATTGTTTTTTTTTTTTTTTTTGAACATGATTTCAAAGCATTGTTGACTATGACTTCTTTGTTTTGACTTTTTATTTGCCAATTTTGTTTTGGTGAAAGTAGTTTGTGGGGATTATGTGATCATTTCCTTACCTTGATTATGTGATCATTGCGGTGAAAGTAGTTTGACTTCTCTGTTAACAGCAACTTAATAGCAAGTTTTTGAATTAAATTCTCCATTTTTTACATTTTCATCTATTAAATCCCACTTTGTGACAATTGGTTTCCTATATTGTACGCAACTATGTATCGATTTGCAATTGCCATTAGAGCTCTTTATGTATATACGTGTTTCACTAATCTATGGTAGAATGTATTCAAATTAAAACTTGAATAATCGTGCCTTATCTTAAACAAATTAAAGTGGTAATTGTTAATTTTTGTCAGTGTGATTATGGTTTCATTGTCCTGTGGAATTTGAGTGGATCCTTGATGTTATATATTGGATTTTATTTTGCAAATTTACTTTTTTGTGTTGGGCTTTTAGGATTAGTTTGACTATTACCTTGGTGATATCTATGAATCAAATTTAGGATCTCACAAGTTGATGTCACATTGCCACTTCAAAATTTTGCTCGGTTGCTTTGGTGGCAGTCATTATGTATAATGAATTAATCCCAGCGATAGGTTATTTATTACACAAGGTTTACATAGAAAGTATAACAATATTCATTTCGTGCAGGCTAGTGAAAAAAGAACCCTTTTGGTCTATTACTTCACATATTACCTCATATGCTAAAATTACGTTTTTATTAAGATTTTTGAGTTTAGCAACTTGGTGAAATTTACAGGGTTCATAGTTTCTTCATTTTCTGGGTGGTGGAGGTGAAGTCAATTTTGTAGTTGAAATGTGTACCTTTCTGTTAAAGCAGGGGATATTTGCTCTTCTCTTTTGCATTTTTATTGTCTGCATCCGTATTCCTGCTGGTCTGTGTTGCAAAGCTTGTTAACACCATCTGTTGTGAACCTTCTTTCGTCTTAGTATTTGAGGTATGTCCCTGTGGATGCAAAGCTTTTTTCTTATCTATTTGGTAATTTTTGACAGGCCCGTCCTGTATTAATGGTGATTTGTCTAGTACTTCTGAATGGTGAAGATAAATAGTGGTTCTTTGCTCATGACTGAGTTATATTTATCTCAATATCATTAGGAAAGTTCTTGACCATAGTTTGGAGTGATTTATTCATATGATAAATTTGAGTATGGACTTATTGACAGTGTCCAATAAAGCATCTACCCAATTGTTCCTCTTGGCACCTATCACTCTTGGTAGAAAATACCAAATGTGATTTAAATAATTTATGGTTTTTAGTTGACAAGTTTGTCTTTGAGTTTTTCCATTTTAATCTACTTTGAAATTTTGTATTCTTAAAAGGAGTAGTGTGCATTAAAGCTATTCTCTATATAATTTTCTCTCTAATTTATATGAATTATGTGCAAGTTTCTCATGTCCATCATCGTTTAAGAATTTTCTTATTGCTAGCTACTTGATTTCTTTATGAAATTACTAAGAATGTTGGTTTACTTGAAATATGCAAGAAAAACCATGGATATTTGGGTTATTACAGATAAGCATGATATCTACTAGAGATGAGCTCTTCTTTTGACTCCTGTGCAGCTAGATATTTGTAACACTATTTGATATGAATTTATTTCTTGGGTTTTCTTATTGCCCTTGACAATTTTAGGTACTTGCACATATTCACTACCTGATAACATGAGGTAGTGATGTCTGAATCTAGTACTGGTTATGCTATTGCCATGTAGTTGGGATGAATGTTGGTGACATTAGCATTTGGGAAGTTGGATCTCGAGAAAGGTTAGCACATAAACCCTTCAAGGTTTGGGATCTCTCAGCTTGTTCAATGCCATTGCAGGTAAAAATTTCATTGGTATTAGCTACCTTTGACATGTTATCTGTGGTATCTTACCATTTTTATGTAAAAAATTTCATAATTTCTAGACAGCTTTGGTGAAAGATGCCACCATATCTATCAATCGATGCATTTGGGGCCCAGATGGATCTATGCTTGGTACATCTAAATACTTTATTTTCAAGCACTGGAGTTTTTTTTCTTTTTCTTTAAATTCCTTCTCAGGAATTGTGTTGTATTGCTTATCTTACATATTCTCTTTCATAGGTGTTACTTTCTCAAGAACGTTGTTCAGATATTTACTTAGAATCCAGCAGGAGAATTAAGACAACATTTGGAAGTAAGCTCTGTTATATGTTCAATTTTTTCTAATTGATGCTCATGTTGGTGGTGTTAATGATATTGCCTTTGCTCATCCTAATAAGCAACTTTGTATTGTCACATGTGGTGATGACAAGACAATAAGATTTTAGGGTGTTTTAAGTGGGGATTTTTCTTATGTTGTATCTGGATGCAGGCAATATATATTTGAAGGCCATGAAGCTCCTGTATATTCTGTCTGCCCCCATTATAAGGAGAATATTCTGGTGAATAATTCTGATACTTGAGAGCCAACCGCTTTCTGTTTCCTTATCTGTTCTTTGGTGTCACAAGAATGATTTTTTTGGCACGTCTTCGCTGATGTGGTTAAGGAAGGTTCAAAGAGCTTAGTCCCTTGATAGTTTCACTCGTGATCTATTTTAACTTTGTCTGTAGTTTATTTTTTCCACTGCCATTGATGGGAAAATTAAAACATGGCTCTATGATTGCTTAGAATCGAGAGTGGATTATGATGCCCCTGGACTTTGGTGCACTGCAATGGCATATAGCACTGATGGAACCAGGTCTTACTTTTCTCAAAACCCGCCTAGACAAAGGCCTTCTTATTCTTCTGTCTTCTTCACTTGAATCATAAGGGTATTTATGGGGATGTCCTTGATTCTCTATACATACATTTGATTTATTGGGTGTGTTGAAGTCTAATGCTTTGATGTATCATTGCAGAGCCAACATTCACCAATTAATCAATAACTCACATCGATTAAGCATCTGTGAGTATGTTACAATGCTTAGAACCTATGATTTGCCAAGGAAAAATCTCTTTTTATTTTTTTTCCTGGATGACAGGAATCATCGGACTTGAAAGAGATACCAGTAGTGATAGTCATCTGAGAATGTCCCGACTCGAATCAAGAAGTAATCACTCACTCTTACACTCATCCGATTTTAGCACACTTATTAGTTATTAATTTTAATGTCCTTTTCTATAAGTTGCCCGTGTATTAATTCACTTCAATTTTGTTGACATGAACAGATGCTTGGAAAAAGGAGCTCAAGAGTTCATTTTTGGAAAAAATTCTCCCTTGTGGAAAATGATTTAAGGCAAATGAACTCTGTGTTCTTGCACTATAATTTTCTACAGTGTACACTAGAAATTAATTTTCAACATTACATGTCTCTTGGAGAACAAGATGTTGAGTGTATCTGACATTGATATTTTTTGCAGGACTCCAAAGTAAATTTGATAATTACCGATTATTGTATGCCCGGAATGTCAGGATATGAGCTGCTTACAAAAGTCAAGGTAATATAATAATATTACCCTCATAAACATTCACCAATTAATTAACAACTCACATTGATGTCAACAAGCATTGTGTGCAAAGGTCATGTCAACAAAAAGTGGGGTTATATTAATTGGTGAATGTTTAAGAGGGGTTATATTATTATATTACCTTGACTTTTTTAAGCAGCTCATGCCTTGACATTCCAGACATAAAATAATTGGTAATTATCAAATTTACTTTGGAGTCCTGCAAAAATTGTTAATGTCAGATACACTCAACATCTTCTCCAAGAGACCTGTAATGTTAAAAATTAATTTCTAGTCTACAATGTAGAAAATTACAGTGCAACAATGCGGAATTCATTTGCCTTAAATCATTTTCCACAAGTGGAAATATTTTCCAAAAAGAACTATTTGAAATGAATGTGGTTTTTGGGAATGAATCTTCTGTCTTGAATTTTCATGTATCCAAGTCTAAAAAAGACTCTCCTCATCACACATGATGTGCAAAGTTCTAATTAATTGTCTTGGTGCATCGTGTGGGGGAGAGAGAATTGGAGTAACTATTTAGTGTGACAATGCTACAAATTAATCAGATGTCATGTTTTTATGTGATAGCTATGTAGACCTACACAAATGAGTGGTGTTAGATTCATTTCTCACATGATGATTCATGACAATTGATAATTTTTTGAATTTGAGATATGGGGACACGATTTCTCTCCGAGATTTTATATCCTCTGATGAGACATTTTCTCTCTTAATATTGTTGAATATAATTAGATGTCAAGGTAGTTTACTAGACATACATATATTGTAGTAGGTTATGAAGGAATACTTACACTACTATTGATGGAGTGTTGTCTGTCTCCTAGGCCCAGAAATTCCAAGGCCCTTTGCCCATTCTCTGCTATAGTCATTGCATTACAATCATAACCATGTTCTATATCAAAGTCAAACAAAGTTATTAAAATCAACAACTATACACTGAAATGTAATAGGGAATTGACTTAGCATGGATCAAAATTAATAGAAAACTAAAATTGAAGAGTTAAAGGTGAGGTGATTGAGTCTACTAGTTCCTCATATAAAGTTATTTATGAATTGAAAGATATATTGCAATAGGAGAAGATTTCACCATGTTTGGTTCTAGAAAATTAAGTCTATATTTTGTTTTTCGTGATTTTTTTTTTACTAAATTTTTTCAATAGTTTATACAATTTTTTATGTTTTTATAGATATACCTAATCAAAATACAATTAACATATATAATATTTGTGAATTTTTTTAAAAAAATTCATCAAATACAAAAAAACATTAAAAAAAAAATACGAAAATTTAATACATTTTTATATTTTATTATATTCAATGAACTTTTTAAATTTTTTCATACAAATTGTTTTACTTTTTAAGTATATTAAGATTAAGTAAATTTTAAAAAATAAAATTAATTAAAATATTTTAAAAAGCCATTACAAATATAAAAATATGAATTGAAAATTAAAAAAATTATTTTCAAAAAGTCAAAATCGAAGACCAGACCTTTTGAGGCTTTTGGCATGTGAGGTGGAGCTATTTTAGTTACAGAAAGGCAAAATAATTAGAAAATTAATAAGACAAAATGTCATATTCAAACCATAATTATTTTATTTATTTATTTTTTTTGTCAAAAAAATTTTAAAAAGTCAAAAACTCATTTACAAACAAGAATTTTTATTAAAATAATTAAAAAATTAAAAAGTCAAAAAATCAACTCATTAAAATAATTAAAAAATTAAAAAGTCAAAAAGCCATCTCCTTATTTCTCTAGAGTTATAGGCTTGAGCCTAGTTTGATCTATTGGGTTTGAAGGACAATTACTGTTGATAAGCCCTTTTTTTTTTTTTTTTTTTTCAGATTGGGAGTTAATTTAGTCAAAAATAAATAAATTAATTAAAAAAATTAATAAGATAAAATATCATATCCAAATATAATCATTTCACTTTTTTTTAGTAAAACTCCAAAAAATTAAAATATCCAATCCAAACGAATTTTTTAGCATCAAACTAAAAATAGTCACAAAGTCAAACCACTTTCCAAACAAGACCATCCCATTATAAAACAGATAAAATAGACGCTGTCAAATTTTATTTCTTTTATGATTAAAAATTGGATCAATCATAAAAAAAAAATTTAAAAAGAAAAAAGAAAAAAATGAGCAAAGAAAAACAATCACAAGTGAAAAAAGAAATACCTTTAGATGCAGAGTTGGTGAGAAGCCTTTCAATGAGTTTTCTATTAACCAAACTGTCATCAACAGCTAAAACATGTGGCCTTTCCTTTTTCTCCATAATAACCTTACTTGATGATGAACAAGCCATTTTCCTTTGCTTTCTCTAGAACCAAACACAAACCTTGGAAAGGAAAAACAAAACAGAAACTATCCCAAAAAAAACAACACACAAAAAGAGCAAAAGAAACGTTTCTCTGACAAAAACACAAACCCTTCCACCCAGAGAGAGAGAGAGAGAGAGAGAGAGGGTACAGACGGGTATGTATATATATATATATATGTAGATGTGTGTATGTGAAGAAGAAGAAAGGGAAAAAAAGAGTAAAGAGATTGTGATGAAACCAGGGGTCACAAATATTTTGTGATCTTTTTGGGCCATTGGGATACGATTGCAGAGAGATGTTTCTATAACTGACACTTACACCCTTAAGCAAGGAGTTAATACCCCAGAATAAGCCATAACCCATGACATTTAATCCAAATCTATGAAATTCTGTTTGATTTTTGTTAATAAAAATAGATTTTTTTTAGTAACTAATATCATTTTCTTTTTTCTCTCCACAAATTTTTCATCATCATTCTCATTTGTTCTTGTTATATATATGTATGATTTCTTGGATTAGATTTGTTGTTGATTTCTTAAATAGGTTTGATAAGTGGTTTGATTTCTTGAGTGTTATGGGTTTGATGATTTAGGGTTGTGGATTTTTTTTTCCCCCAATTTTAATCAGAAAATGTAGCAGAAAAATAAAAAACACGGGGCTTTTTGTTGTATATTTTTTGGGTTAGATTTGTTGTTGATTTAAGTGATATGTGGTTAGATTTGTTATTGTTTTGAAGCAAAAATCTGTGATTCTTTGAAGCTAAAATTTGTTTTGAAGTAATTGAGGTGTGGAGATATGGTTCTGATGCTATTTGTTTTCTTGTTTGTATTTGCATAGATAAAAGAGGGACAACAACGAAAAGCTCTTCTTTGGGTCTCGATCTGTGTCTATGAAGCAAAATTAACTTTGATTTTGATCTTGGGTGTAACCCAGAAATTTGTGTATGAACCTGTACATGTGAGAGATGGACCAAACCATCGAACCTTTCCGAATGCATAGAGTGGCCAGATGAAATTCTTGATAACTATGCAAATCTTTGGTGAAGATTTTTTTCTATGTGATGAGCATGTGTGTGTGTGTTAGTTTTTCGTTTTCTAGCCATTATGGTAGCATTTCTTTTCAAGAGGCTTTGGAGATAGAGGGATGAAGTTCTTTATGAATGTGCAATTTTTGAGAGTTCATGGAATTTGATGTGAGCATATGCATTTTTTTATTTTTATTTTTATTTTTATGATTGGTTGGTTCTTTTTTGTTTTTGTTATGAATGCTAGTGATCTTGATGATAACTTTGTTGGTTTGGGGTTGGCCTGGACTGTTGCACATTTTGTTTTGAATTTGTACAAGTAGGGAATACGATAGAAAGCATTGGGTGTATGATTCAAGTGGATTCCTTGATCTCTTCCCAATCATGGGTGGGTTTGGTTTACTTGATCTCCTCCTGGATTGATCACAATCAAATTGAATCAAAATGAATGATGTATTAAAATTAATATGAATGTTATAGTTAGATTTGTTAGGTTTTTATTCTTGGCAACTCCGTTTGACAAAACTCCTTTCAGATGTATTTATTTTCGCCTTTTATTTCAGTGAGGCTATGAGTTTATTAGATGCAAATCCAAACCCAAATCGAGCCATGCAAAGAAGTTTGTGATGTTAATGCTTTCAAGATTGCCACTTCGCTGATTATTACGGAGGTCAAGTCTTGGCCAAGGGTCAAGCAAAATGCAAAATTGCATTCAAAATTGCATGTTCGCCATTGGTCGCCGAGCCAAGAAGAGCTCGCCGAAGAAGGTTTGCTCGCCGATCCAAGGAGTTCTCGCCGACCCAAGGATTGCGCCCATACAAAAACTCGAAGAGTGTATTCTCGCCGAGCCAAGGATCCGCCGCCGAGCCAAGGCACTAGTAGAAATCACAAAAATACACTCCTCACTCGAGCGTAAAAGCTTCGCTCGAGCGAGCCTCAGAATCCGGATTTCTCAAGGAGTTTGTTTTCTTCCCAATCTAGGATTACTTTTGGTTCTCTATAAATACTTGGTTTTCTCCCAAAACTAAGGTGATTGATTGAAGTCCTCCAGATCTTCTTTTTTGGTTCTTAAAGGTTTATATCTGGGGATATTTTGCTATTTTCTTTGATGTTTTATTGAGTATTCAACTCATGGTTTAAAGAGAGTACATCAAAGATTTGTTTGTTATACACAAAAGAGAGAGTTGTTCTTCAGTTGTGGATTCTGAAGAATTCAAGCCTGAAGCTTTGGTGGAATCCGGAGTGGCTCATCAGAAAGACAATTTCGTGGTGAAGATGGGGTTGGAAGAGGCACATAGAGGTTGGTTCAATTAGGCATTGTGGATTTGCTAGATAATTGAGAGTATACCTGTGTAATTCCTTCAATTCTTCTTAGTAGATTGTCTTGTGCCAGTTGCCCGTGGTTTTTTTTATCACAGTTGGAGGTGTCCAATTGTGGTTTTTCCACGTAAAAATCGTTGTGTCTCTTTCTCTTGATTGTTTGATTGGGATTGTTTTTTACTGCTTTTTATTGATACATAATCACAAATCAACATCTAGGGTTTCTAGATTTTTCAAGATTAACATTTGCAATGACAATGTTGATTGAATAAAATGATATGCGGTCCTTTGAAGCAACCAACTCTTTTTTTCTCTCATTTAAACAGGCAACAAACCATGTATTGGCAAAGTGTATCCATTCAACTGGAAATAGTGTATTCATTTAACTGACAATTGAACTCTAACATTAACAAATGACAAATACAGTAATCCATTGGAATGAAAATATTAATTTCATTTATTAGCATTACCAAGACAAATAATTTTCAGCAACTTCTACATTTGCCAAACACGTGAATAACAAATTGATCACTGCAACAACTTAATCAAACAAATTTCAATATGATCATGGCTAAAAACTAAGAAAATAAAATTTCATCCATGAATACCATTCAACACCAAAAAAAGGAAACAAAATGGCATTGTCTTGTTCTAAATCAAATGGCATCCCCAGTTTCTGCTTTCAACCGTAGTTGTCCAACTCATCAACAACATTGTTGTGTTCCACTAGCCGCAGCATACCATAAAAACAATAAGTAATGGCAATCATATAAAAAAGTAGAAATACTTATACAACATATATAATCTCATCTTTTATCCATTGATGGGTGTCAATCTAATAGATTATCTTTGGGTTCATTGACTTAACTTCCCTTGGCTTTGCTCCATCAAGAGTGAATTTCTTCACTTTCTGTAGAGATAAAATGCATGAAATGTGATGAGAGGCAAGCTATTAAGCACATGAGTAAAAAGTAAGCACAATATGATGTTTTAGAAATGCAATTAGCACTGACTTTCAGATAGTTTGATCTTTATCTGATGCACGAGGAAATTATTTATGTCTTAGAGTCATTGATTCATCAACTTCCACAGCAAGCTTAAGCATACTATGCAGTATGCAGGGTTCTTCAGAGGGAAACAATAAGCAAAAGAGTCATGCAATTGAATTTACCAATATAAGTAAAAAGAACAAAAGAAGCACTAAGTAATGACAGCAGATTTTATGGTATAATAGAGTGATGAACTGCAATTGAAGAGATGAAAAGAAAGAAAAAAGAAAAAAAAAATTAACCACAACCAAATCACAATAAAATTTAATTGTTGTTGACTATTGAATATTGGGACAATCAGCACAAAATCCTGGTTATCAGCATTTCCATAAAGCAAGATATGTTTCCAATACAAATTGCCGAACTTAGGGAACTTGAAAACTCTCCCCTAAGTTGCACAGACAAAAGCCCAATAAATCCACGACAAATCTAACCCAACAAATCCACAATAAAAGCCCCCTTTCTTCTTCTTTTTATGTTTCAAGAAAAAGTTTTTTTTTTTTTTTTTTTTTTTTTGCCTCTGGAGATTGGAAGAGGCCTCTAGGCAAGGAGAGACGGCGGTGAGGCGAGGGGAGGCGATGAGAGACGAACATAGAGGGCGATGTAGACAGCATCAATGTGTTACACTTGCTGAGTATGGCTGCCTTTGCCAAAGAAAATTTCATGGTCATCATCAGAATTTTCTCTCCAATTTTCTTGGCCTCTCTTGCTTCATCATCATCAGCACACTCAAACAAGGTGATGAGCTCAATTTCTCTTCCTCTACTTTCCTAGTCTCTGCACAAAAAGTCTTCACTCTGGGATTCTTTATCCCCCCAAAGGCCTCTTCCAATCTCTGTTCGTTGCCTCTCTATTCGCATCTTTGGAGAGGGCTTAGGGTTCAAAATCTCAAATGAGGCTGAAAAGAAAAAAAAAAAAGGGTCGTTTTGGACCACCGCAAGGGAGGGCCACAAGAAAGTGTGGCAGATGATCCGGACTCATAAATAAATATAGTGGAACCTTTGTTGGTCGTACACGTGGTGTACATGATAAGATGACGTTTGAAAATTTTATTATATAAGTCCATCTTATATCTTACTTGATATATTTTTATAATTCTATTTGTTATATATTCATTATTTTTTATTTTTTCTATTATGTTTTACGTAAAGCAATTAATAAAATTAAAAAGACACACAACTTAATTGAAATTCCTATAAGACATCACGCTACATTCAAGCTGCAACTACTAAAAAGAGAACCCCCCCCCCCCAAAAAAAAAAATAGTGGGTCCAACTGATTTAACCAATAACAACTAAGTTGGAGCGCCACATCAGCTTTTTCCAAGAGCAAACAATAATTTTTCAGCCATAGGTTGTTTGCTACATAAAGATGTACTCCCTCCGTTTCAAAATATTAATATATTTTTTAAAATCTAACTTTTTTTTAGTAGTATAATTATTACACTTAAAAATATTAATTCTTCAAAATTATCTTTTGATAATTTTTTTTTTGGAAACATCAATTGTCATAATTGTACCTTTTGTGTTTATTCAGGAATTTAAAAGAATGACAAAATAGGAAATTTATATTATTTTAGTCCTTAATTTTTGAAAAAGGAATTTTGGGACAATGAAAAATGAAAAGGGACTAATATTTTGGGACGAATGGAGTAATTTATTTTAATTCTAGAGTATGTGTCTGGTATAAATTTTATTTACAATTTAGAAATAAATAACTTACATAAACTGAAAAAAAAAATTTGATTATTTGGAGTTGGAAAATGATAAATATGATTTTAAAAATAAGTTGTTGACACAAATGTGATTAGAGATAAAGTACTATGCATTTGATGGTTTGGATCATCGATTCAGGCTCCGTGGTGGGCCTACAGAGGCCCAACACCACCCTCTAGTTGATTTTTCTAACGTATGGCTTTTGCTAACATTTGCCCTAAGGGTATATATCAAGAAAGCATTAAATAGATACAACCACTTCTACCAGTATCAAAAGTTGTAAAAACTTAAATGTTGTCTAATTAAATAGGTATTTTTTATAATAATACCCAAACACCTTGGCTGCTTTTCCTTTCATTTTAACTTTTTATTTCCTTTTTTATTTCTTTTTTTGGTATAGAAATAATTTTTAAAAATCTAAAAATATTTTTTTACTTATTTTAATTACATTAATTTCTAATTTTTCAAAATAAAATTTGAAAATTCAACCAAACAAAAATAATTTCGATCTAAAGTTGTTTTTAATCTGGATTAACTTGTTGTAAAAATAAGTAAAAGATATAGTATATAAAATTAAAAAAATAAAGGAGAAGATAAAGAAAATTGAATAACCATTTACCGCAAAAGTTGACAATTTTAACATTTTTATTTCAATTTTTTTAACATTACAATGTAATAGTTAAAAAATTTACCATCAATTTCATACCCCAAGAATGAGATATTTTTACCCACAAAAGAAAATGTCATATTTATTAGTAGTTTTTTTCTTTTTTTTTTTTAAACATTCAATTTATTTATACTTTTATTCAACATTCTCCGTATTAGTGGAAGTAGGTAAAGCTAATGATTACTCTCTTAACTAGATCTTTTGTGACTTTCATTAACAAGACTCATGGGCTTACATCAATAAAAGGAAAAAAAATGTAACCCTTAATATATCATCAGGAGTGATTCATCCCTCTAAAATTAGAGCTCTAATTGAGTTTTAGTGATGTAAAAAATAAAATAAAAAAATTTAAAAAACACACACACAAGGCCAAAACATCACATTAAATAGGGTCACACATAGATTAGAGCTATTAGAGCTCCTTTTCTAGAGCTCCCAAACATTTTTCATATATCATATAGCATTGCACCTACAATTAAAGGCTTCATGGCTACAATCAAAAGAGCTCTCCTTGCTCGTACTCATTTTCCACGCCAACTCATGGTCCTAGTTCATTGCCGATACCTAAAAAGATTTTAACATTGTGAAATGAACATATAGTCCAATAAGCAAAATCTCTAATTCCAATTAATAGTCCTATACATGTATAATTATGATACTCCACATTATACATATAATGATATATCTTTTTCCTTTTTGGTCCAAAATACTAAGACATTTCTACGATCACATCATTTTATTTCAAAATTTATACATATATATATATATATATATATGTCTATTCAACTATAATAAACAACAACACCCACATAATCCATAACAAGTCTCAACACTTATACATAACCCATAATAAATCTCAACACACATCTATTAACAAAGGATCCTAACACATACATCTTTGTGATCTCACCAAACTCCACCAAAACACCCCTGCTTTACCAGTTGCTAGTCGGAAGGAACACAATACATCTATTATAGGAAAATCAGAAATACACAGCGAAAATAAACAGATTCAGGCATACCTTTAACACTCAAACCAAATCCAATGATCATGTGAGTGAATCACATGCCTCCATGATGAACTCAAACAATTCCTAGTAATGGGGTAGAACTACTAGAGAACTATCCACACTATTCACAATACAAAGGCTATGTTTTGTGTTTCCATGGAGAGAGAAAAGAGAGAGTTTAAGAGAGAGAGAGAGAGAGAGAGAGAGAGAGACTGCAGATGTAACTTACTTACACGGTTAAATCAATCTCATCATATAATACGTATATTATTATGGGAGATTTATAATCACTCACAACTATATCTCCTTAAGAGATGTGATAATGGATTATTCACACTTATTCCCAAGATAAGTTAATCCAAATCCACTTTGATTAGGTCTCTCCTTATGGGTCTTGGGTCATACTACCATAGGCAAATCAATCGCGTATGAGTTCAAAACCCAACCTAATTTCCAACATCTTCCACTCGAACATGCATTGGCATCACATCACGCTTCCTTTATCCTAATTCATCCATCAAACATGATCATACTAGCTAATGAACCATGCAACCGCTGAGAACACCTGCATATGAGAGCTCTAAACTAGAAACTCAAAAGAGCCACTATAGAAACATCAACCTGAAGATAAAAATAGTGTTCCATATACCCCAAACCCATCCAATTACACCGATCTAAGCATCTCTAATCCATTAACACAGCTGACTAAGAAGGGAACGACATATGAATGGACCGATGATAGAGAGTCAGCCTTTCAAGAGTTGAAGAAGAGGTTAGTTACTGCACCAGTTCTTGTACTTCCATCAGGTAATGAGGAATTTCAGATTTACAGCGATACTTCACATAAGGGTTTGGGTTGTGTATTAATGCAATGGGGTAAAGTCATAGCATATGCATCTCGTCAGTTGAAACCTCATGAAAAGAACTATCCTACCCATGACCTAGAACTTGCAGCCGTGGTGTTCGCTTTGAAGATTTGGCGTTGTTACTTGTATGGAGCCTCTTGCCAAGTTTTTACAGATCACAAGAGCTTAAAGTACTTGTTCACTCAAAATGAGCTAAATTTGAGGCAGAGAAGATGGCTTGAATTGTTGAAGGACTACGACATGCAGATCCAGTATCACCCAGGTAAAGCAAACTCAGTAGCCGATGCATTGAGTAGGAAGTCAGTGGGAAGTTTGGCATGCTTGACCATGATTTCAGTAGAGCCGACTATCATTGGGGAAGTAAAAGCAAGGCAAATGGAGGATGAATTCCTGAAGAAGGTAGCCGACGAGATTATCACAAGGCCGAGGTCAGGTTACACCTTTGAAAATGGAGTGCTTAAGTTTGAAGGAAGATTGTGCGTGGCCGACGTCCCAGGGTTGAAAGGGAAAATTTTGCAAGACTCTCATGGATCCAGATTTACTGTTCACCCAGGGAACACCAAGATGTATCAAGACGTGAAGCAAACCTATTGGTGGCCGAACATGAAGAGAGAAATAGCTGAGTTCGTGTCCCAATGCTTGTATTGTCAACAAGTGAAAGCAGAGCATCAGAGACCAGCAGGACTTCTTCAACCTTTGTCGATTCCTGAGTGGAAATGGGAACACATCTCCATGGACTTTGTGATTGGTTTGCCGAAGACACAGAAAAGGATGGATTCGATTTGGGTTATAATCGACAGATTAACTAAGTCAGCACACTTTTTGCCTGCTAAGACTTCGTTTAATGCTGATCGACTTGCTGTATTGTATATGAATGAGATTTTTAGACTTCATGGTGTGCCGATGTCCATTGTGTCAGACCGAGATCCAAAGTTTGTTTCTAGATTTTGGCAGAGTTTATAAAGGGCTTTGGGGACCGAGTTGAGGTTTAGCACAGCTTTTCATCCCTGCATCGATGGCCGATAGAAAGGACAATTCAGACACTTGAAGATATGCTTAGACTATGTGTATTGGACTTCAAGGGAAGTTGGGAAGTGCATTTGCCATTAGTAGAATTCGCTTACAACAACAGTTACCAAGCCAGCATTGGCATGGCGCCGTATGAGGCTTTGTATAGAAGGAAGTGCAGATCGTCGATATGTTGGACTGAGGTAGGAGATAAAGCTTTGATCGGCCCCGATCTAGTTCAACGGAAAACTGAAAAGATCAAGCTTATCCAGCAGAGAATCAGGACTGCTCAGAATCGACAAAAGAGTTACGCTAACTAGAGAAGAAAGGAGTTAGAGTTTGAGGTTGGGGATCATGTATTCCTGAAAGTTTCGCCAATGAAAGGAGTTTCCCGATTTGGGAAAAAAGGTAAGTTAGCACCTCGTTACATTGGGCCATTTGAAATTCTTGAGAAGGTTAACCTGGCTTGCTCATGACTTGCTTTTGTCACGGATTAAGTCAAGTCCACAATGTGTTTCATATTTCGATGTTGAGGAAGTATATTCGAAATCCACTGCACGTGATTGATCATTTTGGGATTGTGGTTGATGAAGATTTAGGCTATGAAGAGAAGCCGATGTGTATTATCGATAGACAAGTGAGACGATTGAGAAATAAGGCAATACCGATGGTGAAAATTGAATGGAAAGAGCATTACGGCAAGGATGCTACATGGGAAATGGAAGAAGAAATGAAAGTCCGATATCCGGAGTTACTCTCGAATCAAGGTAACTCAAGTTTGAGGACCAAACTTCTTTAAGGGGGGTAGGATGTAATAACCCTCACACTGTCCTAACCACACTCATATGCATTTATATGAAGCTTGCATTTCGGATCTTGTCTTTGTTTTGCTTAAGTGTTATTTGCATGCTTTGTTCCTTGTTTGGTGTGTGGTTAGCCTAGACTAATCCAAGCCAAGGTCACCTTCAGCCTAGAACTACCTTGGAACCCTTTTTCTGGTTGGCCTCCACCCCTGCCCTAACATGTTGGCCGAGATGTGTATTATCTAGGCTGAGATGTTACCCTTGAACCCAAGTGATCTTGCTCCTGGACTGGTACGACCTAGACCGAGGTGTGGCACATCTAGGCCGAGGTGTGGCACAGCTAGGCCAAGTGTTGTCCTTCCTAGCCGAGATCATTGAGACCTTACTTGCCGAAGCCTCGTTCTTAGCCGAGATTGTTACTTGCCGGAGTACCCTTGCAACCTAGCTTGTTGAACACACTTTGTCATAGTCTTGTCTTTTCAATCAGTCACCTTTTTGAGCTGAACCAACCAACCATTGCCACGTGTCCGAGCTGAGTGTTAAGTCAGCCGGCAAACCTAGAAATGTATCATTTTGTATCATATCTTTGATCTTGAGGAGAGAGAGGCTCTAGAAGAAGAAGAAGAAGTCTTTAGAGAGAGAAGTAGATCCCAAGCTTGATTCCTAGAGTTCAAACCGTTTGATTTGTGTTTTGATGTTAGAATCTTAATAAACTCTTGTTGTTCTTATTGATCATCTAACTGCATTGCATGATCGAATCTGTCTTGCATGCCATGCATTGATTTAAAGTTGGTTTTAGAAAGAGAAGTTAATGTTCATGTGTTCTTGAAGAAAAGCCATGATTTGATCCGAAAGCTTGCATCAAGATTCATGTGTTTGTGTTTGTTTTCCTAAGATCTTCAAGTATGGGTACCCAGGTCCATGTTTTCAAACTCATAGCATGAAATCTCAGATTTTGTAATAATAAGTTATGATCTTTGCATTCATCTTCTTCTTGTTCTTCATGTTCATGAGCAGAGGGAAACCCAGATTTTCCCGACTTCATTTCCTTGAATGTGGCCATCGGGACCTCACCTCGGCAAGGAGGTGTGGGACCTCGGCCAAGACCTAGTTGGTGCCCAGCATGTTTCCCCGAGATGAGAAACAGTGTTTGTTTTGATTTGACTTAGTTTTGAAGAATGCCGAGATCATTTGTATGCATGTGAAACTTGTTTGAAAGTGTATTCAATAGACTTGCCATGTGTTTGTAGGACTTAGACTCGCCTTGACCCCGACGTTCGAAGAACTATGTGAGTAGTATTTTTAATAAAGCTATGTTACAATGCTTTGATAAAAGCTTTACTTTGCTTTGTTTTGAAAAGTATTTGTAAGCATGAATGATTATTCCTATTTTGTATATCAAGTATTATATCTTGTTTTGATGACATTCTAGGAAAGTCCTTACGTGCTGGAGGACTCTAAGCATTTGAAGCACAATCTTGAAAGTCCGTACGTGCTAGGGGACTATAAGCATTTGTAGCACGAAATTTGGAAGTCCTTACGTGCTGGAGGACTCTAAGCATTTGCAGCACAAATTTGGAAGTCCGTATGTGCTAGGGGACTCTAAGCATTTGTAGCACAAGTCCTTAGTGTCCGGGGACTATAATGCAACGACACCATTGTTTTGAGATATCTCCCTTGTCTTGCTTTGTCTTGCCTTGCCACCGACGGTTTTACCGCGTGGGTTTGTTTGCCGGAATGTCATCGCTTGTACTATATTGATACTAGTGAGCATCCCTTGAAGCTTGAAAGATTTGCTAGATGGACTTGGTTCATCCCTTGATTTGCACTAATTATGTTATGTATCGTTTATAAAGGTCTTGAATATCAGTCATGCAAACCCCTTTATTATTCATACCATTCACTGAGTATCCAAGCTCACCCCTCTCCATATATATGTAGGTGATGAGCAGGACGGCGGCGACGCCTAGATGTGTTTTGCCGATGTGTTTTGGATTCGTATTTTGCAACACCTTGAAGATCATGCTTCTTGGCTTGTAGTTAATTTCTTTTGTATATGTCGGCTTGAGAAGCCTTTTGGTCAAGATGTATATTTTTTGTACTTCGTTTTGTTGTATTAAAGCTATGTAAAGATGAATGCCATTCCAATTGACTTATGCACTGCTCTTATGGACTACTTAGCTTTTAACTTATTGCTTCCGCATTTGTAAGCCCCATATGTGTACTCTGTTTGTGTGTGAATTTTGAAAGTTGGCCTTCGGTAATCTCGGATTACTGGCCATCACGGCACCATTCTACTAGGGGCGGAATGGGGTCGTGACACTTGTAGATAAAGTGGCAGAGGTGGGTTTGGAAATCCAATGGTTGGAGGTGTTTCCGGCCATAGTTTCAGTCAAGGGAGATTGACAGTCTACTTCTGCTGGGGTTGGGGCTTTGTGTGGGTATGGAGGCTATGGAGTTTTTCCGGTCAAGGGAGTCTTTCCAGCCATGGAGGTGTCCTCGGCAGGAGCAGAGGAGCATGCACAGAAGCATGCAGGAGCACAGGAGCGTGTAGCAAGTGGGCGTTGGAAGTTGGAGCAGCATAAGTGATAAGGTTTAGTTTCAAAAATAGCAGGTGGGTGGTTGGCTTTGGGAATGCAAAGACTATAGGCGTCAGATGCAACATAGGCGGGCAAAGAAGGCGTGGAGGCAAAGAAGATTGGGAGTGCAGTAGGTGTTTAAAATTATTGGGTTACCACCTTGGGTGTTAGAATAGGTTTTTAACAGTTTGGGTGTTTTGGTGGGTTGATTTTGTGGGAATCTTGTATTTTTTTTTTCTATTAAGTCCTTCTTAACGTTTTTTTGTTTAAAAAAAAAAAAAAAAAATCGTGAGGCCAAGGGGTTGGTTGTATGGTTGCGAGTAACAGTAGTAGGGGTATTTTATACTTCCGAATCTCTCTCAATACATTTCATCTTCCTGTACCTTTAATTTCATGTTGATTAATGAAATTTTTCTTTGCTGATAAAAAAAACAAAAAAAAAAACAAACAAAGGATACAAAAGTGAAAGTCACACCAACAATGACATATAAGACTCACATGGTGAAGAAGCATGAATCCATTCTCTTACTCCATTACTCGGTTGACAAGCACACGTAATATGAATACATGTTACGGTGGAGTATGTAATACCCCAACTTTTATTACTTGGATAACATTACCATAACCTTTAACCAGTCCATTTCAATAACAATAAACATGCGAAAAACAATAAAGAATGAATAAATTACAATATCCTCTCTCGTATACATAAAATGAAATATAATGAATGCCTATGGAGGTTTCTCCATTGTGTGGAGCTCTTTCTCTCTCTAGAGTTCTGACCTTGGTTTTTTGTAGTCCTACTTCCGGTTGTTCTTGGTTAGAGTAAATTTCAAGGTTTACTAGCTCAACTTTTGCTGTTGGTCGAAAGGCATAGTGTCAGTTCTTTTTATGAAAGAGTAGGTGATTGCCGTAGGGCGGAAGTCAGTGTGTGGTCCTTGCCCTCTAGTAGTGTCCATTTTTGTAAGTTATGTGGGGCTATTTCAAGGAAGGTGCATAGATAGATAGTAGTGATATGGATCATGGAAACGAATATTCGGAGGAACATCGTGGTTTACCCCATCCACGTCTTCTAAATCGCATGCGAAATTCTCAACAACGTAGAGGCATTCTTATATCGTTTCTCACCACCTTTGTGGAGTATGGGCAATCATATGTTTCATAGATGTTTGGTGGCTTATCTGTTAGATCGCCGCCAGTTTGTTACATATCTGATGCAACACTTTATTGATGATCATTGGAGAGCTCTGGGGGATGTTGAAGTGGTTGGGCATAATGGCAACTTTTATGTTTTTCGCTTTGCTAGTGAAGCTGACATGCATAGGGTGGTGGCGGTGCTTTGCTTATCATCAATATTGGCAGCCAAATCTTATTCTTGATAGATTGCAGCAAATTTCTCAGTTTACGATCTGGGTTTGATTACATGGATTACCATTAGAATGTCTGACGGTCGAAGCTAGCTTTCAATTGGGGCTTGCCATTGTGGAGGTGCTTCGAGTAGATTATGATGATACCTCTCCTATTAATCTTCAATTTTTATGAATTTGAGTTTGGATACCTACGAATAGACCACTTACAAGTGGGTTTTTCCACCAAGGATCCTCTAGAGTTTTTTTTCGTAAAGTTTCCTAAAGTGGTGTATTGTGTGGTTGAAATTTAATGCTAAAAAATTGATGTGACTTATCATTGAATCTCAACCATACAATACACCACTTTAGGAAACGTTAGGGAAAAAAAACTCTAGAGGATCCTTGCTCGGGTTTTTTTGGCAATGTCAAGATGGCATGGATAGGTCGATAGAAGGTCGATATGAGAGCATTTTTAAGATTTGTAGGACTTGTGGGAAAATTGGGCATACATTTAATCAATGTGATGTTCCGATGGAGGTGGCTCACCAGGAGATTGGTAATCAGTTGGAAGAAATCAGTTGTCTTTTGAATTCTTCTATTCTTATACAAGAAAATCAACCCATGTTTTCGGCTTCAATGGAGGCATTTGCGCACCATGATGAACAGAGACATTCTACTGTGGTGGGTGATGTGGGTGAGCCTTCCATGGATTTTGGTCTGGATTCTAGGGTGGATGTTCCAATGGAGACGTTAACTAGGGATGATAATGTAGTAGTTCTTTTGGGTGTTCCTGTGCAAGAATATTGGGAAAGTATGGATGAATTTGTTCGAGTCTAGGAACGTAATTGGGATGTGGGGCTGAGCCATGCTAATACTTAAGAACAATTTGAAAATGAAGAACGTGGCCGGGATGGGTTTTCAACTCTTACGGTCACGCCAAAAAATGATGAAGTATCCCAAAATGCAGCAGGGGATGGGTTGGATTGTAACAGTATTATTTTGGCTCTATCACAACTAGTGCAACTAGACCAGTTAGGAGAGGAAGAATTGTTAACGGTGGATCAAGCTGATGATTGGTGGCAAGTGTGGTCATCAATGCTCAAGGCTAAAGGTATTAAAGTTGAGAGTTGGGTATCTTCAATGGGCTCACGTTAGGATGCAGACATGGAATTAGGTGACGGATGCAGGTTGCTGGAATTTACTACAGATATTTGTATCAGTGAAACAGGTGAGTATGAGGAAATTAACAACAATGATTGAGACCTCGTTTTTTTGAAGACCCCCACAATCCTTTTTGGATCTCAACTATTGAAGGTGTGAGTCACACACATACATGAGTGGGTCCCGGAGTCTCCAAAAAAGGGAGTCCCAAACATTTTTCGGAAACTAATGGCCAGGTGGGATGGGTCAGTGATGACGCCATGGATAAGAATGTGGATTTTGGGCTGGAAATAAATTCTAATCTAGCTCTTCAAGATATAGACTTGGATCTAGGTCTTGTAGATCTAGTGGGCCTGTCATCATTCATGAACCTGAGGGCCATAGCTGTTCTCAAGCAAGCCATATATTATAATAAAGAAGGAAGAGGAAAGGGTAAGGCCCAAATGGTTTACTCTTCTGATGAGGTGAGCTCTTCACTTTCAGATGACGAGAGCCCAAGTCGGTTGAGGTATAGGTTTGGCCCATTTGGTAGGAGTCTTGCGGAAAGAAGTTGTAGTTGGGGTGGACAAGTTACTGCAGATACATCCACAGTGTGGTTCGATCGAGATATACAAGAGAAGGTTATAGAAGAGAGGGCTATGGGTGTTGTTCAATGGGTGAGTGAGGACTAGTAGATTATGTAGTCGGCGCAGGTTGGTGGTTGACAGGAAGTGGTGAACTATCTACGTCGAAATCACCAGCGTCATTGGAGATGAAGGAAGATGGCAAGGAGGATTGGTTATTGATCTTATTTTATGGACATCCACAGGTGGCAATGCGAAAGGCGACGTGGGACTGTCTCTAATGTTGTTCAAATGTTTGGGCTCCCTTTTGTTTTAATAGGAGATTTTAATCAAGTTCTGCATGCATATGAGAGGCAGAGTAAGGCTAAATCTAGTATTCAAGGTTCTCAATGGCTATTAGATTTTGTAGCAAGGAATGGTCTGGTTGAGACACGACATTTTAGGACTAGATTTACTTGGTTGAATAGAGAAAAGTTAGGGATCATGAAAAAAATTTCATGAAAATGATCATGAAAGATTTATGACTCTTGGATTACCTTGATTAGTGTGTAGTGCTTTATTTTAAGTGTAATCCAAAGGTCATAAATATTTCATGATCATTTTCATGAAAGTTTTTTCATGATACCTAGCAAAACTCGGTTGAATAACCAAACTGGGGTGTATGTCTCTTATGAACAATTGGATCGGGCCATGGCTTCAGTAAATTGGATCGATAGATTTCGAAAAGCTTGTCTTCTTTCACTTCCTATACAAAGATCAGATCATAGTCCTATTGTACTTGATACTTTTCCTACTAACTTGAAGAGTTGGAGAGGCCTCGATTTGAAGCGTTCTGGTTGATGGATGCAACTGCTAAACAAATTGTAGAGAAAGTTTAGAAAATTCCAGTGGTGGGTTCGCAAGCATATCGGCTGTTGCAATTTCAAAAGATGTTGATCAGACATATGCGTAATTGGAATACTCAATCAAGTTAGTGTTTGGCTATGCAAATTGAAGAAATTCGTTGTGCTAATGATGTTTTGTCAAATCATGTGAAAGATCAAAGGTTGCAGAGTGAATTGGATAGGTTGTTGGAAAAGCAGG
This sequence comes from Camellia lanceoleosa, assembly GCA_025200525.1. Taxonomy (NCBI): domain Eukaryota; kingdom Viridiplantae; phylum Streptophyta; class Magnoliopsida; order Ericales; family Theaceae; genus Camellia; species Camellia lanceoleosa. The sequence continues at coordinate 65,589,761 of CM045767.1, forward strand.
AGATGTATTGGGCACAACGAGGTAAACAAAGATGGATGCAGTTAGGGGATAAAAACACAAGGTATTTCCACATGTTGGCAACCCTCAGGGATTCTAAGGAGGATAGGTCATGCATCTCTACTCCGGTAGATATTCAGAATGCTTTTGTTGCGCATTTCAAGAAGATTTTTTTCTTGTTCTGAGTCAGATGATATTTTTGACAGGATGCATATTGATGGAGCTTGGCAACAACAATCCTTGCAAGCTGGTGCCGCATGGGTGGGATTGGATGGCAATGAAACTTCGATTGTTAAGTGACGCCTGTCCTTTTTTGCTTCATCAACTCGTGGCTGAGGCTCGAGCATGTTTAGAAGCGCGAAAATGGTGTCTTCAATCTCATAGAAAAGTTATTTATGTTCTTACGGATAGTCAAGAATTGATCTGTCAAGTACTTACACCGGGTTCGACGGACTGGTATTTAGAAGCTTTATTAACTGATATTAAGTATGCATGTCAGCTTTTTGATTACATCTGTATTTATAAGGCCCCTAGAGTAGAAGTTAAACTTGTGCATAAGGAGGCACAACTAGCTTCTCGTTATAGAAACATATGGTTGTAATCTGTCTCTCTTGTTTGTTTTGTTTGACTGTTTGTGAAATTTCATCTATGTAAATTTTCTATTCCTAAAAAAAAAATGAATGAATGCCCATGGGATTGCATCAACAAGCAATGATAAACTAAATAAACAAAGGGATTAACCCTCTTAACAACACATTGGCATTTTGCCTACAATTATAAGGCCCAATGGCCAATAAATAAAAGACTTCAAGTTTTGTTCAAGTCTTCACTCCATACCTGAAAAATAATTAGCAACGTGGGATAAATACAAAGGTCCAATAGAGATCCCAATGATCCTAAACAGTAACAACATATAGATAGTTATGATCATGAATGCTCCACATATATACATATATCGGTAATGTGACATTTCATATTCCAAAATATACTAACATAAGTACATTTTCCCAAAGAAACTCTTTAATAGTACAAGAACAACCATTTCTAATCATTTCATTTTAATTCAAAAGAAGCTGGCAATAACTTTTGTTTTTTGAAAACAAGTTTACACATTCAAAACACACTTTCATGCATACCAACTATCCCCATTATGGATCTCAATCCTTTATTACATTACCACAATCTCATAAATCGATTAGACAAATAAACTCATCATGTGTTCCAACACACTACAGTTACAAGGACAACTATCATATTTTATCGCCTTAAGCACAAGAGCAAATGGAACACCTACAATCATATATATATATATATATATATGTAAACAACATATATATCAACACGTATTTTCATATTTTACTGGTCACAAGTACGGAAGGCCAATGGTGTGTCCCTTGCATCATGAAAGTAAACTAAACAAAACTATCACATAACATAATTCAGCTTTGTCAAGCCATAACCACTACAACATACTTTACCGGGCGCAAACTGGAAGAGAGCGGAACCTATCTCAAAGCGCCACACTTTACTGGACCTCAAGTCGAAAGGGAGCGGAACCTCATCACACTTTATCGAGTGTAAGCCAGAAAGGAGTGGAATCTCTATCAATGTGCTTTCTTCATCCAACTCAACAATTAACACATTAGTCTAATTTACACAGTTAATTCACTAACACACAACACACATACTCTATTCAACAACATCAATACCATTATCCACCGGTGGCAAAAGACAAAACCTCTATAACAATAGCGACCAATCCTCATAATTGACTTCACAATTTCCAATCATCAATAATTACGACAAGGGCTAATGCCATAAATTCAATTTCGTCCTCTTGGTTTAGGTTTATTGTATTCACTTGTTACATAATTTCTATCATTTAAATCCAATTAATTCAATTTCCAATTCATACCGTTTTCAAAACTCATCATTAAATTTTCTTTCCTCAACTTCCATTCCATTTTCATGATTTTGTTCAAAATGTTCAAATTTAGCTCAGCAAGTAGTAAATTCATCACGAGTACGATTATTCACTTTTTTTAAAATTGTCAACTCTTCTTACTTCTCATTTTTGTTTCTCATTTCACAAAAGTATGTAAATTTCTCATTGATTTCAAAATTTATTTTCCCTTTCTCCAAATTCCCAATACCCACAACAAATTATCAAGTCTCTTTAGTTGTCAAAACCCAACTAGCCAGTTTACAATCATAATCCTCATTAATAAGATTAATTATCCCATAAATTCCCAAACCATCAATTTTACAAAGTTTCCAAAACCTCACTTGATTTCCAAACAACCCCATCACCAAAACATTCACCAACACCCCTCTTTATTTCCCCGAAATCTTGATTTCACCACAATTGTTACATCTCAACAATTATAAAACCCTCAACAATTATTAATAATGTTACCCAAAAGACAACCTAGGGGGGAGGGGGGTGAATTAGGTTTTTACAAATAAAACTAATAATACCCCAATAAAAATTATAACTAGCACAACAGATAAATATAGCTAATGAAAAGATAATTAAAACAAGTGTTCTAACAACTATATTAGTTAATGATTTGGCACAGTGAAAATGTGAGATATAGCTATGACAATTTAAACACAATAAAGAGATGAGGGATGGAGAGACAAATAGATTTATAGTGGTTCGGCTTCAACCAAGCCTACATCCACTCCTCAAGCTTCACTTGAGATTTTCCACTATGCTCTAGCTTCACAGGGGTGCTAGCAACCTTTTCACAAATGGATCAATCTTCCACAGATTTTACACAGACTTTCTAAGTCCAAACCCTTGCACTCAAGGAGTCAAGAACACTGAGTGTACTACACTCTTATAAGGTTGAAATAAAGTTGTTTTTGCTTTTAAAGAAAACTACAAGAGTTATTTCTCAAAGATAAATATATAAGATGAAGCTCTGGTTTTTTTGTAAACCTCACACAGTTAAGATGAGTTTAAAGCTATAAGGCTCAGTGTATGATTTCTGAGAGAAAAATGTAAACCAAAATTTGAAGAACACTTCTCACAGAGTAAATGAAAGGTGAGCGTGATGATTGATCAAAGAATGTTTTCTAACTTGTATTGTTGCTTGTCTCTTGTTCAGCAGAAGCTCTGCTATTTATCAAGGAGAAGATTATGGAGCCGTTGACTATTGCGTGTAGTGAAAAGGATTGAGTCTACTCAAAATGATACATTTCCCCATTACTGATTGGATCTTGAAGGAGGCAAAGCATGGGTCTGATAGATGACAACTCTATTTGAAAAATAGCCGTTGCAGAACAGAGTAATAAAATTTTGTTCTAGAGGGACGTCCACCCGGATGTCCGGTGGATCCCGGTAAGAAGAAAATTTGAACTGAAGCAAAACTAGGCAAAAAGCTATTGGCCGGTAGTCCGCCCGGACATTTGGTGGATTGTTGAGCTGGACTATTTGAACTGCTGCTTGAACTGCTACTGTGCTGGGCTGTTTTGGGCACCGTTTTTAGGCTGAAATTACCTCATGATTAAGCAAATATATATATACTCCAAAAATATTTAGGATAAAAGTTTAGGTGAAAAATAATGGAATAAAATAAGTTTTCAATCTATTTTTCTCTTCCAAATAAATCAAAAACAGAATTAAATAAATCATCAAAATAAATAAGTCTAACAAATAACATTATTCTTTATTTTCTTTGCACCCATTTTCTCATTTTAATTCACAATATTCAACATGGTTCAATAAATACCAAATCATCAATACTCACTTTTTTTTTCTCATAACCATTAAACAAACAATTAGGACTTTTTACTCTAATCCATTTAAAACATGTTCCACTAGCATACACTCCCATAAACCCCACCGAGAAACCCTAACCCTTATCACAAGCTTTGCCAAAAACAAAAAAAACACTCCCAATAACTCAAGTTTTTAATACAATAAAAACTACCACACATCTATTTATAACGAGTTATTAAAAATGGGCAAGGAAATCCCCACCTCAAAAAGAGAAGAGGGGAAAAAGCCCAAAACCAACTTCGCCAAAATACGATCTCCTGTGGTCAAAACGTAGCCCTCAAAATGATTGTCGTTTTGGTATATCAAAATCCCAATGGATTTGTTGGATAAAAAGGAAATGTAAAAGTTTTGAGGGTTTGGGTAAATAGAATGAGAAAAAAGAGAGAAAAGAGTTATAGAGATAGCGTACTGGAAGAAATGAGAGTGTTTGGATCGACGAGATGAGTAAGCATGCCTTTTTATTATTTGTAGTTAGATTATCGTATTCTTTTTTATTTATTATTATTATTTTATTTTTTAATTGGACTGTCTTTAATTTATGTATCGATTCATGCCTTCTGTTTGTTTGGACTACCAAATCAGGACTATTGAAGCGTTACACGTATGCCTAACTCTATTTTTGAATGCTCGTCAATACAAGTTTGACTCTGAATCTGATGATGATGATGCGGTGACTTTTAGTGGCAATAATGTTGTTCATGTTTGGGATGGATGGTGAGCTTTAACCCATTATTCTCCTTCTTGTCGTTATTTGTACTTTTAGTTCCTATTGATTTTGTTACATGGTTGGTTGCGATGTTTGTTTGTCTTTATCCTTTACAATTTATGTTATTTAAAATGAACATAGTTTATATAAATTAGAAGTACAATAAAACGAAAATTCATTTTTTTTAAAAATAAAATAAAAAACAGTGCAGATTATTGATTGAGTTATGGAGCCGTTGACATTATTGTGTAGACTATTCATTCATCTGGCTTATTCTCTTGTAACTCGTTCTTTGATATGTTTATTTATAATCCTAATCTCCCAGGTTTTGCCCTTGCAAGATAATTTGGAATGCAAGTGTGCCTCCTAAAAGTTATAGCTTTTGCATGGTTATGACATTTTAAAGTTTAATTAATACTAATGGCATGTTTCAAAGTAGGATGCTTGATTGTTATTTACTTCCCAAGTAGAGGATTATGTGGCCATGACATTTTGGTTAAATTGTTTCCTCCAGCTTTATGCATTTAGATGGTTTTTATTTTATTGACTATAAGGGTTTTAGTTCCATCATGAGAGCTCGTGTTCTGTGGGTTTGTACTAATTGTGTTGTGATTTTGGTTATTTGGTTGGAGAGAAATGTAAGAATATTTGAGAATAAGTTTGAAGATGGAATTATGGGATAGGATCTATTGTTTTATGTTTTTTGAGCCTTTTAAGGGTATTAATTTGCTTTTGATTTCTAGAAATTAGAGAACTACATGTGAGTTTGCTTTGTTTAGGGGAAATTAGAAAAAAAAAACATGGGGTTTGACTCTTGTAACAAATTAGACCATTTTTTTCTTCCAATTTAAACCCTAATATTTAATCAAGGTTGTTAAAATCGGAACAATACATTGGATTGCTGGGGTTGGTTACAACATCGGATTGTAGAATCAGATTGAAGATTGTAAGATCCTGCAAAAAAACAAAAATTGCATGATAATTTAATTTCCAAATTTCCTTAAGAACTATACATAAAATAAGCCTAAATTATAACAAAAATAAGTGAAAATATTGTGAAAAATGTAATGCTCCATGTAAAATGTAAATATAAAATTATACAATATAAAACTCTAGTAGTAAAAGTTTTTCATTTTACAAAAGATATGATATAACACTTTGCAATTTGACAATATATTAGAGTTGTGTACTCTTCTAGGAAGGTGCTTGTTATGTTGAAAAGCGTTTTGGACATCGAACACGACACAACATGACACTAACCTCGTGTAAAACATCGGCATGATGCTCATCAGACACTTCTTGAGATGTGCGTTGTTTAGACATGCATGAAATGTACTACAAGTTTTAAAAATAAAAAAAAAAAACTTGAAATTCAATGATAAACAAAAAAAATATTGTATATTAATACCCATTCTCCCATTCTTCTCTTTATTTACTGTGGAGTTTACACCCTGACTATATGTTTATGATTGTGAAGTGCATTTGTTTATTTATCTCTAATTCGTTGTTGTCACGCCCTGTTTTTTTTTTTTTTTTTTTTGTGGTGGTTGTTTTTGTTCTTAAAATTTCACCCTTCTTTACCAGTCTTCCATTACTTATCTGAAACATGGATGCTGCTCTAATTGTGTCTAAACGTGGGAACGTTAAACAAGGAGTTACTCTAGATAGTTGTGATAAAAAGGTTCAAGAAGAAGATGGTTCAAGGGTAATGTTTACTTGCAAAGTGCAAAGCACCACCTGTGCGTAAGTGAAAACTCACTACCATTTATCTTTTCCCTATTTTTGTCTTACAGGAGATGACTGTTAACGAATGTAAGAAACAACATCTTGGAAAGAGGAAAGTTAGGGGAACATTGAAGGCCAGACGAAGAGACTCATGTGGTAAAAAGGTAAAACTTCATCATCTCTCAGATGTTTTATGGGCAGTATCAGATTGATTTCATCTATTATAGAAACACATCAACACATTTATGTCCTGCATTCACAATCATGATTCCCTTTTAAAGCCCTGCCAAAATCATTTCTAGAAATGTATTCTTGTATATTATTGGTCTTATTTGATTTGATGAATATGAAAATTTGTCAATTTAGATTTATTTGTTTCCTTTTTTTCTCGTATTTGTTTGAACTTTGATGATAGCGATATGGAACAATTGCTACTATGTATGTGTGTAGAAGATTTGGTTGACTAAAATTTGAATGAATACATTCTCTGTAATTATCTGTCAAGTACTTACACTGGGTTCGATAGACTAGAATTTAGAAGCTTTATTAGCTAATATTAAGTATGTATGTCAGTTTTTTGACTATATATGTATTTATAAGATTCCTAGAGTAAAAGTTATTCTTGTTCATGAGGAGGCACAACTAGTTTCTCGTTATCGATGCATGTGGTTGTAATCTGTCTCTCTTGTTTGTTTTGTTTGATTGTTTGTGAAATTTCATCTATGTAAATTTTCTATTCCTTAAAAAAAAAAATGAATGCCCATGGGATTGCATCAACAAGCAATGATAAACTAAATAAACAAAGGGCTTAACCCTCTTAACAACACATTGGCATTTTGCCTACAATTATAAGGCCCAACGGCCAATAAATAAAAGACTTCTAGTCTTGTTCAAGTCTTCACTCCATACCTGAAAAATAATTAGCAACGTGGGATAAATACAAAGGTCCAATAGAGATCCCAATGATCCTAACTAGTAGCAACATATAGATAGCTATGATCATGAATGCTCCACATATATACATATATCGGTAATGTGACATTTCATATTCCAAAATATACTAACATAAGTACATTTTCCCAAAGAAACTCTTTAATAGTACAAGAACAACCATTTCTAATCATTTCATTTTAATTCAAAAGAAGCTGGCAATAACTTTTGTTTTTTGAAAACAAGTTTACGCATTCAAAACACACTTTCATGCATACCAACTATCCCCATTATGGATCTCAATCCTTTATTACATTACCACAGTCTCATAAATCGATTAGACAAATAAACTCATCATGTGTTCCAACATACTATAGTTACAAGGACAACTATCATATTTTATCGCCTTAAGCACAAGAGCAAATGGAACACCTACAATAATATATATATATATATGTAAACAACATATACATCAACACGTATTTTCATATTTTACTGTTCACAAGTACAGAAGGCCAATGGTGTGTCCCTTGCATCATGAAAGTAAACTAAACAAAACTATCACATAACATAATTCAGCTTTGTCAAGCCATAACCACTACAACATAGTTTACCGGGCGCAAACTGGAAGAGAGCGGAACCTATCTCAAAGCGCCACACTTTACTGGACCTCAAGTCGAAAGGGAGCGGAACCTCATCACACTTTATCAAGTGTAAGCCAGAAAGGAGCGGAATCTCTATCAATGTGCTTTCTTCATCCAACTCAACAATTAACACATTCGTCTAATTTACACAGTTAATTCACTAACACACAACACACATACTCTATTCAACAACATCAATACCATTATCCACCAGTGGCTAAGGACAAAACCTCTATAACAATAGCGACCAATCCTCATAATTGACTTCACGATTTCCAATCATCAATAATTACGACAAGGGCTAATGCCATAAATTCAATTTTGTCCTCTTGGTTTAGGTTTATTGTATTCACTTGTTACATAATTTCTATCATTTAAATCCAATTAATTCAATTTCCAATTCATACCGTTTTCAAAACTCATCATTAAATTTTCTTTCCTCAACTTCCATTTCATTTTCATGATTTTGTGCAAAATGTTCAAATTTAGCTCAGCAAGTAGTAAATTCATCACGAGTACGATTATTCACTTTTTTTAAAATTGTCAACTCTTCTTACTTCTCATTTTCGTTTCTCATTTCACAAAAGTATGTAAATTTCTCATTGATTTCAAAATTTATTTTCCCTTTCTCCAAATTCCCAATACCCACAACAAATTATCAAGTCTCTTTAGTTGTCCAAACCCAACTAGTCAATTTACAATCATAATCCTCATTAATAAGATTAATTATCCCATAAATTTCCCAAACCATCAATTTTACAAAGTTTCCAAAACCTCACTTGATTTCCAAACAACCCCATCACCAAAACATTCACCAACACCCCTCTTTATTTCTCCGAAATCTTGATTTCACCACAATTGTTACATCTCAACAATTATAAAACCTCAACAATTATTAACGTATATTAAATTCATAACATTCTTCTTTATTTTCTTTGCACCCATTTTCCCATTTTTAATTCACAATATTCAACATGATTCAATAAATACCAAATCATCAATACTCACTTTTTTCTCATAACCATTAAACAAACAATTAGGGCTTTTTACTCTAATCCATTTAAAACATGTTCCACTAGCATACACTCCCATAAACCCACTACAAAACATGAAATCAAACTCTAGATCGAGAAACCTTAACCGTCATCACATGCTTTTCCACAAAAAAAAAAGAGACACTCCCAACACCTTAAGTTTTTAATACAATAAAAACTACCACACATCTATTTATAACAAGTTATTAAAAATGAGCAAGGAAATCCCTACCTCAAACAGAGAAGAGGAGAAAAAGCCCAAAACCAACTTCATCGGAATACGTTCTCCTCCGATCAAAATGTAGCCCTCGAAATGATCGTCGTTTTGGTATATCAAAATCCCAATGGATTTGTTGGATCAAAAGGAAATACAAAAGTTTTGAGGGTTTCGGTAAAGGGAGATAGAGTTGTAAAGAGAGTGCAATGGAAGAAATGAGAGATAAAGAGAGGAGGAACCAACTTATGGCTAAAAAACACAAAAATCAAGGTTGTTTCATGCGTCTTGCCGCACGTGCAAGAGCCCCAGTCGCACGTGCGGTGCCCCTACTTTTACAGCAAACCCCAACTCTCACTCCAAACTCCTCCCTGTATGTGCGGCCCAGTCCCTCGCACATGCGACCTTCAATCCCCGCGCGTGGCTTAAGTCCCCACATGTGCAGTTCTACCTGGTTTGGCCCAAACTTCCAAAAGTGATCCCATTCTCCTCAGTTTCGTCCTTATGCTTGAAATTTGAAAATTTTAACTTGGCCTTACGTTAAGAAAATCAAACAAGTCCTAATTCCCAAACACCAATGCAACATAACCCCTTGAGGTTCTGAAAAAGAAAACTGCAAGTCCGAAAGGCATGTTCAAGACCCAGAACATCACAACGTAGTATGAATACATGCTCGGTCGACAAGCACACGTAGTATCAATACATGCTATGGGGGAGTAACTCTTCCAAAGAGTGACGCCATATTCTATACACCATAAAAATCTTAGTCTGGTCGCTTTTAAGCGTGTGAGTCACTTTCTAGTGCCCAAACCAAATTCTCTATTTTCTCGCTTCCAGACGCCAAATGAAATCTCGCATTTGGTTAATCATAACAAGTAGTGTACAGAAAGTGGGTACCAACATCTATGTTTGGTCTTTAATATGACCTCAGCTTGGCTCCAACCAAAGCGACATACATAGTAGATAATTTAAGCCTCTCTTGGCTCCAAATAAAATAAACCAGTAGTCTCATCCTTAATCTATCCCAAGCGCCAAGGGTGATTGCTCGTGTGAGTGAGCCAATCTTGCCTGCCAAAATCATCACTTGTTAATCATTATGGTACCAACCATAATAGTATCAATATCCCATAATCTGACAAAAAACTAGCGATCGATTGAAAAATACAACCACAGTTTGTGCAATCCTAGATTCCAAACATAGGTCTTATCAGCACCTCTTGTGATAAGTATATATAACAGAATCCACCATGTACACCTCACATGAAGTGGTTTAAAATCATTGCCACTTGCGCAACTACTTCTCTAAAGACATTTTGGTGGCCAATTTGCGTTCATTCAAGGTGTGCCCACCAAGCGCAAATGAATCTAACAATGAGCAAATTCATACACCATCAGTAGAGTATCCTATTTGCAATCTAATGAGTAAGGTCAAGGTCTAAACTACTCAGCTGACCATCTACAAAAGATAACATTCATCATGCCACACAGCGTACTTGAGGTTCCTATAACAAAAGATCAAGGAATTTAGGTCATTGTTTCTCTTTGAGACAATCTGAGGATATACTCAATAGCTGAGGCTCTAGCTTATACCGATAGGTAAGTTAATAGGTTTGCAATTTCACATCTAGAATCATTCTAGGGTATTCCTTATGTAAGTTATTAAAGACAAACTGAGAATTCTCCCAAAAAAATCCCTAAGGATAATACATCCAAGCATATAAATTGCATCACTCATGTCCATAATGTCTAAAACAAAAGACTGCCAACCCTATAAATTCCTGGCTGATAATGACTAAGTAAGGAAAAACTTCTTTTGGACCATTGATCATACCTCAGTGGTCTTCGTCAATCATCGTTGGCCTATCATGGCTCAATAAAATCTAAAAACCACTAATTGGATAACTGTTTCAGGATGTAAAAGATTTATTGGAACTAGTAATATTTTGCGCTCCTAATTTTTCAGCATAAAAGCATAAAGTAAATCTCTACAAATTTACTTATCTAATTCTCCAATGAGAAGTTGGGTCACAATATCCACAAAGTAAAGTTCTAAACTCATGTCAATCATAGCCTAAGTCGAAGTAAACCTCGCTCCCCAAGAGGAAGTCTTCTCATAGTCACCTTCCTTAATGGTGCGACTTTTAGGTATCTAGTGAGCCTTATGCCTCCAAAAACAACTATCCAAATCGTGCATCACTTTAGAACAATTTCGCGTCATAGCGGAAAGTCAAACAAATCTTAAAAATGGTTGATCCTCAAAAACTAGTCTTAAAATGTGCGATATTGATCCACTTTCTAAAAACATGAGACTACAGAGCCTTTGGCCTAGGCTCTTTATTATCTTGTGGAGCAATCATGAATGTTTCTCTCTCAATCATCAAGTGATGACGTGAAAAATTTTCACATTTGCTACCACGCAACTAAAAATGAAGAGTATTCTTCTCTAATGGAGTAATCCAATAGTAGGCACGTCGCTCCCATTGTCCCTAGGATATTGGAAATTTCTTTCCATTCTCAACTAGGTTACATAAAGTGCCATACTTAGAATTCTCTATCTTATAGAGTTCCAAACTCTATTCGTGTCACGTCTGCTAAGAAAACTTTTTGTAATTAAATGCGCCATTATAGATGTGCTTTTGCAGTTTTCCAACTTACTTGTATGCAGCCATTGCGAACAAAGTTACACATTTACATGAGAGCAAGATGCCACAAGCAAGTGGGCCCAAGAGGGCCTACTCAAACTATCCATGTCATTCTCTCGTCAATGTGATTAAGTACAACAAGCCACCGATTCATGACCAGTGTCATAAACTAATTCCAAGCATCCTAATGTGTGAGTTCTCGAAGACAAGTGTAAGGGTTTAGGCCCAACTAGGTAATCATGACTAACTCATGTTCACTAGATTATAAAAGAATGTTATGGTGATATCAAGTGCACCTAAGTCGCATATTTAACTAGTAAGTGCTAATCCCCTACACCTTCAAGTCAATTTTATTCTCCATAAACTTTACTGTATCTAGTTGAAACATGACGATACCCCCTTACCATCTCTATTTCTCGCTTCATGGTTAATGCTCTTAATTCTACTATTTGCTAGAAGGAGAGAATAAGCTGCTAACCTATGACTTCTCTTAAAGAAACTTAAGTGCAAATCAGGCTAAAGTGTCAAATTCAGCACAATGCTCTCACGAGCAATGCATTAAATTCTCAGAGTCATAACAATCAAAGTGGCCTTGACCTTTTATTACTATATCCTGCAACTTTTGCGCTTAGAGATAAATGACATTCAAAGGCATATAAAGAAGTACCTTCTCATATCTCACACTCAAGTGTAGAAACAGTAAGTGTGCAGATTTAGGCAAGTTGGCAGTGCTAATAGATTTTGCAGCCACTAGGGGCTAATCTTGTCACTTAGTGTTAATAGATTTTGCAGCTTCTAAGTGCTAATCTTTTAACTTCAAGTGGCACTATAACACACTGTCATAATGCGTGAAATTTTGCTCCATCTACTCCCATTAGTTGAGTAGAAAGCAAACACTGCTCATACTGACTACCCGTCTTGCACTTAATGACTAACACATTTAACCTCGCTTATCTTGGATGACATGACTCTTGGATATTACTTCATTCAATGATGTAACATTATTAAAAGTTAAATTACAAAGTCAATCCACACAGTTCAATAGTTAGAATCACATCTAAATCTATTGAGGGCTTACTAATCTCACAACTCCAAACTAGCCAATCAAAACTGCTTAGCATGCCGCTAATCATAGCGCGCACATCAGTTTTTATTACACCAACTAGGCAACAAAAATTACGACAACATTGAGTCGTGTTTCCTTACTTTGGCTCAACTAAGATCTGACCTAAAGTTTCCAAGAACTTTTGCTCATCTAAAGACTAAGATTTAATTGTTCACAATTGAACATCTCTACTAAGTCTAGGTCAACCAAATTAACTTCCATATGCTAAGTCAATTAGAAGAAAATGCACATTGGGATTAATTTGATAGCATGTCACAATATAATTTTACTGCAAAAATCTAAATTAAATAGTGACAATATTACACAAGTCGCAAGATCAAAAATCCGCTATACTCATAATCATCTCTTGAGGCACAAGTGACAATTATCTAAAATTTAATTTAATTCTTGTGCAAAATTTTGATTTTCGAGAGTAAATTTACAAAGATTTCCATCAACCGAATAACCTACCACTTACTATGGCATGTATAAAGCATGATAAAATATTAATTCAATATAATAGTATGTCAATGTGATTTCATAAAAGAAAACATGCTAGAATATTTAATCATGGAATTAAAATAAATAGGATATTGCATTCAAGCTTTTGAATCAAAAATTCTATAAGTTCTATGCATAGATAAAGAACTAAACATGCTGAATTAATTTTCAAAATATGCCATAACATTGCTAAATAATTTATGTAATTTTTCTGAATTTTAAGTACTTAAAACTACACAAAAAATTAGAAAATAAATAATATAGAATCTGAAATAGTACAACACACATATTAGTAAATAAAACATCACTACAATAGTGTACTGTAAAAAATTTCTAGTCCAGAATTCAAGTCATGCTCCCCCCAAGAGCGATTTAACGTAAAAAATATAGAATTATTCATTAATAAAAATATATTATTTTTCAAAAATTTCTTAACCTTTAACAGATGGTAGAAAAACTAATTACGAGTCTAACGGTACTAGCCATGATTCAACCAGAATTATAATGAATAATAAATAAGCAATTAACGTAGTTTTTAAATTAAAAACAAACAAATAGAGCCTAAGCAGTCTTAGCATTTACGTCAACACTTACATCAGCAGATGACGTCATTGCTAGTCATCGTTTGCACCAGCGCACATGCGTGTCAGCCCATGTCACCGATGACGTCATGCGCGTATCACTAATGATGTCATCGCACGTTACTGATGATGTCAGCGCCTAGTCAATTTGCAGCAACCCTTCTAGGCTTCAACTCTCACCCAAAACTAAAGTTTGAGTTTTCTCCTTAACTGTAAGTCGGAATCAAGCCCATGATATACCGTTTTGAAGGTCTTGAAACAAGGATTCCAAATATATAAGTTTCACAACATGAAAACAAGGCATATAAAAACAGCATGCAATCAAAGTTATGAAAATAAAAAATGAATCTCTATTTTTCTCAAAACCCAACCATTTGATTTTTTTTTTAAAACTTTGCAGATATGCTCTACACTATATGGACCACAACATATATGAAATTCAAGACGATTAGAGATGGTTTGTAAAACATGAATTTTCATATATGAATCATATGTATATACATTTTCATGCACAAATAATGCGAAAACACCCAAAAATGGCTCTGATACTAATGTAGAAAAATTAGAAATACACAGCAGAAATAAACAGATTCAGGCATACTTTTAACATTCAAACCGAATCCAATGATCATGTAGGTGAATCACGTACCTCCATGATGAACTCGAACAATTCCTGACAGTGGGGTAAAACTACTAGAGAACTATCCACATTATTCACAGTCCAAATACTTTGTTTTGTGTTTTCATGGAGAGAGAAATGAGAGAGAAAGAGAGACTACAGATGCAACTTACCCATACGATTAAATCAATCTCACTATATAACATGTTAATTATTATGGGAGAGTTATAACTACCAACAACTCTATTTCCTCAAGAGATGTAATAGTGAGTTATTCACACTTATCCCTAGGATAAGTTAATCTAAGTCCACTTTGACTAGGTCTCTCCCTATGGTCATGCCACCATGGGTGACCCAATCGGGTACGGGGTTCTATACCCAACCCAATTTCCTACATCTATATATCACAACAAGTTACACATTTTCAGTGCATCACAAATTATTCACATTCATCACCGTTCAACCTACAAAATCTCACAACTCATGAAATTAGTATATTTCTATCACCACATTTTCCTACTTCACAAATCATCAATAATTGGGTTTCCTACTTCACTAATCATCAATAAATGAGTTTCAATTCACCTATTTGAAAAGTCTATACAACAATGCAATATTCCACCGATTACCAAAAATAGTTATCTCTATCACAGATATTGCAATTAAGCAATATTAAAGCATAACTGACAACACTATGTAATACCACTTCTCAACAAATTCAAAAATGTATAGAGAGAATAAATTCCCAAATTTTTAATCAATCCAAATCAATTTCTCAAATACATGTGTTCTCGATTTTCGTTATTTTTTCGATTAACAATATCAAATCTCAATTTCTCAAAATGATCATGAATTCCAACCTGTCCAAGTTGTACAATTTCAAAAAACAAAATAAGGTTTTCTTTGAATATTTGGGGCTTTTCTATTTTAAGGAATCCAAATACTCCAAAACTTTTATAACTCACATTTGATGGAAAATATTTTAAGAAATACACAACACAAACCAAAACCTAGATTCTCATAATACATGCTTTGAAATCTCTACAAAATTTATGAAATTTATGCAATAAAAATACCATGTATCCATCTACAAAATCATATTAAGAAAAATTAAAGAAATCTCTACTTCTTGGAGAGAAAAAGAGAATGAAGAACTATGGAAATTTAGAAATTGTAGGATCAACGATTGCTCCAGTCCAAAACAATGCTCTCGAGATGCTCTACACTTTTGTCCAAAGAACTAAGTAAAATTTGGACTCTAAGTAAGGTGGATCGAAGGTTTTGTGAAGTTTAGTTACTATTTTTAGAGAGAGAGAGAGAGAGAGAGAGAGAAGGGAAGAAGATGTAGAGAGAAAGAGAGTTAAGAGAACATGAGAGGAAAGAGATAGAAGCATATTTTGTGAGAGAGGGCACAAAATTTGAGGTTTGAAACGTGCTAGGCCACACTTGTAGGGCCTTTCGCTGCACCTACGGAATCCCCCGTCGTGCGATTGACAAGAGTCTATAACCCATCTCGCCGTACCTACAGAAAGGTCCACCGCACCTTCACGTACCTACATAATCCTACTTAGAAACTCAACTTTGACTACACAAATCTGCACATGCAAGACGTCCCCACCGAACATGCAGCTGTATCTGGTGGGGTTCAAATTCTCTAAAGGTGTTTCTACATCTTTGTTTTCATCTTTATGCCCAAAACTAAAAATCAAGCTCACCAAGACATTAAGGAATACAAGACAAGGCTCCAATTGCGACCACTAAATCATTACTCAATACATCAAGGCTTCGAAAATAAAATAGTAAGTCTGAATACACAAGTTCAAGTTGAGTTTAAAACCCGGGACACTACACTAAAACTGTTTTTCCTCCCCTTGTGAACGTACAATCGGAGTAAAGTAGTTCCAAGATAAAATTCAATTTGCTCACAACATCCTTCATCCAGTATTCGCAACCACCAGGAGACTTGAATCAAGTCACGAACCAAAGTTGCCCGAATCAATATAATATACACATATAAAATATTGAGATCGCTCTCTAGAAATTTTTATCTTTGAAATAACTGTTAGGTTTTGTAATTGGCAATCCCGTTTGACAAAACTCTTTTTCAGTTGTAATTTTCTTCACTCTTTTGCTTCAGTGAGGCTATGAGTATTTAGATGCGAGTCCAACCCGAATTGTGCCTATGCAGAGGAGTTTGTGCTGTCATTTTGTATCTTGAGCCTTACTTGTTTGCTACTTCGCTGACTATGTACAGGGATCGAGCCAAAAAATGTTAAAGTGTTTTGACTGCTCAAGCGATCATTTGTGCGCTCCAACGGTGAAGTGGAGCTTCCAATATTTCAGCTTGCATTAAAAACTTCTGGAAAACCTGTTTTACCACTCGAGTGATGAAATGTGAGCTCGAGTGGTTGGCCTATATGATTTGTACCACTTTTATTCATACCACGGCTCTGTTTTCTATAAAGTGCGCCATTTACTATTTTTAGGGTTAAACCCGTCCAGATTCCCAAAGAGGAGTAAAATACAAAGTGTTCTACATTGGAGGGTGTTTTTATCTGAGTTTCCTTAATGTAAAGAAGGTGATTGATTGATCCACAAACTATAGTGTTAAACATCAAGGCTTGTTTTCGTTCTTTTATTCACATAAAAAGAGAGGTGTTCATCAGTGGATTCTTAGAAACTTGGGCTTGAAGCTTTGGTGGATTCCGGAGTGGCTCATCGTCGTGGATTTGATATCGACATTGTGGATTCAACGTTGGGTAAAGTAGTTCCTTGGTGAAGACGGTGCTGGAAGAGGCACATTGAGTTTGGTTCAATTCGAGCATGGATTCACTAGGTAATTGAGAGTACTCATTTGTAATTGCTTTTTATCTTCTTAGTAGATTATTTTGTGGCTTTGGCCCATAATTTTTTTTATCACAATTGAAAGTGCTCCAATTGTGGTTTTTTCCATGTTAAATCGTTGTGCCGCTTTGTCTTGATTGTTTGATTGGGATTGTTATTTACTATTTTAAATTGAAACATAATCACGAATCAAAATCTCGGGGTTATTTAGATCTTTGACCATCAATATATATGGTGTTGTTTGAGTCAACCACATAAAGTGCACAATTATGAATAATAATACTAATAAATTTAAAAGGTTTTTGAAATTAATTTAATTTTGTAATAATGTTGAATATAATCAATCTATTAAATATAATATTATTTTTATTAAAATACCCTAATAGTCCCCCACTTTTAATAAGAATAAGATTTTTAATATTTTCACAAAATTTATTACATACCCCCACATTTCAAAATTACAACTCGAAATAGTATAAATAGAACATGTATAATACGGGCAACATATATTATGTAATAGGTGTAGGTGTCTTTCAGACTTGAACCTCACTTAGTGATAACAGTTTTCTTTTGAAGAATCCTAATGAATTAAGTCTTGAATTAGACTCTTTAGACCGAAGATCAACATCTCACACACACAACACTGGTATTGGATAATAGTTTGCAAGTTAGTGCTTTTAATGGCCATACAATCTGATCTTGATTCTCATGCAAATTTTATAGACTAGCCCAAGTCCCACGGTTGCAACCTCATGACGATTCCCACTTAATAGAATTCTTTAGGGGTACAGTGACGGAATGTACCTGGTAGGATTGCTTGCCTTAAATTCATTCAAGGTAAAATTCTTCCTAGCCAGTCACTCATCAACATTGTTTCCTTAGAGATGGGTAAAAGAACCACTTTTATGGTGTCTCTTAAAATATAAAGTATTGGAATCAAGTCATGCTTAAGGATTGTTTCTATCCATTGAACCTTTTTCATAGAGTTGCCAACCATAGAGGTTTAGTTACTTCCTTAGGTGACTTCTTTGGGGTTTAGCTCATCCCCATCTACAAATAACTATGGATCTAACCTCGCTAGTTGAAAAGCAGTAACTCCTCAAGTTTATAAATTTATATTGCCTCAAATTTGACTTAAGTCATAACAATTTTGAACTTCTCAAGTTTCAATTTTATCATTTTCCCATACTAGCTTCTCGACCCTAATTTCCATTTCACATGAGTCGAAAATTTCCATAATTATGCCACAAATTCTTTTACGGACTCATTGTGTAAATGCTCTTAATAGGACTTGAGAGGGTAATTTATATATAAATTGGGCCGAGCTAGGGTGCTGGACCGTTTTATGGGCCATGTTAAAGAGGCTTAAAAGATGGGCCATGGATGAGTGGTAGTCCGGTCCGAACTAAGAGGTTTGCCGCCGGAGTAAGTGGGCTTAGTTCGGTCTCCATTATTTGGGCTAGCTCGGTCACGCTGTTTGGAACCGAGGTATGTTGAGCCCGCTCTAGGACTTGATCATAGGTTAGCTCGGCTTAATTCTTCTATGGATAGCTCGGCCTTTGCATATGAAACCGAGGTAGGAGAAAGGAAAGGAAGAGCCGAGGTAACCGTTAGATCGGTCACGCTAGTTAGTCCAACATGGCAATGTTATTTAGGTCCTGTTGTAGTTCGGCCATGATAAAACCATCTCACTTGGTTTAAGCAGTGAGGGGGGTGTTGAGAGATCAGCATTATCTTTCAGGAGTATGAAACTTATGAGGACTCTACGTGGAAGAGTAAGAGTCCAACTAGGATTGTGCCACACGAAAACTATAAAAGCTCACAAACATCACCTATGGAGAGGTAACACAACTTTGATTCTTGAATACACAGAGCTTTTGTCTATTTGTCTGGTTTGCTGACTTAGGCATCGGAGAGGTTTCCGGCACACACCTGCCGGCTAGCTCACGTTTGTATTTTCAGGGGATAGAGCGATGTCGTACGGAGGAGCGCAGACTTGATCAACAGGATTATACGAGAAGGTTTATTTCTTTCCCATACAATTGGCGTCGTCTATGGAAATTCAGACAAGAACAAAACCTCTTGATCAAGCTTTTCCTCTTAAGGATCAATGACGCACAACAAAGATTTACCACAGTCCGCCATCGACGAACAAACACCAGAAGGGGGTGCGAGGCGCGAAGGTCTACCTCTCATCCCACCTATGACAGAGTTAGAGCCACAACGACAGAATCCCAGAAGGAATACCAGGGGAAGAAGGCGGACTAACAGCCCTCGCCACTCTCGCTCATAGAGTCCAGAAAGACAAAGGCGGAGGATTGATCCTCAAACCTTGGAGGATCGCGTCAAGGAACAAGACGAGTTGATATGTCGGATGGCGGCGGACATGGAATCTCTAAAGCGCCAGGTGAAGGGAAAAGAAGTGGCGACAGGAGAGGGGCGCACAAACAAGACGCCCCCTCGCCACTCAATAGGTTGTAGTAGGAATACCACACCCTCTCAAGCAGAGAATAGAAGCCTCAGGACAGGCGATACGCAATCTAGATCTTCCAGAACTCGTCACTCTAGGTCTGAGAGGACTAAATCTGAGAGGTCATACACTGAGGGAAGCATGTATTGGCCCTCACATACGCACCAAACAAGATCCAGGCAGACAGAGTTGCCCAGATCATCCGACTTACGCACCGTGCTCAAAGAGAAGGCACGATGGAAGGAGGATGCCAGGGCACGCGACCCACATAGAGTTTCTGCCTTACAGCGGTTGGCTCCTCAGACGCATGGAAACGTCGAGGTTGGAATGCCAATTCCGCGCCCAACCTACGAACTGACGGACAAGGCATTAGCGAGGCTGCAGACCTCACCGTTCGTTTCGGCAATCGAAAACACGCCCCTACCATCAAGCTTCCTTCAGCCCAAATTCACTACATATGAGGGGAAGACGGACCCCTACTCGCACTTGAGCCACTTTCGCCAGGTCATGGCGGTATACCGGCAAAACAAGGCTTTAATGTGCATCCTCTTCCCATCTAGCCTTGGCGACCTAGGCCTGACTTGGTTCAAAAAACTTCCGTAAAGACATAGCCTCTGGCGCAAATTGGCGAGCGTTCGTCACAAGGTTCCGAACGAACACCAAAACCCCGGTAGAAATCGACCAGCTACTCTCCATCGACATGGGCGATAAAGAGACCCTAAGGTCCTATAATAGTCGCTACTGGGAGACCTTCAATCAGATTGGGGACTGCCCCACCAATCTCGCCATTGCATAATACAAAAGAGGCCTTCCAGTTGAAAACAGACTAAGGGACTCAATCACCATGACACCGCCCTTCACCATGGAAGCCCTGATGGAAAGAGTGCATCAGCACATCAGGGTGGAGGAGGATGGCGCACGTGCCAAAGCAAAATCTGGCACGACCACAGTACCAAAGAAGAAGGCCTCAGCAAAGGTCAACGCGGTAGATCATCCGAACAGAAACGGGCGTGGCAGACGAGACAACGGAGAGGACCAGGATAAAAGATGGTTGAGAGTCTGCACTGCCATAACCACGGTCTTCAAAAAACCAATCTACCGAATTCTAAGTGAAATAAGAGACTAGCCTTTCGTCAGATGGCCTGCCAAGCTAGGAGAGGCCCAGAAAGACTCCGACGAGAGGTCGCGGTGCACCTTCTATAAAGAAAAGAGACACCACACTGAAAACTGTACGCCATTAAGACAGCATCTGGTGGAGTTGGTTACAGCAGGTCACTTGGATAAGTACATTGAAGGAGGAACACAACCAGCCCCCCAGTACCATAATAACCCCGACGGGATGCCAATCGACGCCCCACCTCAAGGCATTATTAATGTGACACATGGAGTTCGAACCTGAGCGTGTATGCGAGCTCAGAGGGTCAATCAAAAAGGCTGAGCATTTAAGAGAAGTACTAAATGCCCACCCTGCCATCAAAAAGGGAAAAACAGAGGCCACAAACGTCATGTCTTTTTCAAATAAAGACTTGGAACGGATATATTGCCCTCACAATGATGCCCTGGTCGTCACTCTCCGAGTCAAGGATTTTGACGTCAAGCAGATTCTGATTGACCAGGGTAGTTCATGTGAAATCATGTACTACGAAACATTTAAACAATTGAAGCTACAAGACAAAGACTTGGCGCCTGCCGTATCTCCCCTAATTGGATTCAACTCCATGCCGGAATGGCCCGTCGGCAAAATAATTCTTCCAGTCAGAGCAGGAAGCGTGATGAAACAAGTGAAGTTCTGGGTGTTGAAGGTCCCCTCCACTTACAACATCATTCTGGGCAGAACCTGGCAACATGCCATGCGATCGGTGGCGTCATCTTACCACCAAGTAATCCGGTTCCCCAACGACACCGAAGTAATTGAAGAAGTCTATGGAGATCAGATCATGTCAAAGCAATGCTTCGTCACGGTGAATGGCAGCCGCGCTGCCAAAGGATACGTTCATTCGGTGGAAGAACCTGAGAGCAATGAACTATTCGCAGATGTCAGCAAAGCAGCTGATCAGAAGGCGGTGGAAGACTTGGTAGAGGTAAGAATAGATGAAAAGAACTTGGATAAGTTCTTTTTGCTCGGTTCGTTGTTGTCCAGCACCGAGAGATTAGAGGTCTTGGAATTTTTGACCTCTAACATCGAAGTGTTCGCCTGGACACCATACGACATGCCAGGCATTGATCCCAACTTCATCTGTCACCAACTCAATGTCCACCCATCCGCCAGACCAATCATTCAGCGCACCCGCAAATCGGCACTCCACCACGCCGAGATAGTGGCGGAAGAAGTAGGAAACCTGCTGGAGGCAGGAGCAATTAGAGAGGTGCACTACCCAAGATGGATCTCCAACACAGTCGTAGTGCCAAAGAAGAATGGCAAGTGGCGTGTCTGCGTCGACTACAAAACAGTCAACAAAGCGTGCCCAAAAGACAGCTTTTCTCTAACAAAACAGTCTTGGATGGATTGAAGAAAAGGTTAGAGAAAGCCAAAGGCAAGTGGGCAGAAGAGCTCCCTCATGTTTTATAGGCTTACCGCACCACGCCTCGACGATCAACAGGAGAAACACCATTCTTCTTAGCTTATGGCATGGAAGCAGTCATCCCATTAGAAGTTGGCCTCCCCACAATTCGGAGCGAAAACTTTAATCCAGACTTAAATGGCGAAGCCATAGCATTGGAGCTTGACCTTGCGGAAGAAAGAAGAGACAGAGCATTGGTTCACATCGCCTCCTACCAACAAGAATTGTCCAGAAAGTATAACAAAACAGTGCATCCAAGGCAATTCAAGATCGGAGATTGGGTACTGCACAAAGTGATGGGAAATACCTTGGTACCAGGAGATGGCAAGCTAGGGCTTAACTGAGAAGGACCTTACAAAGTGGTCGGATTAGCAGGCAAAGGGACATACCACTTAGAAGATGAAGACGGCAAAGCAATTCCCAGACCATGGAACACTGCCAATCTCAAGTTATTTTATTTTTAGCTTTTCTCTTTTAAGTATGTGTAATTTTTACTTTCTCAATAAAACAAGTCGATTCTTTTCAGCATAATTGTTTTCAGTAGAAGGTAACTTTAGTAAGTCAGGAGCATCGTAAACATAGTTGGCCGGAATAACCAACTATGAACCCTCCTAAGCCCAGGACAAGGATCCAGGCTGTAGGACGTTTGGTCGGAATAACCAAACACTCTATTCTAAGTTGGCTAGAAAAACCAACTTAGAGGTTGGCTGGATTAAACCAACACCCCTTCTAAGCCCAGGATAAGGATCCAAGCTGCAGGACGTTTGGTCGGAATAACCAAACACTCTATTCTAAGTTGGCTGGAAAAACCAACTTAGAGGTTGGCTGGATTAAACCAACACCCATCCTAAGCCCAGGATAAGGATCTAGGCTACAGGACGTTTGGTCGAAATAACCAAACACTCTATTCTAAGTTGGCTGGAAAAACCAACTTAGAGGTTGGCTGGATTAAATCAACTCTTGTTACTCTTCAGCCAAAGTAAGTATGTCGGCTGAAGAGTGGTTGGCTGGATTAAACCAACTCTTGCTACTCTTCAGCCGAAGTAAGGGTATGGCTGAAGAGTGGTTGGCTGGATTAAACCAACTCTTGCTACTCTTCAGCCGAAGTAAGGGTATGGCTGAAGAGTGGTTGGCTGGATTAAACCAACTCTTGTTACTCTTCAGTCGAAGTCAGGGTATGACTGAAGAGTGGTTGGCTGGATTGAACCAACTCTTAGTACTCTTCAGCCAAAATAATTATATCGGCCAAAGAGTGGTCGGCTAGTAAGTCAGATTGATTAACTGAAACCGGAATACGGTATCTCGGCCGAAAATATTTCAAGTTACAGTTAGAAATATGCTGAAATAGGAAAGTAAACTGAAATAGAAGTTGGAGTAATAGAAGACATTACAAGTGCAAGCATACAAATCAAAACCGGAATAACAGTTGAGCACAAAAGAAGATTTTCGTTGAAGTAAAAAATAGGTACACAGGAGGGGCCGCAGCCCAGTTACAAGTCCAAGAAAGAAAAAATTACAGAATCAGCTGAAAAGATCGTCTAGATCGGCATCAACATCAACATGAACACCGGTTTCAGAGGTTAGAACAGTCTCGGTTGGAAGCCCGGTCTCTGTTGGAAGCACATTTTCGGTCGTCAAGTTTTCGACCACTGGCTCCAACCGAGCTGACTGATCATTGGTAGGGGCATTGACAACCAGAGTTTCAATTTGCTCATCTTCTTCTTCATCGTCAGACGCTTCAAGAAATTGTTTCTGGAGGTCGGCAGCATACTCCGCCAGTAAGGCCGAAATGAAATACTGTGGAGCATTGTAGACCTCGGTGTCAGGCCCACAACCGAGCTGCTCCACAGCACCCCTCCAGCCGCATTTGAAGAACAAGTCCTTCGCACTTCACCTTCTTTGGATGTATCTTGACCTCGCCATCCTTGAAACCCTTCAGCTTGGCGCCCTCAGCCTTCTTCTTCAGAACTGATATTTCGGCGTCCTTAGCGCTTTCAAGCTGTGCCATCTCCCACAAGTATTTATCTTTCACTTCAGTAAGAGCTCGCTGTTTGTCACTGTTTGCCGAGGCAACTAGTCCGGTTAGACGAGTTACCTCGGCCTCCAGCTCGGCGGTCTTAGCTTGTGATTGTTTTAGCTCGGCGGACTTGCCCTCGGCTTCTGCCATGGCCTCCCTTGTCGTTCTCCTAAGCTCCAACACTTTCCTATGCGCAATGTTGTTTTTCTAAATGGCCTGCCAAAACATAGAGATTTCCCTTTAGCCGAAGTGAAAGTTAGAATTATGGAAAAGGACAATGCTACCTACCAGGATCATGGATTTTGTTGAAGACCGGATTGCCTTCAGCTCGGTGTTTAGTTGCTTCTGGTGGTGCTCCAGGTCCTTTGGAAGGCAAACACTCTTGGCAAGGTTGAAAGCCAACAAGTGATCCTTCTCAGCAACCACCAAGTCCGTATCCTGAATATCTCGATTTTGAAAGGTAAGACTTGGAGCCCATTTGGAGGAGTCAGCTCGGTCAGAGTACTCCGGTTGAGGGCTTGGTCGAGGGCTGGGCGGAAGAATGGTCTCATCTTCATCAACAAGTCGTTGCTCGATTTGGCTAGTCTGGGCACGCTTGGTCGCCCGAGATGAGGATGGCTGCTAGGATAGAAGAGCTACCACGGTCTCAGTCGTCTGACAGGTTTGTGGAACCTCGGGTCTGTTAGTTTCGGTTAGAAGCGCCCTTACTCTGCTCCTTTTTGCCATTTCTTGTTCGGCAGTCAGTGGGACGAGGTTGATTTGGGGCAAGGTTGGGTCCGGTTCTTGTGCATCTTCAAGAAGGAAATCGGTCACTCTGGCTTTTCGACAACCGCTGTATCTGTAGGTCGGCTCAAAATTTAACAGCTTAGCCCAACTCCTTTCTTCAACGCGTAGTGCGGCGCGGAGTGTGTTCAGGTTGGGGTAATTGTACAAGGATGCAAGATGGGTTGAGTCTGCAAAAAAGAATACAACTGTTAAACCAGTTATGAAACCAGAAACCGAAGTAAAACAAAAGCATGCATATAGCCGAAGTAAGTTATACCGGGGATTCCTTTTTTCCAGTTTATACTTCGGCCAGGAATCTGGGCTTGATGATCCTCAAAGTTCCCAGACACCCAGAAAAAATCGTCATCGTTTAAGTCTTTATCCGGTGTATCTTTTATTATCTTCTCTTGGCGACGGCGTATTCTTAAATAGTAGACCCACCCATTTTCTTTTGATCCTAAGGAATATTGGTGGAATATTTCGTCTAGACCGAGGTTGAGACCGGCTTGGCGGTTTAGTTCGGCTATTCCCATTATTATACGGTATGAATTGGTGGATAGTTGGGTTGGGCATATTCTGGTTTCTCTAAGGAATTCACAAATCAAGGGTTGGACTGGAAATCTTAGTCCGGTCTCTATTATTGAAAGAAGGGTAAAAGGCACAAAACCTTCATTCCCCCATGGTGTGACACCTTTTTTGGCTAGGGTAAGGTGGACATCGTCAGGAATGTTGCAGTCCTGACGGAATTCGGCTAGACCACCTGGTGTCTCTACTAAGAATCTATACTTCCCCATTTATTTTATAAGTTATAGATAAGTTAGTTCGGTCGGAAAATTGTGCTCAGTAGCTCGGTTGAGCGCACAGAGGAGTGCCTGGGCAACCTAAGTCTGCAAAGTGGAAAACAAAGGGGTTAAGCACATATCATTGAACCGTGCTACAAATAAAAGCAAGATAAAATAAGCTTTACTTCGGCTTAGGGATGCTACAGCTTCTATTTCGGTTTTAACAGGATGCTAGGTAACTCGGATTGAGCAAGGTGTTGGTTATCTCGGTTCGGACTACGGGCCTGGTTGCTTCGATTGAGCCTCTAGGGACAGCTTTCTGAGTTCGGTTTAGAAACTAAGAAAGCTGGCTTAGCCCTAAAGACTCAGCTCGGTTGAAGGCCAACGTTTCTAGTGTGCAAAGTTCAAACCTTAGTTCGGTGAGTTTATCTCGGCTACAGTCAATTAGAAGATGGTGACTTGCTGAAACTGCTGATATATTCACAAGTTCTAGTTCGGTTATGATCTGGCTATATTTGCACTTAAACGCAAACAGTATCCTAGTTCGGTTGCTTCATGATTGTGGATCAAAATCAGTATTCTATAGGATATTATGTGTGTTCGAGTGTCCTATGGCTAAGTTTTTTCAGGAAAAACACAAATGGAAGCAAAAGGGTGTTTTTCAAAAACAAACGCAAAAAACTGTGGATTGAAGAGCAGAAAAGTACAAAAATAGAGCAAGAAAGATGGATTTGCTTACCAGATTGAAGTAGAAGACCTAGAGATGGAAGCAACGGCAGTAAATGAGGAACACGAAGCAAGCTTCACAGTTGCAAGAGTTGGAGAGCAATAGAGCTTGAGAGAGAGAGTAAGAGAGATGAGAAACCTAGTGATGAATCTAAAGATAAAGCAGTTGTTTTGTAAAAAGGACAAAAATAAGAGGGCGGGAACTGTTCAAAAATTACGAAACACGAAGACGACGCGACAGCTAGGGTTGGCCAAACAAAGTGTGCCACGTGTCATGGGAAGGAGAAGCGGTTCAGTTTCTAGGACTGAAGAGACGTTTTTGCCGGATAAATGGTAGCTCGGTTTATATCTAGCTCCGCTGGAATGGCTCAGGAGCTCTAGCTCGGACTGGACAGGCTAAATAATTTTTTAGCTCGACTGGGGAGGTTAAAACTTTAGCCCAGTTTATAGACAGGTAATCCCTATCATGCTACGCAGATGGAATTAAGGGGCAATTGAGAGGGTAATTTATATATAAATTGGGCCGAGCTAGGGTGCTGGACCGTTTTATAGGCCGTGTTAAAGAGGCTTAAAAGATGGGCCATGGATGAGTGGTAGTCCGGTCCGAACTAAGAGGTTTGCCGCCGGAGTAAGTGGGTTTAGTTCGGTCTCCATTATTTGGGCTAGCTCGGTCACGCTGTTTGGAACCGAGGTATGTTGAGCCCGCTCTAGGACCTGATCATAGGTTAGCTCGGCTTAATTCTTCTATGGATAGCTCGACCTTTGCGTATGAAACCAAGGTAGGAAAAAGGAAAGGAAGAGCCGAGGTAACCGTTAGATCGGTCACACTAGTTAGTCCAACATGGCAAGTTATTTCGGTCCTGTTGTAGTTCGGCCATAATAAAACCATCTCACTTGGTTTAAGCAGTGAGAGGGGTGTTGAGAGATCAGCATTATCTTTCAGGAGTATGAAGCCTAGGAGGACTCTACGTGGAGGAGTAAGAGTCCAACTAGGATTGTGCCACACGGAAACTATAAAAGCTCACAAACATCACCTATGGAGAGGTAACACAACTTTGATTCCCGAATACATAGAGCTTTTGTCTATTTGTCTTGTTTGCTGACTTAGGCATCGGAGAGGTTTCCGGCACACACCTGCCGGCTAGCTGTAACGCCCTCAAAATTAAACCCATAATATATATTATTAACATGCAACGTTATAAGAAAACAAAACATTATTTCATTCATCAGAGTAACCTTAACAAACGACATTACATGTAATAATGAAAGTAAATGCCCTCACGCTTACATCTTTCAAGCCACCACTTGGACACAAAAGTATGAGTACTAACTCATTTACACATTAAGCCCTAGGCTTGAGTTTACATGTAACATCAAAATAAAACAAAATAAACAGCTAATCTAAACAGAGTCTTCAACTCCCAATCCATCCAAGCTAAGTCCTTGGAGGTAGCACATCACCTGAACCTGAAAATGATGTTCCCATATAGGGTGAGCCACAGCCCAGTAGAAATATACTAAACCAAATATAAGCATTGAATAAAGCAATAGCATTCAATAGATGGTTAACACAACTATTCATTTCACCAACATACAGTTTCATGACCTTAATGTCTATGACACATTTCACTTTCCATTATCTATTCAACTTTCCATTTATATCAATATGGCTCAGAACCTGGCCAAACCGTAACAGTGAACTATATATCACATTAACGTGTCTTCCAATATCAACAAAATAAATGAGACAAAGGCTCATATCAAAACACTTCCATACTTCCCGATTGATACACATTTTAGTGCTGTATCAACAATATGTAAAAACACTTCAAATCAATAAGCACACATATAGTGATGCTAATGGAGTCCATCCCCTATCTCCTCCCAAACAAAATCCGGTTTAGAGGTCCATCCTCTATCTTCCCCTAAACCGTGAAGTACATCCCCTATCTCCTCCCAAACAAAATACATATGCAACACACAATCAATACACATATTTTCTGTATTAATTCAATAGTCAAAATCAATGACTTAACCAATGTGATTAGTTTCAGTTTTCCCTAATCCACATGCAATGTCTACAACAATCACGACTATCCTCCACTGATAGCCCAAAACAGTTATTTCTAAGCAGGAAATAAATGTATCAACAAATGTAAATTTAACATTTTCATAGGTGAGTAATTAAACTAACCAGCTACACCATTAAATCACTAAGTTCCCCAATTCCTTGAATTAAACTCAATTCCACATTTTTCCCTAAATTAATTATACAAATTAATTTATTTCAACCACTAGGGTTTTTCCCAAAATTACCAAACAACCCCCAACATATCAAAATACTAGAACTTAGGACAAAACCTATAGTATGGAGTAGGAAATCCCTACCTCGAAGCGAAGAACCCGGATGGAGAAGATGATGAAAATCCAAAGTGCTCCAAACCCAAGATTGTTCAGATTAAAAGGAAGCCCTCGACTCACTCTATCTTTTTAATAAAGGATCTAGGGTAGAAACACACTCTAAATAGATCAAACCTAAGAGAGAAGGTGAGTGAAAGGAGAGAGAAAACGTACCTAGGGTTCTAGAATCAGAAAAAGGGTGAAAAAGTGTTTTAAAAATCGCTGCTGCCTATTTAAACCCGACAGGCTCGCTCGAGCGAAGGATTGGTCGCTCGAGCGACCAGACACAAGAATTACTCGCTCGAGCGAAGAAAGTCTTGCTCGAGCCAAGAGTGCAATGCTTCAGGTCTGCAACCCAGAAGCACACTCGAGCGACAGAATGCTCGCTCGAGCGAAGAACTCGAAACTCGCTCGAGCAAAGGAAAGCTCGCTCGAGCCAAGAAACCCTGCTTTTAGGTCTATACTAGACGCAATCGCTCGCTCGAGCGACCAACTCCTCGCTCGAGCGAAGACACAAAATTCTAGACAGCAACACTTGGTTTCCAAACCCAACCAACCTGTAACAAACCTGCCCAAAACATCCTATAACTCAAAAATAGGGAATTAAAGGATGACAACAACAAATATGTAACAACAGAATCTACGGAACGTAAGTCCGGATACAACCACCAAATGGAAAGAGACCGGGGTCGCTATCACGTTTGTATTTTCAGGGGATAGAGCAACGTCGTACAGAGGAGCGCAGACTTGATCAACAGGATTGTACGAGAAGGTTTATTTCTTTCCCGTACAG
This sequence comes from Camellia lanceoleosa, assembly GCA_025200525.1. Lineage (NCBI taxonomy): Eukaryota > Viridiplantae > Streptophyta > Magnoliopsida > Ericales > Theaceae > Camellia > Camellia lanceoleosa. The sequence goes on from CM045767.1 coordinate 65,619,604, forward strand.
GACTCATCATGCAAATATATCTAATTTTTTTTATCAAGGCAACATGGACCCATCATGCAAATACGGTCCTTATATTTTCCAAATTGAGACAACATTAATTCGAGGCACCATGTTGAATTTGTCAAATATATTTGATCCAACTCTTAGTAGTCAATAGCCTTACTATTAGGAATTACAAATTTTTGTAATTAGTAGCTGTTGACACCATAATTTGATTTTTCTGTCAAGTGTCACCTATCGATTATGGCTAAATCTAATTTAATTGATTATGGCCTGTCAATTATGGTTTGTTGATTCAAACCATAAACCATCTTTAAATAATGAACTTGGCCACATTTTTTACTATTATTATTAGTATCATTGTTATAATTATTATTATTATTATTATGGTTGTTAGTTTTGTGCAAAATATGAAGGAATCAGGCGGGTGGTCAAACTTGGGATATGGATAATGTTGAGGAAATCATGGCCTATCGTGGGCTTAGATTACTTCTATCTCTCATGTGGCTGAGCATATAAATAGGCCAAGAGAGATATAAAGAAAAAGACGTCCAACACAACTCACACGTTGTGATTATTAGGCGTAGTTACTAGTCAGGAGTAATCAACTTAGCAATTCTAGGTGTAGATCAATGATAGCTTCTCCCAACCCATTTTCTCTATCGATCATTGTATTTTTTAGTTCTTTGTTCTTGTTTGAAGGTTATGTAACTTGTAGCAAGTGACATTTGATTTGATTAATACCCAAATTCGGTTTTGTTTGTGTCATATTCTTCTTTATTTAATTACCTCCAAAGAAGTCCTTAATTTGTTTAAGGCATTGAACTCAACCACAAGTTTGATCTATTTTTGTTTTGTGAAAATTAAGTTTTTCTATCGATTGGCTTCTGTCGATTGATTCTTAACAAAAAATTTCCTAACATAAATTGGCACGCTCAGTGGGACCAGTTATAACTTGGAGTGATGGTGATGAAGAAGCAGATTGATCCATATGGAATCACGCCTTCAATAGCTATGTTTACATCTTGTGCACCCATGGATGCAAACCGCCAATGGAGTGGCAGTGTTCCATGGATACAAATTATCAATGGAATGCCTCAGATTCCATGTCTAAATATTGTTAGTGTTATGGTGGTGGTTTTACCACTTATTGCCAACACAATGGCATGACAAATGATATGGAAAAAATGATTTGGCATTATAAGGATGAAATTTATTGGTACGGGAGTGAAACTTGGGCCCTACAAGGAGAAATTAATTCTCTTTATCGGCAAAAATTTCAAATAACTTCATCATCTCCGTATTATTTGATGCAAAGAGATTTATATTACTTCTAGCAAAAAAAATTATCAACTTGAAGACCAAATTTACCTAATTGATGAAGAAATTTGACATTGGGGGCAAAAATTAGAAAGTTTAATGGCCAACAAAAAATTAAGGTATGAAAATAATATGGTTCGAGAGGTTAATACCCAATTTTTAAAAAGTCAACTATTCATGAAGAACCAAGGAATGTGGCTCGAAGGGTTAGCACACCAAGTCATGCAGATAACATGACTTTGGAGAATTTTCATAGGCCATTAGTAGGGTACAAAAATAATGTGGCTCATAGGGTCAATACACATTTTTAAAGAGTCAATCATTCATGAAGAGCCAAGTGTAGACTTCCTATTTTGGCTGGCCTTATGACTTGGGTGCTCTTTTTTGGTTACCCAATGACGAAAACTGAGATGCGCTAATCTCATGAGTTCCTTAGCAGGAAACCCGAGAGTTAAGCCTTAAATCCCAAACCTTACACTTGTTTCGGCCAAAATCTTTTTCGACCAATTGAAAACTTTTTGCAAACTCTGTTTGGTTAGGCAACTCCAGACATTTTCACCATGTCCTGAGGCTTACCTTTTCAAAACTCAAAACGTTGTCTTCTTTCAAATAGATCGAGCAAAGGATATAGTGTGAATTAATGGAATGGGTGAAATCCTTTAAAATACCTGTTTCTTCTTTCAAATCATGCTAACTTTACCTTATTGATTTAACGATATATTTTTCATCTGGCCAGACAGTAATTCATGGCCAAATGAAAATATAGTCGGCCATATATGTAATGGTACGGCCGGCTTAAAGAGAGGACCTTAGATATTTATACGAGGTTTCCATAAATATCTTAGATATTTATGTCTGAAACTCTATAAATAGAGAACAAAACCTCATTTCATAAGGTTAGGAAATTTGCCTAAGGCTTAAAGAGAATTTTGAAAGCCCCTTTCCGACACTTCATCTTCAACCTCCACTTTCATAACCTCAATCATCAAAACTCCATTGAAGCTTCACTGTAAGCTTCTTGTTTAGGATCTTAAACACTCTAATCTACATCTAGAGGACCTTGAGGGTGCCAAGAAAGAGTTTGGAACCAAAAAGCTCATCCTCTTTAAGAGATGAACTTTTAAACTTTTGTATCACTTTCTCTCTCTTGAAAAGAGGAACTTTTAAACTTTTGTATCACTTTCTCTCTCTTGTTCTTCATTTCTAAGCTCTGAATTTCATTGTTTACTTGTCGTAATCATGTGATAAGTCCTCATGGATGTGGTTGGAGGTAGAAAGTAGCCACCCATCCATTGAGTTGATAGTTTTCATTAATTTTCTATAGTTTTGCTCTATTTTCTTGCTTTCTAGAATTGTAATCCATTGTTGTTGTATATATTGGAACCTTGTGGATGTGGTTGGAGGTAGAAAGTAGCCACTCATCCATAACTTTGATTATGTAGAGTAAATTCTTTCATTTTTCACATCTTCTGATCACATATCTCATTATTCTAGCATATTAGTCCATATGCTTCAACCCATGCTCAATCTAAATGAGTAAAGGTGGTTGTTTCATGAGGCTAGTTGGATGATCTTTGGGATTTGATGTCATAGTCATTGATTTTTCTTGGAAGTAAAGTAAAAGATTTTGGGTCAAAATTGTTGAAAACTCTCTTCTCATTCATTTATGAACATGGAAAGGGATGAAAACATCCTTATTTCATGAATAGAAGAGGAGTATTCAATAGCCTTTAATGAATCTCTTGGTTTAGAGGCAAGGCATCCACTAAGAAATAATAGGCATTAACCTACTCTCTCCGATTGATAGCATGACTTTGGGTACTAAGCTGCCCTTATTCACAAAGAGATGATTGTAGATTCCTATCTATTTCTTAGGCTTGAATTTCTTATTGTTTAATTCATTTAATTAGATGAATTGTTGAAAATATCTGTTGTATACAGCTATTTGTGTGATTTTTTAGGGTTGGGGCCTATTTACCTCCTCCTTAAATATCTTCTACAAGAGGGAGATGTAGAAGGGATGAGCATCCCTTGGAAAAATGTAGTTTGTTTATGTCCTAGCCCTTTTGGCACAAAACAGTGTGCACCACAGAGATTTGGACCAGCCGAACATCTTTTTAGTCTGCCAGATTTGTGTCCGGCCCAGTAAAACTTATTCCCAAGTAGAGCAAAGCAGAACAAGGCAATTTCTAGGAAGTGTTCTCCCGACCACTTGTGGTTGTTGTTCGTAATTTACTTCTAATTTTAGTATGACTTGTTAGATTCAGCAGTAATTTGGCTAAATCAATTCATTGTTGTAATAATTCTTCCAACCCCATGTCTTATTCATTCAATTATTGTAATAATCTTTCCAACCCCGCATCTTATTCATTAATTTGTTGTAATAACTCCTAACCCCACGTCTTTCTATCTCTTTTATTTATACGCTTTCCGTGTATGTTGTAAAGCATCATGTCTTATTCATCATATTCATGACTTGCATACATTTTTCATGCATTCGGGTTCGACTCATTGGCATTTGTGGAATCTATCCTTTTCTAAGCTGATTATATGCACCGCCCATTCCTTGAGATGATACCCGTGTCATATGTTAGTAGCTGAATCTCTAGATGCATTTTGTGTATGTATTACATTAGCTCTTTACATATAGAATCATGCCTATATTTTTAATACATTCTTTTCGTCTTACCATGGAGTACTAGGTGAGCATTTTTGGTTTTAGCATAATGTATGTTCATGCTATCTATCATATCTATTGTCATATGATGAGGCTAGATGCTTAAGTAAAATATCTGTATGGATGCCAGCAGATGGAGTTTGTGTTGCTTCTATTGGAATGTCCTTGAGTCTTATGTTGCTGAGTTCTTGTTTTTGGGAGTTGTACAAAAGGATTTTACAAATGCATGAAATCACAGCAAAACCAAAACAAGTGACACAATCTATATTTATTTGCCTCAGATAGTAATGTTAACATTGTTAAAATCGGAACATAGATATATGGAGACTATAAAAATCATATCATGACTTAGTAGAGGTCGATCTTTTGATCGGGTGAGTAGAGGGTGATCAATTCATGACCTTCCACCCTCATACCTAAGTTCCTGAGCCAAGACACTTTAGTTATGACAGATAGTGGCTTTTGGCATGAGTCACGGGTTTTCTAGTTTTCCCAAAAGATTAGGTAGTGACTCTGAAATCTAGTGATGTAGTCTATTTTCGGGCAAAGTTTTTGCAATAAAATGAATTTTCTATACAAATTGCTGGATTTGGACTCTCATTTGTATTTCACATTGCACTTGAGAAACTAGATCAAGACATCAGGAGTTCGAACTATTGGGCGCACTCTGTAACCCCAAAAGGCATCCCATACCAAGGGATGTAGCTCGAAGGGTTAGCACACAAAGTCATGAAGATAATATGACTTTGGAGAATTTTCATAAGCCATTAATGGCTAAAATTAAAAAACAACATATTTTTTGCCAAACATGGCAAAGAGTGACAAGCCATTATTGGCTAAAAAAGAAGAACAACCCCTTCTCTCAAAGATGTTAAAAATTCATCACAAAATGATGGTGAAGATTCATTTGGAGGCATAATTTTAAGCCAAAGATGGTTAAAAATTCTGAATATGGAGGGCATGATTTTAAGCCAAAGATGGCTGAAAATTATGAACAACCCACGATTGTTAGATGTAAATTTTTTGACATTGTTCAAAGTGTCAAAATTTATGATTTTTTTATGACATTCAATTATGTGAGTTTTGAAATTCAACATCCACTTTGAATTTGTGGATCACACCAAAAATTAATTTTCATGACATGGTTTGAAAAACAACAATGGTTGAAAAATACTATATGTAGTGAATTCTCTTTAATTAGTCAAATCATGACTAACAAAGAATTGTTTTATTTGAAAATAAGGAATGTTGCTCTCTGCTATGTCATTCAACAGAGCCAAAGATGGGGTGTTCTCCAGTCAACAGTGATAAATTGAAAATTACTATAGGTGTAATATAACTCTTCAAGAATTCGAATGATCTGATCTCATTTTTAAAGACTTGGAGGGCATTGTTAGCACCATAAAATATTTTATGTCGATCGTAATAAGCCGCCTTATAAATCATTCAATTGGATTTCATGTATCTTCAATCCATTTAAATGAAGGGGGCATTATTGACACCATAATTTAATTTTTTTTGTCGATTGTGGCCTGACGATTATGACCAAATCTTGTCAATTAGGATTTCTTGATTCAGACCATAAACCATTTTTAAATAATGAACTTGGCCACATTTTTTACTATCATCATCATTATTATTATTATTATTATGGTTATGGTTGCTAGTTTTGTGCAGAATATGAAGGAATCAGATGGGTGGTCAAACTTGGGATATGGATGATGTTGAGGAAATCATGGGCTTAGATTACCTCTATCTTTCATGTGGCTGAGCCTATAAATAGGCGAAAAGAGATACAAAGAAAATGACATCCAACAAAACTTACACATTGTGATTATTAAGCGTTGCTTCTAGTTAGGAGTAGTCAACTTAGCAATTCTATTAATAGATCAATGAGAGCTTCTCCCAACACCTTTTCTCTATCGATCATTGTCTTTTTCAATTCTTTGTTCTTATTTTAAGTTCATGTAACTTGAAGCAAATGACATTTGACTTGATTAATACAAATTCAATTCTATTTCCGTCATATTCTTCTTTATTTGATTACCTCTAAAGAAATCCTTAACCTGTTTAAGGTATAGAAGTCAACCATAAGTTTGATCTATTTTTGTTTTGTGAAAATTAAGTTTTTCTATTGATTGGCTTATGTTGATTGATTCTTAAACAAAATTTTTGCTAACAATAGCCTACTATTAGGAACTACACATCATATAGCCAGTAGTCTCTTATGTACTAGAGACAACCAATTTTATATATTTGGCCAGTGGTCTCACACCTACTAGAAGCCACTAGTTTTTTTTCTTTTATTTCTCTTCACCACATAACAATATTTCAAACAAGAATAAATAAATCACCATTCTCTTAACAAAAAATTTTAAAAAGCTTGAATTTAAAAAATCTCAAAAATTTCATCCTCTTCTAAAATTTTACAAACAAATCTATTTTCTCAGAAAATGAGAATGCCAATTATTTTCCATAATATATTTAACTTTTGTCATCACATTTATCAAATTTCTAATGTTTCCAAATGCATTAACGCTCCATTTGTTTGGATGAAAAATATTTTCTGTAAAATATTTTTTGGTATTTGGCATAATGGAAAACGAAAGTTAACATAAAATACTTTTCATGGTCAACAGAAAATAAGCTTATATGGGTAGAATTTCCACTTTTAAAAGGCAAAAAACATTTTTCGGATTAAAGTCTTACCAATTTCTAATGTTTTCCACTTTTAGTTAAAATGTTTACTTCTCAAACAATCGCTTAATTTTGTGTTCAATTATGTGAAAATAAACTCAAGTAAAGTAATGACATTTTTGTAAGGGTACAAGTCTAAAAGTTGTGTCTCATGTAAGGGTGTAAAATTGGCCCAATTCGGGCCTGAGCTCGGGCTGGCCCACTTTCGTGCCTCATGGGCTCCTACCACTTTGCTGGTTAGGTTCGTCTAGCCCAGGCCCAAGCCTAAGCCTAAGTCCACTCAGATTCGGGGCCTCGGGCCTAGGCTCAGGCTCGAGCCTAGTGGGTCCTTTTTTTAAGGCTATAAAACAAAATATATTGAACATCTTGACAGGAAAAAAAATGATAACGTTTAAAGAATAATTTTTATTTCAAAATGAAATGAAATATTACAAATTCATATCATTAAATAAAATAGATATAGATTATTGATGATGGTAGAGAAATTGCATCACTATAGGTTAAGTATATCCCAACTAAGTTGGCACCTACTAGCTTACCAAACATTTGCATTATACTCCATTTCAATATTTTAATAAAAGCATTACGAAATTTTGAAAAACAAAAATTTGTTGATCAATCATCGGAAGAGTTGGACAATTCATATATGGTGCCCAATGATATATCATCCAAATCACCATGAATTCTCTCATTTTCACTACAATTTTGTCTTATCGTAAGCGCATGCATATGATCTCTCGATATCATAAGTGCCTCAATCATTTCGAGTGAAAGTCTGCTGCGGTAATCGCTCAACACTCGTCCATTGCACTAAAATCTATTTCAGAAGCCACTGTAGAAATAGGAACGGTTAGTATTGTGAGAATATATTCGTATATATTAGGCATTGTATATATTAGGCATGTTTGTGATGACTGTATTTCCTTTTTTTGGTCCCATTCTTGTATTTCCTTTTTGGTTAATCGTTAGGGTTATATAAACTAGTCTTGATGTAATTGATATACAAGTTGAATATACAGATTCTTCAGAAAACTTACATGGTATCAGAGCCGCCTCTAAGCCCAAACCCTAGACACTGTCTCTGAATCGTTTTCTTCATTAGATTCTCACTGAGTCGTGGTCACAGGTCATCTCCTTGGTCGCAATTATCTCTCGGAAAACAACCCTCTAGTTTCATCTCTTTCTGAATCGCAAGTCGTGACTCCCTCTGTCTTTGTTTGGTTTGATTGAAGGTCACGAGTGGCTCGTGTGACTCAACTGGTTTCTCATCTGCTTTGAGAAAACGACTTCGTGCTCCATCTTCACTGGTTGAAGGAGTGTTGCGTTGGCCTTGTCTATCTAGGTTGAGTTCGACGTGACCCTTCTTTGGATTTCTCTGGCTTGTGATCATCAGAACTCTTCATCTGGTCAAGTTCGAAGCCTACCTTTCTCTCTGGAATCGCGGTGATCCTGTCTCCCTCTGATTTTGGGGCTGAAGTCAAACAAGACTATCTGATTTTGGTTCAGCTCCCTAGTTCTCTCTCTCTCTGGTTTTGCTTGGGTTGGTTAATTTGAAGGGGCTAAAGTCAAACAGGAGCTTAGGTCTCTCCTTATTACTGTTTGACCCATTATTCTCTATTCATTACACTTAGACCCCTCTTTGGCTATTTTGGTTTTATCTCACTTGAATCCCTCAGTTTTCTGGTTACTATGATGTCTCTAGCTTCTAATGAGTGTGCTTTCTGCCATCAGAAAGGCCATTGGAAGTATCATTGTCCCAAGAAGGGATGTTTGTCTGCTTTGTCTGTGTCTACCTCGTCTTCTCAGCAGTTTTCGATCAAGTTCTAGGCTCCTCCTCTAAGCGCCATTGGGCTTTCCGCCTATTCTACTGCATCTACTCTGGCTTCTGATCCTGACTTGGCTTCCTTGACTACTCAGATTTGTCAGCTTCAACATATTCTGATTAGTCAGTTTCAATATATATTGTCTACCTTCCAGCCATCCCCATCTACCTCCATTGTTTCCTCTCTTCATTCAAATTTGCTTCAATCTTCTTCAAGTATCTTTTCGTCTATTTGGATTTTTGACTCTAGTGCCTCTCATCATATGACTCCTTATCTCTCCTTACTTCAAAATTGTACTCCTCCTCCCCTTCCTATTACTGTCAATGCTGCTAATGGGTCTGGTATGTTTGTCCTATCTATTGGGTCTGTTTTACCCTCTACCTTGTCTGCTGTTATTATTCCCTCTGTTCTTTATGTTTCTCATCTGTCTGTTAGCTTGCTTTCTATCAGTCAGCTTGATGCTTCTGGTTTTGATGTTATCTTTTCTTCTTCTGTCTGTTGTGTGCAGGATCAGGTGTCCAAGAAGAAAATTGGGACCAGCCGTAGAGTTGGAAATCTCTATGTGGTAGAAAGCCTACATCTTCCTCTGTCTACCTCTCATGTTGCATTTTCATCTTTTTAGTTAGATTTTCAGTCGAGTCAGTTTTATTTATAGCATTCTTGTTTAGGTCATTTAACTGTTGACCACTTGCGGTCTTTAGCTCAGTCAGGATTGTTAGGTAAAGTTTCTCCTAGTCCAATTAATGAGTGTCGAGGATGTAAACTTGCTAAAATGACAGCTTTACCTTTTAATAACAATATTTCTATTTCTGCTTCCCCTTTTTCTCTTGTCCATACTGATGTTTGGGGTCTTTCTCCTATTCTCACTAAAGGAGGTTCTGCGTACTATGTGTCATTTGTTGATGATTGTATCTGCTATACCTAGTTTTATCTTATGGCTCATAAATTTGACTTCTACCAGATATATTGTACTTTTCAGTCTATGATCACTACACAGTTTGGGGCCACAATTAAAATACTCCGGTCTGACTTGGGTGGGGAATACTTTAAAACTGAATTTTGTGAGCATTTGGCAAAATTGGGCACCATTCACCAAACCTCATGTACTGATACCCCTGCCCAAAATGGTCATGCTAAGCGTAAACACCGTCATCTCCTTGAGACAACTCGATCTCTCCTTCTTTCTGCCTCTGTTCTTACCGCTGCTTTCCTCCTTAATCGTATGCCGACTCCCTTACTCTCTGGTCAATCCCCTTATAAGGCTCTGTATTCCCAAACTCCCAATTATTTCCTTTGGGTCTGCTTATTTTGTCCTTCTTCCCCGTAAAGATCGGACCAAACTCAGTGCCCGGTTTGTCTTGTGTGTCTTTTTGGGCTACAGTCTTACTCAGAAAGGCTATTGCTATTACGACCCTGTCTCTCATCACTTCTATGTCTCCCGTCATGTTGCCTTTCTCGAACGTCTGTCTTACTTTCAGCTTCCCCCTCTTCCTGCTCCCGTTTCCAAAGATGATTTGGTTCACATTGACCCATTTCCTTCTGAGGTCCCATCAGATGAGTATATCGCCACTGTTCCTCCTGTGAGGTCATTCCTACTTCTCCGTCTACGTCACCTATGACTCATTCTTCTCCTTCGGCTGCTTCTTCCCCTTTATTGTTGGTCTATTCTCGTCGCAAGGCTCCCTTACCACCAGTTGTCTCTACTCCTCTTGCTGCTCTTTCTACTTCTGACGGCTCTAATCCTACTACCCACCGCTATCCTCCTCGTGAGCGTCGTCCTCCAAACAGGTTAGGTTGGTCTAATACATGTTTTTCTGCTTCCTATCGTACTTTTTTGTCTGTTATTCACTCTTTTTCAGAACCTCAGGCTTACAAGAAGGCTTGTCAGGATCTTCATTAGGTTCAAGCTATGGAGGATGAGTTGTTTGCTTTACCGAAAACTCGTACTTGGGAGTTGGTTCCTTTGCCTGCTAGTAAGAATCTGATTGGTTGCAAATGAGTCTACTAAGTCAAGACTCATTCTGATGGTTTTCTTGAGTGCTACAAAGCTCGTCTGGTTGCCAAAGGTTTCTCACAGGAGTATGATATTGATTATGTAGAGACATTCGCTCCTGTTGCCAAGATGACTATTGTCCATACTTTGATCTCTGTCGCTGCTGTTTGTTCTTGGCCTCTTTATCAAATGGATATTAAGAATGCTTTTCTTAATGGCCATCTCACTGAGGAGGTTTACATGCGTCATCCCCCTGGCCTTCACCATTCCTCTGGACAGGTTTGTCACCTTCGGCGTGCTCTGTATGGTCTAAAGCAGTCTCCTCGTGCTTGGTATGATCGCTTTCAGACTGCTGTTACTGAGCTTGGGTTTCATTCTTCTGCTTCCGACTCTACTTTGTTTTTGAGACATACCTCGTCTGGTTTTGTTGCTCTCCTACTCTATGTAGATGATATGATCATCACTGGCTCTGACTCTTCTACTATCTCTAAGGTTAAGCTACATCTCTTCCGCACCTTTGAAATTAAGGATCTGGGACCATTGCGGTATTTCCTTGGTATTGAAGTTGCTTCTTCTCCCAAGGGCTACTTTCTGTCTCAGGCCAAATATGCCAATGAGGTTATTCACCGTGTTAGTCTTACTGACACTAAGATTTTTGGTACCCCCATTGAGCTTAATGCAAAGCTTAACATTACTAATGGTGTCCCCCTGGATGATCCTACTTTGTATCACGAGCTTGTGGGTTGATTAGTCTATCTGACAGTTACTTGCCCTAATCTTGCCTATGTTGTTCATGTGGTTAGCCAGTTCTGTCACGACCCAAACCCGCCCCTATGGGTTTAGTACCGTAACCGGCCAGTAATCCGAGATTACCGAAGGCCTGCTTAACAGTGAAACAGTAATACAGAGTACAGGGGCTGGCGGAAGCCAAAACAGTAATTAAAAGATGTCCAATGAGCTGTGACAGTCTGTATGCAAAAAGACTTTTCATACATATATACAGTCAGTACCAAAACAGTATGCACAGTATTTACAATTATCCAGATCAGGGACTTGATCCCTATTAAGACAGTACAGTACAAAAACATTCAGTCTATACAGATCCGAAACAAAAAGGGGAAAACTAAAAGACCCCAAACAGCCTCGGCTTTAACAGCCTCGGAACCTCGCAGTGAGGCACATAGGTTGGCTTGACAAAACGAGAGCTTGCCTAACGACCCTAGCAGCGGTCCGGTGCCTGAACACCTACATATATATATGAGCAGTGAGCTAAATCCCAGTGAATAACATAATGCGTAAAGAGGTTAAGAATGAATGTCCCTTCAGTATTGAAAATAATCATTTCAATCAGTATATCAGTTACTCAATCATAGCAATCATATGTGGTACATTCAATACCAAAACAGTACAGTAGGTCTAAACAGACCGAACAGTCAGTTGATGGCCATCATATCAGTAAACAGTAGTGGTTCCAACACGGGAACCGACAGAGATCTCTGTGTCAGTAGCAATACAGTATAGTAATAGTAAATTGCTATGGATGCCACGAATACAGTTCGCAATTAGGACAACCATTCATTCAGTAAACAGTGTTATCTCATAGAACAGTTCAGTCATTCGTTCAGAAAGTAATCTCAATTGAACATATCTTTACAACATTGTTACTCACAGAGTTCTGGGCTACAGATAAGCTAGAGCGTCTCCAGATGCCAACCCTACACAGTTACAGAGTGAACACACACTAAGCTACACAGTCGGGAAAAATAATAACTTAATCCCTAATTTGCCTCGGTGTGGTTCTACATCAATATCCTCCTTAAGATGCCTTAAACATGCCCTAGGAATGCCTAGGATGGAAAGAGGATGCAAAGATGTACTTGAAAACACTTTTCAAAATTTTTAGAAAAGAGGGGCCACGCTCGAGCGTGGCTTTCTACGCTCGAGTGGAGATGCAAACAAAGGTTCCCCGCTCGAGCGTCACTTACCACCCTCGAGCGGACTGCAAAACATGGAAAAAGTACTGGACGTGTGAAAATCACGCTCGATGGGCGCTCGACACCCGCTCGAGCGTGTGACACAAGTCCCTGTTCGAGCGTGCATTTCGCCGAGCGGATCAGAACAATGCAAAGTCTTTGAGCACGTATTCCACGCCGAAGCCAATTTCTTCGCCGAGCGTGAGTCCAAATTTTGGAATTTCCATATTTGAACCTCAAGCTCAAAACCAGGTTTTAATGCATCAAATTCAATCCTTTAAGGCCAATGTTTTTGGAAAACACTTTAAAACTCATAATATAACGTGATTCAAAGCTCAATTTGTAAAATCAAGGCCCAAAGGTGAGTCAATTAAACCCAATTTCAACCAAACTTCAAGAACATACTTCAAATGTAACATGCATGTGTTCAATCAAATTCAAAGCTTCAATTACTTGCTCAAATGAGTTCAATTGCCTCAAAAACAAGATGAATTCATGGACTAAGCTTAAGATATGAACATGCATGTGGAATTTCATGAAGAACAACCTTAAAATGCACAAATGTGAACATGCCTGCATGAATTAAGCTCTAATTCAACAATCTTAAATCAATTCTTGACTTAAAAACTCTATTCTTCCAAGAACCATGCAAAGACTAACTTAATTCACAATTAAGAGGATAAATTCCATACCTGGGTTCCTCAATTACAAGAATGAGAGTTCAATTATGCAATCAACCTTCAATTCCTTCAAGTCTCCAAGCTAAAATTATTGAAATCAAGTTTTCCTTTCACTCTCTCTCTTTAGTCGGCTATGGCTCAAGAAATGGGCTGATGAAATGTAATGAAATCAAGTCTCAAGGTGTTGTAGAGATAGGCCACTAAGTGGCAAAAGGGTAAATAAGCCCAACTTATGTAATTTAGCATTATTTAATCTAATTTAATCATACCAATTCAAATTTCAATTAAATATACCATAAAATCACATTAATCCTAATTAGCATAAAACATTAATCAATTCCAAATTCGGCCGCCGATAAGACCTTCAATTTGCAATTTAAAGCATAAAATATGAACAGATAATTTAACAGTCAACAGATAGAATGGCATTCAAACTAGCACAATCAATCAATCAATTTAGTAATTCAGTCAGTCAGTCAATTAACATGCTTAATCATAGATTAGCACTAATCGGTAGTGTTATCAGTAAACAGTAGTGAGGGTTGTCACAGTCTCCCCTCCTTATAAAGAGTTTGGTCTTCCAAACTCGAATTACCTTCATTCTGGAAGAAAACAAGATTCAGTGGGAACAGTTCAGGATATCTCTTCATCATATCATCTTCCCTCTCCCAAGTGGCATACACGCCACCATGGTTTTGCCAGTCAACTTTCACTAACGGAATCTCTTTATTCCATAACTTCTTGATCCGTCTGTTCACAATCTGAATGGGCCGTTCTTCGTAAGTGTAGTCATCACTTAGCACTACACGGGTAGGCTCAATCACATGGAAAGGATTCCGGAGGTAATCCCTCAACATTGAAATATGGAACACGTTATGCATATGCTTCATTTCATGAGGAAGCGCTACTTGATACGCCACCGGATTGATTTTCTCAATAATCTCAAACAGTCTAACATATCTCGGCGCTAGCTTACCCTTGACTCCAAAACGAGTCTGGCCTTTCATCGGTGTCACTTTTACAAAAACATGATCACCTACTTCATATTATCTGTCTCGTCTGCAGACATCCGCATAACTTTTCTGTCAGCTATGTGCGGTTTTCAATCTCTGTTGAATCAATTTCACTTTCTCGGTAGTTTCATAGACAATCTCGGGCCCAAGCAAAGGCCCATCTCCAACTTCTGCCCAGCAAATCGGAGATCTACATTTCTGCTATACAAAGCCTCGAAAGGCGCCATACCAATGCTCGAGTGAAAGCTGTTGTTGTAAGCAAACTCAGCTAAAGGTAAGTGGCTCTCCCAATTTTCTTGGAAATCAAGAACACACATTCTCAGTAAATCCTTCAGAGTCTGGATGGTTCTTTCTGACTGGCCATCTGTTTGAGGATGGAAGGCACTACTCAATCCCAGTTCAGTACCCAATGCTATTTGCAGACTTTGCCAAAATCTCGATGTAAACTTCAAGTCCCTATCAGAAACAATGGACACAAGCACTCCATGCAATCTAACAATCTCATTAATATAGATTACAGCCAATTTGTCCGCATTATAAATTGTTTTGACAGGTAAGAAATAAGCAGATTTAGTCAGTCTATCAATAATAACCCAAATTGAATCCATACCTTTACTGGAGCGAGGTAAACCAACAATAAAATCCATAGTGATATGTTCCCACTTCTACTATGGTACTGGTAAGGGTTGCAGTAAGCCTGCGGGTCGTTGATGTTCGGCTTTAACTTGTTAGCAATGAAGACATTTCGATACAAAATTAGCAATTTCTTTCTTCATTCCCGGCCACCAGAAATTCAGTTTCAAGTCTTGGTACATTTTCGTATTTCTTGGATGAATAGACAGTTTTGAATTGTGGCCTTCTTGCAGAATTCTTCTTTTCAGTTCGGAATCACTCGATACACACAATCTTCTCTTGAATTTCAACACATTATTCTCAAATTTGAAATCCGGCCTCGGTTTGGATTCCCATTCTTCGATGATCTTCTTTAAGAAGTCATCATGTTGCTGTTTCTCTTTAATTTCCTCAATCAGTGCCGGTTGAGCAGAAATGGCAGCTAATGTTCCATCTTGTTCACACAAAACAATTTCAACTTCAAATCTTTCAAGGTCACAAAGCAATTCTTTCTGCACAGTGAGTAAACAGGCTAAATTTCCAATCGATTTCCGGCTCAGTGCATCAGCAACGGTGTTCGCTTTTCCTGGATGGTACAAAATTTGCAGATCATAATCTTTTATCAATTCTAGCCATCTTCGTTGCCTCATGTTCAGTTCTTTCTATGTGAAGAAGTATTTCAAACTCTTGTGGTCTGTATACACCTCACATGTCGCCCCATAAAGGTAGTGACACCAAATCTTTAGTGCAAACACTACTGCAGCAAGTTCCAGGTCATGGGTCGGGTAGTTCTTTTCATGTGGTCTCAGTTGTCGGGAGGCATATGTAATAACTTTACCATTCTGCATTAAAACACATCCCAAACCCTTATAAGAAGCATCACTATATACAGTATAACTATCCATACCTGAGGGTAAGATGAGAATCGGTGCAGTCACTAGTCGAGTTTTCAACTCCTGAAAAGCTTATTCCCTTTAATCGGTCCAGTCAAATGATATCCCCTTCTGAGTCAGCTGTGTCAGTAGTAGGGCAATTTTGGAGAAATCTTTGACAAACCTTCTGTAATACCCGGCTAAGCCTAGAAAACTTCGGACTTCGGTAACATTTGTCGGTGCAGGCGATTCACTGCTTCAATTTTCTGTGGGTCAACTGTAATACCATCCTTACTGATCACATGTCCCAAAAACATCACACTGTCTAACCAAAATTCACATTTAGTTAGTTTAGCATACAGTTTCTGTTCTCTTAGGGTCTGTAGGGCAATTCTCTAATGATGTTCATGTTCCTCAGTGCTTTTGGAATAAATTAAAATGTCATCTATGAATACAACAATAAAGTCATCGAGGAATGGTTTAAAAATTCGGTTCATAAGGTCCATAAATGCAGCAGGTGCATTGGTAACTCCGAAAGGCATAACTAAGAATTCGAAATGTCCATATCTCGTTCGAAATGCAGTCTTTTCAATGTCGCCTGGTTTGACTTTCAATTGGTGATATACAGATCTAAGGTCGATTTTGGAGAACACTTGGGCACCTTGTAACTGGTCAAATAAATCGTCAATGCGAGGTAATGGATATTTATTTTTCACTGTTACCTTGTTCAGTTCACAGTAGTCAATGCAGAGTCTCAATGAGCCGTCTTTCTTTTTCACAAATAAGACCGGCGCGCCCCACGGTGAAGTACTAGGCCTGATGAACTTCTTATCTAACAATTCTTGCAGCTGAACTTTCAACTCTTTCAATTTAGTCGGTGCCATTCTGTAAGGAGCTTTAGATACCGGTTGAGTACCCGGAACCACATCAATGGTGAACTTAATGTCCCTATCAATCAAATCCCCTGGCAAATCATCTGGAAAAACATCTGGGAATTCTCTGACTATGGGAATGCTGTTCACATCAGTGTTAGCATCAGTAGGTACAGTCAATACATAACATAGATACCCCTTACACCCCTTTCTAATCAGTTTAAAAGCTTTCATGGATGAAATCAGATATGGGGGAGGTACTACTCCAACTCCATTAAACACGAATTCAGGCAATCCAGGTGGACGAAAAACAACTTGTTTTGTTACACAGTCTATGGTGGCATGATATTTTGTTAACCAGTCCATTCCCAATATTACGTCAAAATAGTCAATGTTTAATGGCAGTAAATCAATATATAAATGCGCATCTTCAACAATAATCTCACATGCATGATACATATAAGCACAAGTCATGGATCCTCCAATAGGTGAAGATACAGCTAACAGATAGTTCATAGGTTCTAGTGGTCTATTCAATTTTCGCGAAAAAGCATACGATACATATGAATGTGTAGACCCCGAATCAATCAAAGCATACGCATTTTGAGCACAAATAGAGAGTATACCTGACACAACGGTCTCGGTATTCTACACATCTCCCAATACGAGTGTGAACACTCGGCCTTGCCTCATAGGCTCTTTCCCAGTAGCTTTAGGGTTAGGTTTTGGTGCAACAGTTGATGCTACTGTGCTCGGTGCAGCTTTACTATTGCCCTGTGAAGTGGAAGGGCAATCTTTGACCATGTGGCCCACCTTGCCACACCTGTAACAAGCACCATAAATTTTATAACAAACTCCCTTATGGTTCTTACCACATTCGGAACAGGGCGGTATGAAACGGTTCCCTTGACTAGAACTAGTCGTTGACCTTGTATTCTGCTTTTTGTTCAACGGATTGTTCCTACCTTTCTTGAATTTAAGGCCTTATCTCTTACCACGCCATTCAGACGCTGGTGTTTCAGTTTGTTTCAGTGCTTTAATATTTGATTCAGCTATAATGGCCCGGTCAAGAACATCCACATACTTGTGCAATTTCAACACATTAATTCTGTCAAGTACTTCGACATTAAGGCCGCCTTCGAATTTCCTGGCCTTCTTATAGTCAGTGTCCACCATACATGGTGCATATCTGGCAAGCTCGGTGAACTTAGACTCATACTCAGCCACGGACATGGTACCTTGTTTCAGTTGTTCAAACTCAGTCATTTTTCGGTCTCTGACACACTGTGGGAAGTATTTCTCAAAGAAGACTCCCTTAAACTGAGCCCAATCCATAGCAGTATTGGTGTCGTGGACCAGCATCCACCACCTTCTGGCCTCTTCTTGTAAGGTGAAGGTAGCCAATAGCACTTTGTGTGCTTCAGAACACGGAAAGACTTCAAATAATTTTTCGGTTTCTAGCACCCATGCCTCGGCCTTTAATGGTTCCAGGCCTCCCTGGAATGATGGTGGTTTCATCTTACTGAACTTCTGTGTTAGAGTGATGATGTCATCATTCACATTCTATTCCTACTGCATCAGGAGGGTGAAGTTGGTTCTTGTTATTCTTTGTTGCCATAAGGCCTCAGTTAGCAGTTCAACTGTTCTTTCAAGTCTTGCCATTCTGGCTTCAAATGATTCAGTTTCATCGATAGTTCTTGCGCTATTCATTTCACTATATACAACACAGTAATAATAAACATAGGAAGTTGCATACTTTAAACATATTAACACATTGGCACATATATTCATGTCATGGCCACACACACTTTTTGATGCTCATGCAATGCCCTAATCACTTTCTAGGACATCCTATAGCTCATTTAGACACGTGTGTGCGGTATAACTTGTGGTTTAAAAACGCTCTGATACCACTCTATCACGACCCAAACCCGCCCCTATGAGTTTAGTACCGTAATCGGCCAGTAATCCGAGATTACCGAAGGCCTGGTTAACAGTGAAACAATAATACATAGTACAGGGGCTGGCGGAAGCCAAAACAGTAATTAAAAGATGTCCAATGAGCTGTGACAATCTGTATGCAAAAAGACTTTTCATACATATATACAGTCAGTGCCAAAACAGTATGCACAGTATTTATAATTATCAAGATCAGGGACTTGATCCCTATTAAGACAATACAGTACAAAAACATTCATTCTATATAGATCTGAAACAAAAAGGGAAAAACTAAAAGACCCCAAACAGCCTCGGAACCTCGCAGTGAGGCACATAGGTTGGCTTGACAAAACGAGAGCTTGCCTGACGCCCCTAGCAGCGGTCCGGTGCCTGAACACCTACATATATATATGAGCAGTGAGCTAAAGCCCAGTGAATAACATAATGCGTAAAGAGGTTAAGAATGAATGTCCCTTCAGTATTGAAAACAGTCATTTCAATCAGTATATCAGTTACTCAGTCATAGTAGTCATATGTGGTACATTCAATAGCAAAAAGATACAGTAGGTCTAAACAGACTGAACAGTCAATTGATGGCCATCATATCAGTAAACAGTAGTGGTTCCAACAGGGGAACCGACAGAGATCTTCGTGTCAAGAGTAATACAAAGACAAGAATAAAGAAATTGCTATGGATGCCACGAATACATTCGCAATTAGGACAAGCATTCATTCAAGAAAGTGTTATCTCATAAAAGCTTCACTATTCGCTCGTAAAGTAATCTCAATTGAACATATCTTTACAACATTGTTACTCACAGAGTTCTGGGCTACAGATAAGCTAGAGCGTCTCCAGATGCCAACCCTACACAGTTATAAAGTGAACACACACTAAGCTACACAGTCGGGAAAAATAATAACTTAATCCCTAATTTGCCTCGGTGTGGTTCTACATCAATATCCTCCTTAAGATGCCTTAAACATGCCCTAGGAATGCCTAGGATGGAAAGAGGATGCAAAGATGTACTTGAAAACACTTTTCAAAATTTTCAGAAAACAGGGGTCACGCTCGAGCATGGCTTTCTACGCTCGAGTGGACATGCAAAAGGTTCTCGCCGAAGGCCACTTACCACGCCGAGCGGATCGCAAAACATGGCAAAAGTCTCGGATGTGTGAAAATCACGCTGATGGGCGCTTCGACACTGCTCGGCGTATGACCTGAAGTCCTCGCCGAGCGTGCATTTCACTCGGCGATCAGAAACAATGCAAAGTGCTAGGAGCACGTATTCCACGCTTGAGCGCCAATTTCTCCGCTCGAGCGTGAGTCCAAATTCTGAAATTTCCAGATTTGAACCTCAAGCCCAAAACCAAGTTTTAATGCATCAAATTCAATCCTTTAAGGCCAATTTTTTTTGGAAAACACTTTAAAACTCATAATATAACGTGATTCAAAACTCAATTTGTAAAATCAAGGCCCAAAGGTGAGTCAATTAAACCCAATTTCAACCAAACTTCAAGAACATACTTCAAATGTAACATGCATGTGTTCAATCAAATTCAAAGCTTCAATTACTTGCTCAAATGAGTTCAATTGCCTCAAAAACAAGATGAATTCATGGACTAAGCTTAAGATATGAACATGCATGTGGAATTTCATGAAGAACAACCTTAAAATGCACAAATGTGAACATGCCTGCATGAATTAAGCTCTAATTCAACAATCTTAAATCAATTCTTGACTTAAAAACTCTATTCTTCCAAGAACCATGCAAAGACTAACTTAATTCACAATTAAGAGGATAAATTCCATACCTGGGTTCCTCAATTACAAGAATGAGAGTTCAATTATGCAATCAACCTTCAATTCCTTCAAGTCTCCAAGCTAAAATTATTGAAATCAAGTTTTCCTTTCACTCTCTCTCTTTAGTCGGCTATGGCTCAAGAAATGGGCTGATGAAATGTAATGAAATCAAGTCTCAAGGTGTTGTAGAGATAGGCCACTAAGTGGCAAAAGGGTAAATAAGCCCAACTTATGTAATTTAGCATTATTTAATCTAATTTAATCATACCAATTCAAATTTCAATTAAATATACCATAAAATCACATTAATCCTAATTAGCATAAAACATTAATCAATTCCAAATTCGGCCGCCGATAAGGCCTTCAATTTGCAATTTAAAGCATAAAACATGAACAGATAATTTAATAGTCAACAGATAGAATGGCATTCAAACTAGCACAATCAATCAATAAGTTTAGTAATTCAGTCAGTCAGTCAGTCAATTAACATACTTAATCATAGATTAGCACTAATCGGTAGTGTTATCAGTAAACAGTAGTGAGGGTTGTCACAAGTTCGTTTCTGCTCCCCGCTCTCCGTATCGGGCTGCTTTGGTTCGGATTCTTTGTTATCTTCGCGGTACTATCTTCCAAGGCTTGTTGTTGTCTTCTACTTCTTCCTTGGATTTGGTGGCTTATGTTGATGCTGATTGGGCTGGTGATGTGAATGATCGTAAGTCCACTTCTGGTTTCTGTCTGTTTCTTGGTGATTCCTTGATTTCTTGGAAAAGCAAAAAACAAACTATTGTTGCCCGTTCTACTGCCGAAGCTGAGTACCGTGCTATGGCTCATGCTATTGCTGAGGTTGTCTGGCTTCGTTGTCTCCTCTCTGACTTGGGCGTTCCACAATCCTCTCCGACCTCTCTCTACTATGACAACCGAAGTGCTATTCAAATTGCCCACAACACTGTTTTCCATGAACGAACGAAGCACATTGAGATTGCTTGTCACTTTGTCCGTCAGCACCTACAGTCTAGCTCTATCTCGCTTCCTTTTGTCCCTTTGGCTCTACAACTTGCTGACTTCTTCACCAAAACTCACACCACTGCTCGTTTTCTGTTTCTTCTTGACAAACTCTCTATGTTTTTGGCTAAAACACCTTGAGTTTGAGTGGGGGTGTGAGAATATATTTGTATATATTAGGCATTGTATATATTAGGCATGTTTGTGATGACTGTATTTCTTTTTTTTTTTGTCCCATTCTTGAATTTCCTCTTTGGTTAATCGTTAGGGTTATATAAACTAGTCTTGATGTAATTAATACACAAGTTGAATATACAGATTCTTCAGAAAACTTACAAGTGTATCATGGGTCATTTGTGAAAGCACAAGTCACATAGTCTTATTTTGTTTCCACCAATCGAAAATATCAAAATCATCTTCATCATCAATAGGTGAGTTATCCAAATAACGTTGTAATTCAGAACTACTTATGCTTGTATTTTGAGATATTCTTCTAGTTTCCACTTCGAGATGAGATTGGTGCAGTGTGTATAAGTCTATTTACAGGTATAGCTTCCTTATATTCTTCAAATAATTTTTTGCATGTTTGCATAATAGGGCCAAATTATTCTTTATCAGTGAAAATAAGCTGTAAAAATTCTTGTAAACCACTGTCTTTACACCTAGGACGATGGCTAAACCTAAAATATTTGGCAATAGATTAAAATATTTATCAAATTTTTCCTTCATTGCAGTAATAATGATGATATGATATTCATTATCCACATATTTTGTGAACATTTTCATTATTTCTCCTAACATATGTAAAAAAATGACGAAGTAGGTATATATATAAGAAAATAATTTTGTTATCGTATCAAAAACTTTTAAAAAATCTTTATGTGAGTGTACGTTGAGCTAATCAACATCTTTGGGTTTCACTACTCCTCTGATTGTTGTTGTTACAAAAAATAAATTTATTATTTTCTATTTTTTACAAGCTACCTTTAATGTATTATACGTTGAATTCCACCTACTGTCTATGTCTAAAATTAATTTTCTAAATTTCATACTTTCTCGTTAACAAAAATTTCTTATATTCTGAAATTCGATTAGCAAAAGATATAATAGTAAGAACCACTTGTTTTATTATTAGGCGTTGTTTGGGAAGAGCAATTGGAGGCTATTATAGCCTCAAATGAAAAATAAGCCAAAAAGCCCCACTATTCACCCCTTTTTATTCAAAAAAAAAAAAAAAATATAGCCTCAGTTGCCATGACAGTGTAGGCACAACCTACACTGTCAAAATGTCAAATTGTTACATCACTTGAAAAATTACAATTTTGCCCCTTTACATCAATTTAAAAAATTATAATATTAGGGACAAATTAGTCATTTTAAATTCAAATATCATTTCAACACACTTTTCAATACAACAACTCAAATAAAAATCTATCTCATCTTCCCAAATACAAAAATTAAAATAACCTACTAAAATTGTCAAAAAGTCAAAAAACCTCTAAAACAGCTACTTCCCAAACGGGGCTTTAGTACAGAATCCTCATATACATGCATAACTTCTTTAACAATCAAGTTTAAAATATGAGCACAACAACGAATATGAAATAAATCACCATCAACAAGTAATTATAAAATTGATTTCAAATACGCTAGAGTCAGATTGTACCATGTAGCATTATCTAAACTAATGATAAATATTTTAGTTTGCAAAGCCCACTCACATAATACATTCTTTATTTCTACCCCAAGTGAATGACCATTCTATGAAAGTTCTACTAATCTAAATAAATTTATTCTTTCATTTAATTTCCAATCATTATCAATATAATATGCAGTGATGCATAGATATTCTAAATCACTATTTGACCACAGATCAAATGTTAAACAAACTTTTCCATTTAAATCTTTAAAAATGTTAAATAATTCATTTTTAGTATCCTGAAATTTCTTTAAAATCCTATTTCTAGTAGTATTTCTTGAAAAACCTTGATATTGAGCTGCAAAACCTCCATGAATCATTTTTAGAAAATCAAGACGCTCACTCGTAGTAAAAGGTCATTCTTTTTTAATAATATAATTAACTATATAATCTTGTATACATACAGGAACACATGAAAATATTTGTAAATTGCTAGCTGATGAACTCCCTAATTGTATTTAAATTCTAATATCAAGTTGTTAACTTTGTAAATATCTTTGAGCATGTCATTTTAGATGATTAGTACCCCCTGCTGATGCAGCAAAGTAAATTTTCACAATATTTATATTTTGCTTTAATTACAATTGTACTATCAAAATTATTTATATATACTTTTTCAAAATGCTCCCAAATAGTACTAGACACGCCCCTAAATGATGATGTTGTTATTGGAAAAGGGTTATTAGGCATAGTAGAAGGAGATTCAACAGATTTATGTTATGTATATTCATCAATATCAACAAAAATATTATGATCCCTATTGATACAAGTAAAATAATATATATTAACTAATAATTAATTAAAATAATGAGTTACAAATAATATGAATAACAAGAAGTAATATATGTTAACTAACAATTAATGTAAAACAAAGAGTAACTAATAAATATTAATTCAAACAATTAATGTTACTGAATAGCGAATGCGATACAAAAATTAACTTCTTCTAGTAAAAGTTTCTTCTTGCACAATTGCACTTGCCACTTAGAAATGAGACTTTAAAGTTAATTAAGAGAGTTGAAAGAGAATGAGACTTTAAGAGAGAGAATTGTTTGTAAGAAATGAAATGGGCAGAGGGTGGTATTTATAGTAATTGGGGGGAGGGTTAAATTATATTTTTCAAAAAATTTGACCGTTGGCAGGGGGTTGCTTACCATTGGGATAGGCTGGGTCAGGTCAAAGGGGGGCGAACTTTTCAAGCCAAACGAGCCGGGCCATGGGTTGGGCCAAACTGGTTGATCTCACAGGTCAAGCCAGGCCTCAAAACACACGGCCCAGGCCTAGGGCCTTGGGCTTTGGCATAACCGGGCCTGGCCGCGGGTAGGCTTCTGGTGGGTCGCAAGTTGGTGGGCAGATTTTACACCCATAGTCTTATGTAACAAAAGAAATTCTTGACGATGATGGTCAAAAGGAGTCAACGGTGATGCCAATTTCAAATGGGGTGACTAACCAACTGGGAAATGGGAAGATTTTGTTTGATTTTGAGTTTTCAAAATTTTTATTTTTTATTTTTTTTATTGGCACTAAGGTATCCGAATCAAAACTTGTCTAATCTTTAGGGGTGCACAGACTCTCGACAAGAAGTTTCCTGTAAGTGCACCACAGTTAATTCAAGAGTTTCCCCCCAATCTGATGGCTCCAAAAACTGTTTTTGAGCTTTTTATTTTTTTTTATTTTTCGTGTTTTATTATTTTTAGTAAACTTTTTCATATTTTAGTTATATTTTCTTATGTTTTAGATATATCTAATCAAAATGTACTTAAAAAGTAAAATATTTTTTAAAAAAAATCTTTTAAAAAATTAATAAATACTAAAAAAAATACAAAAACGTATGAGGTAAGTACCAATAAATTTCATTTTCATATCTCAATAACCAACAAGTCTTCCATATAATTTAATGAACTCAACAATCCCATCTATGTAGAAATGACAAAATAACCTTACGTTTTACATTCAGAATGGTGGTTAATACCCATGAATGACCCAAATATTCATAACTTGAAATTACGTGTCTACCCAAAGTTTAGTAAAGGATTTTTGCACCCTTTAAAATGTTTGGAGAATCTCACAAATCAAGCCATTCCAAAACAAGAAGATTTCCATATTAGTTTCTCCCTATTTTGAATACCCAAACCCCACCCCGATTTCCCCCATTTACAATATGGTCTTTAAAATGTGGGTTACATTTGTTATTCAAATTATTTCCAAATTAAAAAAAGTCATTGTCGTAATTTATTTGTTTGATGTTGGAAGCCACATTAGCTGAGGTTAATTATTTCCTAAACTATGTTCAATCCATGTAGTGGATTTTTGAGCTTATAACTTATGCTCCATGTAAGCCAATGTAAATATGTACAATGTTACATCTCACATTGGAACTCACTTAATGTATACGTCGTGATGACAATCAAAAATACACATTTACGCATGACCCACTTTTTGTTTTTTAACAATAAAACATTTTGTAAATTGGCATTGTAGAGTGACCCACTTAATGTGAATGTGTATTTTTTATTGTCACTCACTTAATGTATATGTTGGAACTCTGACGTATATGTAGTGGATTTCTTAATGTATACATTCATATCCGACCCCCCAAAATGGGAATCCACTTCAATCAATTTGGTGATTCTCTTAACAAAATTTCAAAAAATATTGCTTTATGTTCCCAAATTTCTTAAATAGAAAAATCAATTTAAATCTGTATGGAACAAGTTTGGAAACGTAAAACTCTACCCAAGATAATATATTAAATCCACCTTACCAAAATCAATGGGACTAATCAGTTTATAATAAATCTCATGGGACTAAATGGATCATAGTTTCTCAAGATGAGATTTATGGGTAAATTTTCTAAAACATATTGAATTATATATATATATATATTTTTTTTTTTTGTATAAATTTAGATTAAGTGGATAAAAAATTTCAATTGAAATATTAAAAAATTTCACCAAAAATTTAAAATACGAATTAAAAATTTTAAAATCAAACAAAAAATTTGTTTTTATGACAAATTAAAGCAACTCTTTTTAGTTTATTAAAATTTAATAAATTTTATAAGCTATTTATAATTTTTTTTAAACGAAAATAGACACTAAATAATTGTTGTTATAATTCTTAAAATTTTGCAAACATAAATAAAAGACAAATCATGGACTTCACCAAAAGGGAATATACATGTGCTCCACTCATTATCTATTGTAAACCATCTGTACAATATTACAAACACAAGGGTCTTGCCATTGAATAGAAATCAACAAACTAATTCAACAGAGTAATCCAGCATAACCATCTTCATCATTCTATAAGATTTTCTTTCTCATTTAGCCTGACAAAAAAAATTAAAAATATAAAATATAAAAAATCATAAAATGCTCCATTCCTGGCTCATAAATCATAATCTTCTGTGTATCCTTATGAAGTTTGTTGTATTCATTGCAATTGCAGTTGAGCACACATAGATTCCAGCCAAGCATAGGCTGCTTGTAACCAAAAAGAGTACCTTCCACTGCCTTCCAGACACAAGAATTGCAAATGCTGTCGACACAAGCGCAACGACAGAGATCGCATTTTTCCACACTCGAAAAGCTTTGACAGCGCTTCTGCATTCCTTGCAATGGATTACGTGTCGGAAATACCGGTTGGCAAGATTCGGCGCATGCATTGTCCCAATCCCTCCCTTGGCCGGCGAAGAAGCTGAAATGCTAGCAACCAGCCCAGCCGGAGCATGTTCCACCACAGCAGGCTCTTTAGGCAATGAAATGGTTGTATGACCAAAATGATAAGGCATTCCATGCCCAACTTTGTCCATCCACTTTCTGTATTCCGCTACCCACGTGTCCGAGAATCTTAAATTCACGTACAATTCTTCTGTCGAAACTTTTTCTTTCAATAAAACTTCGTTTTGGGAAGAAAGAAAACCCATATCTTGCTCGAATACCTTACTTCCATTATGATGCAAAAACCATTTTGGGAACAATGTAGCGAGTGGGGATTGTTTTGTACCTCCAAACCTCACAATGAGCATGGATTTGCCTTGCCCAGAAGGTCTACAAAGGAAAAGGCCTGAAAAGTAGTGTCTCTCCCCATCCTTGTCAACAAGTTCCCGGTTGTTTTGTAGAACACACGGTGCTTCAAATCGTAAGAAATTTGGCATTGATTGATCTCTTTCCCTTCCCCACCAGCCTGCAAAACCCCGATCTGTCCTTTCAGTGACTTTGAATAGTAACGGTTGGGCATCTTCCCTTTTTGCAGTCCAATCGGTTCTGTCATGGGAAATAGGGACATGGGCTGGGTCCATAAGATTCTCAAGAAGTATGGAGTGATCATACGGAAGTTCATGTGTAGTTGAAGTGTCTTGAAATCCCGGCCTGGCAAAATTTTCAAACCAAGGCAGTTTATTAGGATTTGGAGGTGTCGTGTGAGACATCCATACCCACACAACTCCTTGGGAATCCCTCACCTCATATGTTCTAAGACAGGCTGATTGAGGAATCCTTGCGTTGGCAGGAAGCTGTGGAAAAAAATAATTGGGAAAGAAATTCATACAACTCATTTTTGGGAGATAAAAAGTACAATGGTAATGCACAAAACAAAAGAATAAGAACGAGAGCCATCTATACGAACCTGAGGTATCCTTACACATTTACCATCACCTTCAAATTGCCAACCGTGGTACAGACATTCCAGCCTTCCATCAACCAACTGACCTTCAGAAAGTTTCGCCAACCTTGATCAAGAACATTTCACAGACAAGGTTATGGTGGTAATAAAAATTGGTTTTTCTCCAATTACATTAATCTTGACAATGTCATGATACGTTGAACAACTATAACTTCGCTGAACAACAAACAAGATACGCTTTCTGGTCAGACTGGAGTACTTTACTTAAATGTTTAATTCAGGATGAAAATGGAATAAAAAAAGGTCTTTAACAGCAGACATGAGATTTTCACCCTGAAGAATCAATCCTGCTAGTTTGCATCCTTTTATTGTTAGAAATCTTAATTAATACATGCTTATCTACCCAATTGCAGCACAAACCAAAAATCAACTACATAAAGTCAACTGAATTTGTCCTTTAAAGCGATAAGTTCACTCTAATCAAGAATACAAGTGTTCAAGTGCCTTGGAAATTCATCATCTGGTTGCTTAAAGTCCTAATGGCTTCAGAATTCCATTTGAATTCCTCGTTGAAATCTTTGATGTAAATCCACAAAATTGGACTGCTATTGAAGGACGCCTCATATTTAATCGAGGTTGAGTTTTAATTTTCTGATTACTGTTACATTCTTCAATTCATAATCATATCTATCTCTGCGCAAACTAAATTGTTAAGTTGATTTTCTGGTGATGGTCTAAATCCTAACTCCAAATTATTTATGTATATCATAATGCAGTTTGGTTATGTAGTGTCAGGTTTCCTATCAATAACAAATTGACCTTCTCTTTCAAGATTGACAAGGAGAGAAAAAGATTCACATTCATTCTCTTGTTTGAACTTGATCAAATCATAATTAAATTGGCCTGAAAATTTGTACTTCAACTTAAGATCATATGTAAACAGTTTAGCTATTACTAGCTCCAATGGAAAGGTAATGTGTGATGTGGCTGATTATGCCACATACCTCAGGAATAACTTTAGGAAACCTCTTAACTTGCTTCGTAATATCATGTCCTCTCTTGTAAACAAATTTTAGAGAACATTTTTGCTATGGTAGCCTCTTATACCATGGCCGTCCTAGTCATAGACCAAAAACAACTGGGGCCAGTAGAATCCTCCTGAAACAAACGTAACGGTACCCATTGCCAAGAGGAAAGGCATTTCCTTTGTGGATGAAACGGACTAGAAAAAAAGTGGTTTATTACTTAAGAAGCTCCTAGTTCTCTCCATGAATTGATTCCTCTTTAATTATAAATTAATACAATGGTTGGAATTATATAATCATGAAATTAAGAGTAGCTCCCAAAGGCTGACAAACAGGAGGTCATGCAAACTGAACTGGAAAATCAGATCTCAGACTATTTCTTCAACAAATTCCTCAAGACTGCTTTACAAGTCATATTATGTAGGTGTTGATCATACCCTTCTAAATATAGGGTTTGTTTGAAAAATTGGTTTTGTTAGATGGAGCCCAAGATGATGGCATATTTTTCTCAACTAAGAAGCATGGACATAGACACGTGACACGACACCAATATTGGAATTTTGGAAAAATATAGAACATGACATTTGAAAGATAAGTGCAAAATATATATTTTATATATTTATTACATGTCATATATATAAAGATAAACAATTATCATATGTCAAGAATATGAATATTTAACTCAAAAATAATAATTTTTTAAGTCTAAAGCAGGAGAATAAGTATAAATTTACATTATTTTTGTTTTGTCATTGAATTCCAAGTTATTTTATATAAACTTGTTTGTCTGTCCAAGTGTTGAGAAGTGTCTGACAAGTGTCATGTCATGTTAGTATCGAACACAAAACGTTACCATCTTAGAAGTGTCTGTGTTTGTTAGATTCTCAACATATGTAGGCCTACAACTCTTGTTTATCTCCTCCAAACTCCAGACGATGGTTTGTTTTGGTGCTTGTTTAAGGATTTTCATATACATGTTCTATCCGGGAGCATTTATGATTGTCATGCTTGCATTCTATTCCAAGTCCAACTATTTTCTCAGTTACACTTAATCTAATTTTGTTCTATAGTACCCATTTTATTTTCTAACAAGTAAATTTGTACTGTTGTTTGAATTTGTTGAACCGATGTATGTAGTATAGCTGATACTATCTCATGTAATTTCTATTGGCATCCTTGGTATGGAATTCCTAGTTTTATACTTTGACATCACTACCACTGAATAGAACTGTGATAGCCCCATCACGTAGTATATCCTTATCTATTTAATTATGAATGTTAACTATGTGTTTGATGTGTAATTTGTATGCACATTTGTTCATTGATGAAATTATTTGTTGTGATTTCCGCTTTAAATATGAAATTGAAGGCCTTAATGATTTCAGAAACCAAAATTGATAAGTTTAATTAGAATAACATGATTTTTAGAACCTATTGAGAAGTTTGATTAAAATTTGATTCAGTTCAGAAAAATTAAGTTTTAATTAATTAGTCTCAGGCCTTAATTAGCTAACTTAATCCCTAATTCGTACACTCAAGAAATCTCTTGGAGCATTCTAGAAAGAGAGTGAGATCAATTTAGAGAGAGAGTGGGGAAGAACTTGAAGATTTGGCTAGAAATTGAAGAATAGAGAAGAACTCAAGTTTTTGCAAGAATTAGTGCAATTGAAGACTCTAGGTAAGAGTTTGATCCTCAATTCATGAATTTAAATCACCTAGCATGTGAATTCAAGAAGATTATGAGATTAAACACAAGAATTGAGCTAAAGATGATGAATTTGGAGGCTTAGCATACATGCATGCATAAATATGTGAAGAATCATTATTTTGATCATAAAATTTTGTTACTATGTTTGAATTGGAAGTTGTATCATACATGCATCCTTGATTTGAAGAGTTTTGAAGTTCAATTCCAAGTTCTGAAAGTTGAAGAAGAATTTGAGTCAAGTTCATGCATGTATGAAATTTTAAGCTTCAATTTTGTAGAATTCATGAAGATTTGAGCTAAGGGTTTGGAAATAACTTCGTGTCCATGTTTTAGAGATGTATTCATGGTTCATAACATGTCATGCAAGAGTTTTTGGCTTTGAATTCAAGTTTGGAGCATTTTTCTTCATGTTTGAAAACCTAGAATTTGACATCATCGCTCGAGCAATGAAGTCACCGCTTGAGTGCACAATCAGAGTTTCTAGTAGTTTTGCAGAACATTGAACATCGCTTAAACGACTAAGTGTCCGCTCGAGTGACCTTCATTGCATTTGGCTTAAGCAACCATTGAGCCTAGATTCGAGCATCCAATAGTTTTACAGGGTTTTGTAGACAGCTCGAGAGACCAAGTTTCCGCTCGAGCGACCTCAGTTTGTTTTACACATAGCTTGAGCGATTATCGAGCCTACATTCCGACCATCCAGTACTTTTGCAGACTATGTGGTCCGCTCGAGCAACCAATAGTGCGTTCGAGCAAACCGTCCTATTTCAACATATTTTGAAAAGTTGCATTCAATTCATATTTGCATTTCCATTTCTTTTTGAGCATTCTTAGGCATGAATTAAGCCTCGTAAATGAATTAATAAGCTAGAAATGGACTTAAAAGAATTAGATAGGTTAAGAATGATTCAATTAAGCAATGTGCTGTAATGTATGTTATATGTTATGTATTGTGTAGGTTGATCCACAAAGCCATGTGGACAATCAAATCACTATGAGTAATATCTTAATAAAGATATTTTCATATATGTTATTTTTTAAATGTTTCTAATGTGGTAAGCTTTTCTGAACTTATGATTTTGTGAATATAAATGAACATCTATCTGTTTGATCAACATGATATCTGTTAATGGAACTGATTAAGTGTGAATGTGTATGATAGACCCAAAGTCGTTCCGTATATCTGATAAGGTGGACCCAAGGTTGTCTTAATTATCTGATAAGTCTGAGATATCTGGTATGTGTTGACCAAATGGTCATTATATAGCTGTAATTGATTGGACCCAAGTTCGTTCTGCCAAGTGTGATCTGTTCTGTTCTGTACTTCTGTATATGTTGGACTAGAGGTTGTTCTGTCAAGTTTTAGACCCGAGATCATTCTGCTATGATAAGAATTTGAATATGAGAATAATTATGTTAAATAATAGAACTCATTCATGCAACCTCTTTACTATGATGTTATTCACTGGCCTTTAACTCACTCCGTTATATATGTATGTAGGTAAGCAGCGATATGTCATGCCCTCGGGAACCATGTGGAAGATTACCCAAGTTTTGTGATGTCAGCTGTGAAACGCCTCTCGGAAGAAGCTTATGTCTTTTGTTTTGTTTTGTTTTTATTAGTCATGTTTGACCATCTGTTATTTTTAATAAATTTAAGTTTTTAAGTTATTGAATAATACCTTTTTGTTTATGGCGAATTACACTAACAGTCCCTATAGTTTGGGACTTGTGTCACTTTGGTTTCTGACTTTTCAATTGTAACATATTTGACCATAAATTTTGAATCTTGTTTCAAATAAAGACAATTGAATATACTATTACTTAATTTCAAGGACAAAATCATCAATTTGATAAAATATAAACTAATTTGATTAAAATAAATGTCAAAAAAATATTTTTGAATATTTAAAAATTATTTTTACCCACTAAAGATAAAATTATGTAAAATTGATAAATCTTTTAGATATTTATATATTTATTTATATCAAATTAATTTTTATTATGAGTTTGGTTGATGATCATGTAATGGGTAGTTTTTATTTTCATTAAATTAGTTTTTATTTTTTCAAAACTCAAATATGACAACAACTTTAATATCATTATTAAATCAATCCATTAAATTAAAAATTCAAAACTAAAAACATTTCATATATTAAGTGCACTTTTTGAATTTTTGGACTAAAAAGTTGAGGAAAAAAATATGGTTGTTTGGGTTAACTTTTTGACTTTTTATGAAAAAATGTGTATTAAAAAATTGTATAAATTAGTGTGTAGGGAAAAATTAGGATTAGAAGTTGTGCAGTCGTACTTTTTGACTTTTGGTGAATAGTGATAACTTTTTAACTTTTTGAGTAACTTTTTAACTTTTTGACTTTTTTTTAATTTGCCAAACTTGGTCTAAATATATCGATTACACAGTATAATCCTAATAACCACTCATTACATGGTCATCATCCAAACACATAATAAAAATTAATTTTGTAAAATAAATAAATGTGTAAAAAATTTATCAATTTTACATAATTTTATCTTTGATGGATAGAAATAATTTTTAAAAATTTAAAAGTATTTTTTTGACATTTATTTTTGTCAAATTAGTTTATATTTTATCAAATTGACGATTTTACCCTTGAAATTAACTAATAGTATCTTCAATTGTCCTTATTTAGAACAAGATTTAAAATCCAAGGTCAAATGTGTCACAACTGAAAAGTCAGAGACCAAACTGACACGAACCCCAAACTATAAGAACTATTAGTGTAATTTGCCCTTTTGTTTAAGCTTTGCACAAGAAGTCTAAAATGAATGTATAATCAAAGTGTGTTTGTATGAATGTAAGTTATTAACGTATAAATCTTTATGTTTATGCCATATACACACAGCTCATTGGACAATTTTATTATTTAGCTTTCGCTTTTGGTCCCATATATTTAATTATGTTTTGAATTTCTATTTGAGACCGTAGGCAATCTCATAATTACTGGGCCAGTTATGCTATAAACCTCTAGAAACGGATTTGGGTCGTGACAAAAACGACCTTCTTTTTCTTTCTTTTTTTTTTTGGTTCCCCTCCTTACTGTTCAAAGAAGTTGTACCAAGTGTATACACAATTTTAAAGCAACTTCACATTTTCTCAAACTCTTCACCTAAATAATACTTGTACTAGCCAGAATCAAGCCAACGGATTTTTAAGAAAGTTTACCTCTGTTTGGTTATGCTTTTGAATCAATTTTCTACCCATGTTTTCTAGTATGATGTTTGGTTATCATTCTCAAATCAGTTTTCAAGCTCTCTGCAGAGAGCTCTGTGCTTTGCAGTGCTTTGCAGCCGTTGTTGGTCTTTGTATGAGAAGAAGTTGTCTTCCGCCCGGATGTTCATGGGGACATCCACTAGGATGTCCTCCACTGTACACTCGAAATTTATTTATTTATTTATTTATTTATTTTTTTTTTTTACAATTGACTTATATAATAAAAAAAATATTTTTTGAAAATTTTTAAATTTTTTATGTGCTTTAAAATAATTTTGAATTGTATATTTAGTTACGAGTTGTAAATTTTTGTATCACATATCAAATGTCACATCAACAATTCCCCACTCAAATCAAACCTCTTTTCCAAAACTATTTTCAAAACTCTCTACCAAACAAATTTTCAACACTCAAATCATAATTCTACAACACACAAACTCAAAATACAAATCATACTCTCAAATCACATTTACAAAACTCTACCAAACGCTACCTACATTTCTCTACTGGGCACCTTAGAAATGTTTATCATGAATTGAAGATAGATCATTACAAACTGTAGGCAAAGATGACTGCTGCACATTTTTCGGGAAAAGTCATGTATATCCTGGGGTCTCAATAACATAACACTCTTGTTTCATAATGTGTCGATTAGTCTCTCCCCTCAGTCTCTCTGCACACACACAATATAATCTTGAATCAATCCTTGGTCAGACATTAAAAAGCTGCTCACACTGCTAAAAATGGGGTGGAATTTTTTACTCAAATTCAAATTGAATCTTCGAGTCAAAAAAAAAAAAAACCAAAGTCAAATGGCTTCAATTCATTCAATTATTTGAAACGACACAAAATTCTAATTCATGAAATCATAATTCAAATCCACACAATAAAACACGACCTTTTACAGAATTTTAAGCATTCCACTTTAAATTTTCTATTCTTTATTTTTGGGTATCCAAACAGATCCTATGACCAGACAAAGCACGTTCTAATCAGAAATTCACATTAATAAAAGTTGAAGGCTCACTAATAATGAACTTCTAAGATGATAATCCTAAATCACCAATGCAAATCATACATGGTATTAACAATAACCAAGATCAAAGAAATTGTGTTACCTATGGGGACACCGATCTTCACAACACAGAAGCTGGCCTTTGCCATCTCGATACAACACCAGCTGCTTGTCAAAAACAGTGAGACCAAGAGGAGCATCATCGGGAACATTCTGGGTGAGATACAATGGATACCATTCATCAGTCCAGTTATAGTCCACCACAACCCTTTCAGCCCTCGCTTCGCCAAGAACACTTTGATCATCTTTCGATCCTTCACCTTCAATCGCAACCTCACCACCACCAACCTCTGCCATGGCATGACACTTTTTCCATTGTTTCTTTACTCGTCTTAGTTGATGATAAAGTTTGAATGGCGGTTGTAGAGATACAATTGATATTGTTGTTCTTCCAGGTTTGTGTGGTAATGGGAGTGAGGAATGGAGGGTCTTAAAAGTATGAGACAAAAATGGCTTCAACAAAGCCATGATTTTCTGTTAGAGAAAGGTTGATGATGGAAGGACAGCGCTGGTTTACAGAAGAAATGTGGCCACACAATTTTGGGATGTTAGAACCATTGAAAGAAAGATCAAACTGTAATATTGGTGGGTCAGGCTACCAGTCAACAAACACAATAACATCCACAAAAATCTTCTCCTCCACCCACCATGGCTCTACCAAAAAATTAAAAGGACCACAACTTATGAATGTGGCATTTTCGTAATTTTACAGGCACGCGATGCACACCTATCAAAGAAGAGTTCCCATCACGATTTGTTTGGTCGAGAAATTTGAAAAAGAACAAAAAGAAAAGCAAATCAAAATATGAATAAAATATATCTGTATTTTACCTACTTTTACACATTTTTTTCCTTTCTTTTTTCGAATCCCTCTCTACATTTTCCAAATCCCCCAACTAAATAGGGTCAAAGTTTCCAAGAAAAACAAAAGCAAAATCTAAAACCCAAACAACAAAGTACTAAAAAAAATGCAGAAAAGTAAGCAAGCAAGCAAGCAAACATCCATAACTGGACAAGAAAGGGTATTACCATCCCATATTCTCATCACTTCTCTCCTACACAGATCATATTATTATTTGTATAAAAAAAGTAGTAAAACTAAAACTCATGAATATGCATTTAAATACAAAAAATGAAAATTGGGCTATGCTTTGCATCCATTAACAATCATTTTATTGGAGCAGAAAATGAGTAAAATGTCATCAACTCATAAAGAGATTGAAAATGGAACTAAAAAAAAAACACAAAAACATTTTTATTTATTTATTTATTTATTTTTACCACAGTTGAATTTCTCTTCTCAATCATGATTATTATCAACAACTTTGGAAGGCCCTAGTTTTCTACAAGACGACGTCGTCGAATCGACAAAAGTGGCCAAAGAAGTATCCATTTGACAAACCCTAACAGCACCCAAAAGCCTCTCCGGTAACTCATCCTCTGTCTGCGACTCCACCACAAAACCCATGTCCACCGTCACGGCCGTCACGTACCCCAACGCAAGTCTCAAAATGGCGCTGGCAATCGCCGAGCTGCCCATATCCACGTCAATTTCAAGGTAATTGGAGCCCCGATGATAATTACAAGTCAAAGCCTTGCCCAGGAGACAAGCCGAGTAATTCCCCACAGCAGTCTTCACGATCCACGGTCCCTTAACGATCCGACTAACGATTTTCAACCGTTGATTTCGAAACGAGTCATCGCCGTCCACGAACCGGTGGAGGAGGGAACCGGAGGGAATGGGATCGTCGGTGGAGAAGTAAAAGACGGCGCTGTGTTGGTGGTCGCGACCAGGGACTTGGAGATTGACTGCGAGTAGGAAGGTTTTCAGGTACTCGCCTTGGGATTGGGAGGTTCGGAGCGCGTTCATGACACGGTTGTCGGGGCGGCTGAGGATGTTGTCGAGCTTGGTTGGGGATCGGAGCCAGTCGAAGCCGGCTGGCTGGAGGAGCCAGGAGCCGGAGGGGGATTTTTGTTTATTGGTGAGGTAGTTTTTGGATCGGAGAAAGAAGAGGTCGCCTGGGGGTGAAGCCCAGCCGTTGGATCCGTTGTGGAGGTCCACGTGTTTAATTGATCCGCCGTTGATGGCTTCGGCTCTCCAGTCGTCGGCGGCTGCTGCTAGGTCTAGGTCTGGGGGTTCGGTGAGGGGGATCTGATGCTTTTGATTCTGCTTCTGATTTTGCTTCGTGGTGCACATTTTTTTGTTTTTGTTTTTGTTTTCTGTCCAAGTAAAAGTGGGAGTAGAAGAAGTAGAAGTGTGAGGAAGAACTATTTATCTATGGTTGGTTCCTTGGTTGGTGCGGTGGTGCCTAATGTTCTCTTCTTTGTTTTTTTGAAGAATTGTGATGCAACCATCCACCACAATTCAATGGGGGTAGCTAAGGAGACAACTTTGACAAATTTCCATGTCGACTGATAAAAATCCGAGTGGTACATTTGGTAATAACACGTCCAATTAAGGCCTATTTTTGACAATTTAATTAAAAGTTAATTTTTTAATTTGTTTAAGTCATATATTATTTTTTTATTTTTTTTACATATTTTTTTAAAAAAATTTGACTTTTAACTTACTTCTTAAAATAAGATTAAGTATATCAAAGTATAAAATAAGAATGATGATTCATTTCTTAATTTTATTTTTAATGATGTAGAATTAGAGAAGTTAAAAATGAGAGAGCGATTAGTAGGGGTATGTATAGTGCAATTCGGGCAGTTGTAGAGTAAAATTATAAATCGAATTGCGGTTTGACGGATTAACATATCGTGGTTTGGGAGAGTTTGGACGGATTGGCAGATTAAAAAATATTCTAACCAAGTATCAGGTATTTGCATAATATATAACATTAAGTTGTATAATATTTTTTTTATATATATAACACAAACTAATTTTATATAATATGTTTTATATATATAACTATAATTTGTAACAAATTTTACATTTCAAATTTCTCTCACACTTATTTTTATTTTGATAATTCACTAGAGGTTAAAAAATATATATGTATTAATTATAACGAAGAGATTTCGAAGGTGAATTATGAATTTTAAAATTTAATCCGTGGTTAACGGATAGAACGGTGTGAATTGATACGGATCGGTGCGATTTTAACAGATTAAACGGTATTTTGTAAAGCCTTATAGATGAGTGTGAAATTGCTTCACATTGGGGTGGGCTATGTCATTGGAGTGACATTAGAGGAACAAAATTAAGAGATATACCACTACCTATAAAATAAATAAAAAATAATTCATTTCCTTAATTGAGATCCCTCAATTCCACTGCCAATCACATGGCTAAAATCCACACAAAAACAAACCCACTCCCATCTCTCTCTCCGTCTAAAACTTTATTTTTTCATTCACATCATTAGGAGTGAAATTGAGGAGATTCAATTATGGACATAGCGAGACTCAAAATAAATTTCAAAATAGATAAAGAGATCACACGAAGGTACGAGTTTCAACATAGGAAGGGAAACAAATATCCACATTGGGACAAGATAACTTTCAAGAAAGGAAAAAACTTTTCCACAAATAGACATTACTACGATTTAGAAAAATAAAACAAAATCAAAAATCAAAACAATCATCACTAAATAAACATTACTAATTATTTTCACGATCTATTCATCGTAACAACCGATAAATATGATAGCTTAATCTCTGTTTTCACGTTATAAAATAAAATATTTTAAATTTGATGTCGTCACTTAACATATAAAAGCGCATGTAGCGTCAAAATTTATTTAAATGTGGAAATTTGATCGGTAACAAGCTAATGATGGAGATAAAAAAGAGTAACAGTGGCTAGCATGAACCCAAAAAAATGAGAAATAGAAGAAAGAAAAATAAGTTGGAAGCACCATCTTGCCTAATGAGCAAGAAAGAGAGAGAGGAGCAATTGTTTATTGACTCAAGGACGAGAAATTGATTAAGAGATATGAAGAGAAATGATATATATATATATATATATATATATGTGTGTGTGAATTTTTCTTATAATTTGTTTTTGAAATATTTTAAAATTAAAAAGATTGAGAAAGAAAAGAAATAAGATGGTTATTAGTTATTAATTTTATATAATATTAAAATTATCCATCTATGTACTAAATAAATAAAAATATAAAAGGCTATAATATATATATATATATTTTTTGTCTCCACCTTAACCAAACAAAAGGAAGAGATAAATACAATATATCTCTTTCTTACTTTTTTTTCTCTTAACTTGACAAATTATTTCTTTTATTTTTTCTCTTAAATATCCAAACACAGTGTTCGAGGGTGAATATGTGTCAAATAGTAATGTACATAAAGAAAGAATAAATTAAAAATATATGTTGTGGTAGCTTTTTTCTCTTTTATCTTTCTTTTTTTTTTTTTTTTCCTTTACGTTGTGGTTGGTTGGGAGATTGAAAAATAATTTAGAAAGAGAAATGAAAAAAAAAAAGGGTGAAATGTGAATAAAATCTATATAATAAGGGAAGAAGGTTTTTGAATTTATCTTAAAGACAATTTTCCTACTATGACATTTTAACGGTCATGATTCATTTATGCTTGAAGATGGATGGTAGAGATGAAAACATTCTCACTTACTCTAGAACTTTTTGCCCAAAAATCACAAACTTTGCAACCACCCATCCTCATGTCACACCTCACTTTTCCAAATTTCAAATTTCAAAATACATCCATCCACTCCCTACAGAAGAGAGACCCACACTCATCAAACTCTCTCCTCTTTCATCTTTGCCCAAATCCTCCCTCTTTCTCATTTCAGAGAAATCCTCCGTCTTTCATACACCCTTCTCTCTCTCCCTCTCCTCTCATGACAACATCGCCACTCACCGACTACTGAGCACCTCTCATTGCCTCTTGCTGTCATCGCTCCTCTCGACCACCGACCACCGACTCTCTTCTCTCGCCCTCCTATTTCGCCTCTCTCCTCTTGCGACGACATCGCAACCATTTAGAAGTAAACTACAACTTACAAATTTGCAATCCATTATATTTTTCTGGGTTTCTCTCCTCTTGGATTTGGGTTACAGTATTTTTGGTTCTTGCTTGAGTTTGGTGATGGGTTTGATATGTTTTTTTTGAAAAATGGGTTTCAAAATTTTAGTGTTTCTTTTTGAATTATTTTTCATATGGGTTTTAGAATTGAGGGTTATAGGGAGGAACATGATTATTACGTATGTTTGATGAGTTTTATAGTGTGAAAGATTGAATCTTGGGGTCCGAAATGAGCACCCAAAAGCCGGTTGTGACGGTTCGGGACCTGGCTGAGGAAGCCAAGAAGCAGATTGTTTATTTGATCATATGCGTGGTTGGGTTGTCTTATCTCATGTCCTGTAAGTTCTGGGTTTTTTTGTTTCACTGAATTTTGTTGTAAATTCATCATACTTTTTATTAATTAATGGTGAAGATTCATCTTTTTTAATTGGTTCAATTGGGTTATTTATTCTGGATTTTGAATTTGATTGTTGTGTTCATTTGGTTGATGGTAATTTATTCACCATGCACGATATCTTGGTCATTCTTTCCAATTTTTGTAATTGATTATATATCTTTTTGTCAGTTTCTTAGAATTTAGGTATATTTTGATGTACAAATAGAAATTGAGAATGTCATATATGCAGGTTCAAGGAGAACTTGCATTGGTGGATGTAGCTAAAATTTAAAGCACCTTTTTACATGATATGGAAAAATGAGACTACACATTCTTGAGTTTGAAATGGTAAAAATCATTAGGTTCAAGATGTTATAGTCTGTTGAAAATTTGACATGCATATTTGAGGCATTTGCATTGATCATTATGAGATCAACTCATGTCACGTTCAAGTCATGGATCCAATGATATCTTAGATTGGCAATGAGCTTTTACTTTATTCACTTATTCTTTCTTTTTATTTTTATTTTTTCACAAATTTAATATCCCAATACAACATCAAGAAACCAGCAAGGACTGCTAAATATGTAGCTGAAGTCTTATTTGGGGTTAGACCCAAATGGTGCTCTGCTGAATGGAACCATTAAGAGCACTACAATGCATTTCGTAATTTATATATAGAAAAATTAATATGGTTTAAATTCATTATGGTTGTAGTCTTCACATTACATAGAATCAATTTGCATATTGATTTTGTATGCATGTTTTTGTGATTTTTATGCGTACATGGAATTATTGTCGTGTTTAATTTAGTTTTGGGATCTTCCCAATTATATAACTCTCCATAAGAAAATGATGTTTTATTTTATATATTTAAATTTATTATTAGCAACACATTTAATTATCTATTTCTTGGCGAATTTTAATTGAAAGAACAAGAATTTTGTTTACGAAAGATAGAGGGTAACTCTTCCAGATTAATGTTAAAGACTTGCACTTTGGAATTTACAATTCATTTGCAATGACATCACAATGGAGTTGAGTTACATGATTGAATTTATAATAAATCAAAAGTTAATATGTAATTTGTCATATCATTACATATCAAATTAGAAGAGATTTTTTTTATTGGTGTGAATTCTTTTTCCAATTATTATTATTATTATTATTTTGGAGACGTATACGATTGATCACTTCCCATCATTTCTCTCCTTATTTTATTAAGGGTAGCTCTAATTTAATGGATAAATAATTTTTTTTAAAAATAACATATTAATTATTTTTTAAGAACAATAATTACGAAATTGAGGTAATTACTCTAAAATCACCGAATAACATTTCGCTCGTCCCCACTTTTCTCCTGATCTTGATTGTCGGTAAGTGTAGCCCCTTCCCTCCGTTCCAAGAAATTATTTTTTGTTGTTAAGGTAAATTCATATGGTATTCTAATTTGTTTTTCATTATTTAAAATTGTGAAATCTAATATTTTTTGTTGAATATTTTAAATAACTTAACAAAATATTAAGTGATAAATAGTGCAAAATAATATTCCAAAATTATCAAATAATCATCTCATATCCCCTTCTTTCCCTGTCCTCCAAGTTTGCTAAAATCTCTCTCCATAATTTATAATCATTTTAGCTACTGTCATAATTGACAACAAAGTTAACACACTTATTGAAGAAAGGTAAAAAAAACAGTTAGCTTGTTAAAACCATTGGAATAGTTAAAATTTTTTGTTAAGATATGTTATATGATAAAAAGTGATAAAAGTGTGACTCATTTTTTTGTGTTAAAAGGTTTATTAATTTGGAAAGTGAGAGATTGTGCAATGAATATGTTAAGGAGGATGTTAAGTGATGTATAAATATATTATATATAAAATTAATAAAAAGATAATAATAAAAAAATTAAATAATCTAAGGTTTATTAATTTGGAAAGTGAGAGATAATGCAATGACTATGTGTATAATGAATATGTTAAGGAGAGTGTTAAGTGGTCCATTGACGCTCAAAATGATACTTTTAAACTAGCTAAAATTTGGAGATTGACACACAAACAGCTCCTCTAAGAGCATCAGTTTCTTCAAATTTTTAGTCAAATCATAGCTAAAAAAGCTATTTTACTACTCAACATTGATAGAGACCCCCTCCAATCACCACCTCCACCACCCCCCACACACGTGGCGGGTGGTGATTGGAGGAGAAGGGAAAAAAAAAAATGGCCAATGGGAGGGAAAGGGGGTCAAAGGGGGTTTGAAACATTTTTCTTTACTATTTTAACTAGTCACATCTTTAGTATTTACTGTATCAAACTCTCTATTATAACTTAACTTTATTAAAATATTATATTTGTTATTCTTTCTTTTTTTATTAAATTGATGAGTTATCAACCAAATAATTCTTTTAAAAAATAATAATAAAAAAAATTAGTCATTGACCGGTTGACCGGCCGGACGTCCAGTAACACCAATTTCCGTGTTGTAGCAATGAACAGTACCTCGCTTATTGTAGCGAGGTACTATACCACTCTTACATTAGCGATGAATAGTAACGAGACTGATGCACGTCCATTTTTGATTAACAGTATCAAAAATTTAGCTAAAAAACGATTTTAGCTAGTTTGATGCGGATCTTCTAAGAACATTCACAATGAGATAGCTAAAAAAGTGTGTTAAAGTATGTTATATAACAAAAAAATAT
Organism: Camellia lanceoleosa; assembly: GCA_025200525.1. Classification (NCBI taxonomy): domain Eukaryota; kingdom Viridiplantae; phylum Streptophyta; class Magnoliopsida; order Ericales; family Theaceae; genus Camellia; species Camellia lanceoleosa. The sequence goes on from CM045767.1 coordinate 65,662,352, forward strand.
ATATTAAAGTGTGTTAAGAGTTTATTAATTTTAAAGAGTAAGTAGTGGTATAATGAATATCTTAAAATGTGTGTTAAGAATATATATATGTATATAAATAAAAAAAATAAATAAATAAATGTATTTTCCTGTGCAATGGGCCCCCATTCCTAGTACATTGTCAGTGCTTCTCTCTTTCTCTTTTCTCTCTCTTTATGTGTTAACTTGCTAGCTGCAGTTAACAATGTATTTAACATCTGACACAAATAATGCGCATTAATAATGTGTTTAGCTGCTTCTTTGTATGAACAAAAAACAATTTAACTGGCCAAATAATCAACACTCGACACCAGTGGAAGGGTTAGGGTAACCCTACCACTGTGGATGCTCTAATTGTGATAATGAGTATCTGCAGAGCCTATTGGAGATGAGTGACCCTAAAGCCATGGCTCTTTTTTATGGTGACACAAATATTTCATCTTTTAACCTAAATTGTCCTTCTTTTGTGTCAGACTCCCTCTCTTTCTTCACATGGCACCATGTCCCTTTCTTCTTTGTCTCACCCTCTCTTCCTTTTCCTTTTCCTTTTCCTTTTCTCCCCTCTACTTTTCAACATGTTATTCATGGATAATTCTTCTTGCTTTCCTTGCGATCATACTGAAGATGGATATTACTATCATACCATATATATAAGTTAGGATATTTATTAGTTTATCACAAATATTATAACTTAATTTTATGAGAATTTTAAAAAGAAATATAATCAAATACAATATAAGATATAATTAAAGAACTCTTGAGTCATAACTAATATCATAATGAGTCATAATTAATACAACAGTAAACCATAACCAACTACCACAAAGATCATAACTAGGAGGTGCATATGTGTGTCATAGGATTTTTCAAATATTTGTAGCATGTGTTTTTTGAGTCATTTTAAAAAATGATGCTGCTACATACACCAATTAATATACACACTAATGTGTCAACTAGTATTATGTCATTATTACTGACCCCACTTATTAGACAAATTACAGACATTCAAACCTTTAAAATTATGTCACATTATCTGTTAGTATACTAATTAATACATTGATTAATACATATAGTATTATTCTTTAAAGAATTAACAAACAAAATTTCCACAATTTTCTCATTGGGTAGAAAAAAAAAGTATGAGCCTTAATAAAATTGTCTTATTTCCACTCTTCCATTTTAAGATTTTTAGGTGGATCTTGGGAATTTGGAGCTAGGTGTGGTGTTGGTGGAGGTGGTACTGGTAGGTGTGACTAGAGTGATGGTGGTGTAAGGGTGTTGAGACAGAGAAGTGTGTATGATATAAACAGGGCAATATAGGAATAATATATGAAACATTTGTGGCTCCAAATTAAGAGATATTTAATAAATAATTTTATCTCATATGTTTCTCTCGTAACAATTGTGCATGCTAAATTTCATGTCAACAAGATATCAAAAATAGTTTCTTCATCAACATAGCCCCTAAAATTAAAGACATGCTAGTTTGAAAAGCAGTTTGACATGTGGATGGGATAGTTGTTAACTTTTAATTAACCTAAATCAGATTTGGCACATAAATTATTCACAGAATGGGACACAGACTTCTCACAATGGGTCCTTATGAGAAATCTGTATCTCGTTCTATAAATGGTTTTATGTTTCTAACACTATTGTATAATATTTATAAGAAGAACTTGTAATCTCCATAGTATTTATTACTCTACTAAATTATTGGAAGGAATGTAAAAATAAGAGGTGTTACTTGGACGAGCACAACTCAGTAGCTCAATCTCATTTCAAATTTTTTCAAGACTTGAACAAAATATTTTTGAATTTGATATAGGCTTCAGCAAAAATTCAAGAGCTCAAATTAAATCTAGATAGTTTGGGGCAAAGATACTGAACAACTAGAGCAACAAGAAACTCAAATCATATTAAAAAAATATATTAAATGTACATATAAATTATCAACTATTGAATGATGTTAAAATAATGTAGATGGTTAGATCACATATATTAGGGATAATTATAAATAAAATCTTAGAGTTTGACTTTTGTAACAAAATTATGAATTTTTTATGTTCTCAATTTAAATCATAATATTTTAATTTATTTTAAATTTAAGTCATTTGTCTATTTTCATTAAATAAAACCAACCAAAAAAATAATAATATTTGAGTCATTAAACTTAAAGAAAATAATATTTTAATAATTTTATGTACACCTACATTGAGTTTAATAGCTAAAATATATTTCTTGCCGATTTTACATAAAGAAAATAAATAATTAATTTAAATTGAAAATAAATCAAAAAATTTAAATTTAAATTAATAAAATAAAATAAAAAAATTCAAAATATATTTTATTACAAAATAAGACTGAATATATATATATATATATATATTGTTATTACCTTATATATTATAAAGAACGCCATAGCGCCACATTAGTTTTCAACTCTTATCACTTTCACATTATATAAATTATTCATTTTGATGTTAGTAATGATTTTATAATAGAAAAAAAAAATTTGTAAATCCAATCTAATTTTACCAAATTAATTAACTTAATTACACACACACACACAAACTAAATTTATTTGCAATTCGAGTAATTCGAGCCTAACTCAGGTCGAATTTGAACAAGCAATCTCAAATTATAATTCTTGTTTAGATTGACCTAAACAACTCTCATTACAACTTGAACTTAGCTTGGATAACCTCTCGAACCCTGAACTCCCCAAGTTGCACCCATAGTGAACACTGAACTTGGGCTCAAATAAAGAAATTCACAAGTAGCTTGGGATCCAAATCCCAAGAGCACAAACAGATATGGTCTTCTAACATTAACAGACCTAACCATAACCACCAGCTTGCATTTTTAACATGGCAAATATAAGTCAAGCTGCTCCATATAAAAATGAATAAAACCAAATTTTGAAATGTCATCAATTAAACCATAGGTTGCTGCTAATTTTTACAAAGCAAAAATTTACTCATCAGCGTTCAAAGTCGGACAAGATGAAGACGGTGTACCAAATCCACACAAAACTATGTTGGGTTCCAAATATACGAAAACCAGACCTCAAAACTCAAGCACTCGCTACTGGCATCTTGTTTTTGCCTCGGTGAATCAGTTTCTTGTGGGTTTTGCAATCAGGTTTAAATTTCATATTTTCACCTGACATTACTCTCATTTAATTAGGGCTAGAAAAACCCACAACACGAGATCACCACAGGAAACAAGAAATACCTAAATCAACTCCCAATTTGGATTAATATAAGAGAAAAGCCTGAATACAAAATTTTCCACCAGGATATGTGATCATCAAAAGCGAGCTTTTCTCTTGCGCGCCGTGTATTTTGTATTTGGAGGCACAACATTTCCCCTTTTCCTCATCTGTTCCTTCTTCCTCAAAACCCATTCACGTCCCTTACCTTTCTTAGTTATTTTTTGCTTTTTCCTTGGTCTATGCCTGTCTGAGATGCAAACCTGCATGGCACAAAGAGTCATTTTTCCCAGCAGAATAAATAAATAAATAAACTTGGTCTATTGACTGGCAATAAATCAATAGACAAGGTTCATATAATTTATCAAAAAAATAAAAATAGACAAAGTTCATATATTGGGCTTGTAATAAGCAAAAGATATTAATATTTCAATAAATCAATAGACAAATTTAAACTGCTTAGAACTCACTGTTTCATTCTCTTCATCTTCACTAGTCTCATCTTCAGAACAACTCTCTTCATCTGCACCTATCGCTTTTGGAGTGGCTGTGGTCAGGACGGTGGACCACAAGTGAGCACAAGGTATTCTTTTCTGCTCTTAGTACTGTTACAGACAGATGGTATCAAGTTAGCCTACCGCCACAAATTTTGATCCTCAAGAGAGTTCAAGATGTCTTATTTCCCAAAGAGGGCAGCCGTAGAAGTTTTCTTATCAAACCTTTCAGTCCTAGAAGGTGTCTAATTGGTTCACTTCAGACAACACATGGCAACACAGCTAATCAATCAATTTCAAGGTTTCTACTCAAAATGATGACATAACAGCAATGTAAGCTCATTTGGAATAGCTGGCAAGAAATATGATTTGGAGAACATATTTATTCGCTGTAGTGCCTTTACTTGTAGAACCCCATTTGAAAGACAGTAAGTATAGATGAACATAGCCAATGAATAATAATGGTTTAGCAATATCTTCATAGACCATGCAACTATTAAAAAACAGGTTACTAGGAACTGCACATGCAAGCATACAAGCACGTGCACACACATAGAGACAGAAAGAAAATGAGATGCTATGCAAGGGATTTGAAGAATAAACTGAAGTAATACTTACAAGTATGCTGTAGCATACAAATTACACTGCCAGCACATACTATCAAAAAACTTGATAGCTCGTCACATTCTATGCCTTTTCATGACAATTCTTTCCATTTTAATCCCATTACTATCAACTTTAAAAGACTCTCAAACCCCTACTACTTTCCCTTCAGCAAAGCTAATTATAGAGACCAAGACACCTCCCAAAGCTAAGGCTCTAATTTAGCCAGCAACTCTTTAGCAAGTTGATACCAATGAGATGATGCTTTGAGCTAATGCTCTTAGACTGACTTTTGTGGTTTACTTATCAGAAAAAATGAAACTTCCAACCAATCTTTTGCACATTGCCCTGTTTCTCATGCTCTAAGTCTCAAGACTAGTAGTTGGGTGAGCCCTCTGTACTTCAAGCTATACTTGAGAGCACTTCTGAAGAAAAATGGAGAGAGCCAAAACTATGTGGAGCTCTGCAATCATGGATTGAGGTTGTTTGCGTCAAAAGAAATTCAATTCTTCAAATTCAATAGAAAAACATTGGGTTCAAATGTCTGCCTTTGAAAGTAAAGGTCCTTCAATCTTGCAAAATCAAAAATTTTCAATTCTTAGCATCACTTTGTATTTTCATTCAATTAAGTATTTTATATTGGAGCAACTGGTGGCAATGAACCTCCCATGATTGCAACTTAAATCTGCCCCCATTGTAGGCTTTCCATCCAACTGATAAGATGAAGATTAACAATGAAGATTTCACCCTCAGTAACTCAGTAGTTAGGCAATGGGGGTACCATCAGGCATGATGTCAAGAACACTAGTTTATGTTTTTTAGACTGGCAAGCATAGGCTATAGAAGATAGGCTGAAATGTGAGCCCTATTGAAACATTTCAGTGAAGTATCTGCCATAAACTTGCATCATTTGATTGAAAGCATTCTGTTATGAGAACTGTGATAATTTTAGATTATACCAAGGTTAAGTAATGATTGTGATATCATCCCCTTTTTATATTAATGAAGATTAATAATTACAAGGGAGCCCTAAGGCATAGAATAATTATAATAATAACACAACTAATAATATGCTATTCTAACACTCTCTCTCAAGCTGGTGCGAAGATATCTCTCATGTCCAACTGGTCAAGGACGTCATGCAATGGCTTACTCCCAACTCCTTTGGTGAGAATGTCAGCGAGTTGTTCACCAGATTGCACAAATGGAGTACATATTGTGCCACTAGTGAGTTTCTCCTTAATGATGTGGCGATCAATTTCAACATGCTTTGTCCTGTCATATTGAATCGGATTGTGAGCGATGTTGATGGCCGCCTTATTATCACAGTATAACCACATGGAGTCCGTTTGACCAATACCTAGATCACTCAGCAATAACTTGATCCATAATAGCTCACACACCCCTTGTGCCATAGCTCTAAACTCAGCTTTTGCACTTGACCTGGCAACCACATTCTGTTTCTTACTCCTCCAAGTAACTAGGTTGCCTCCAACAAAGGTACAACACCCTGAAGTCGATCTCTTATCAGTTACCAATCCACCCCAGTCAGCATCTGTATAGGTTTCCACATGAAAATGATCATGCTTTAAAAAATAATGACCCTTACCAAGAGCAGACTTCAAGTACCTCAAAATTCTTATGACAGACTCGAAGTGAATTTGATGAGGAGCATGTATAAACTGGCTAACCACACAAACAACAACAACAATATCAGGACGAGAGTGAGATAAATAGATGAGCTTACCTACTAATCGCTAATAGCTCCAGCTACTCCTCCTTCATCATCCCCCAGTTTCTGATTGGGTTCTAGTGGAGTGTCACAGGCTTTGCAGCCAAGCATCCCAATTTCCTTCAACAGGTCAAACACATACTTCCTCTGTGAGATAAAATATCCCATTCTTGGAGTGAGCAACTTCAATTCCCAAGAAATATTTCAAGCTCCCCAAGTCTTTGATTTCAAACTCATTTGCTAGATATTTCTTCAACAGCGGGATTTCCTCACTATCATCACCTGTAAGAACTATGTCATCCACATAAACAATGGTATTGTAGTCTTACCACGAGATGAATGTTTCACAAACAATATGTGATCTGTCGACTGCTTTGAAGCCATATTTAAGCACAGCCTAAGTGAATCTCTCAAACCAAGCCCTTGGAGACTATTTGAGACCATATAATGACTTCCAAAACTAGCATACTTTACCCTCTGTCTGATGATCCTTAAAACTAGAAGGAATGTCCACATATACCTCTTCTTCTAGGTCACCATGGAGAAAGGCATTCTTCACACCAAACTGATGAAGTAGCCAATTTAAATTAGCTACTGAAGAGAGAAGTACTCTGACTGAATTCATCTTAGCCACAGTTGCAAAGATCTCCTGATAGTCAACACCATATGTTTGAGTGAACCCTTTTGCCACAAGTTGAGCCTTGTAACGCTCGATAGAACCATCCACTTTGTATTTCACAGTATACACCCATTTGCATCCCACAGGTCGTTTGCCTTTAGGTAACTCAATCAATTCCCAAGTGTCATTCTTCCTAAGTGCTTTTATTTCCTCAATCATGGCAAGTTTCCACTCAAAGCTAGCAAGAGCATCCTGAAAATGGTTAGGAATGTTAACAGAGGAAATATTTGACACAAAAGCTCTATATGAGGATGACAAATGAGAGTAGGACACAAAATTTGAGATAGGATGTTGAGTACAAGATCTCACTCTTTCTCTTAGCAATAGGAATATCAAAATCAGTGGACTCGAGATTCAAAATTACCTAGACTCTCATCAGAAACAGGAGATGGCAATGAGGGAACAAAAGTGGTCTCTTGTATCCAGTTAACTTTCTGTCTGTCTTTGTCCCTAACATAAACTTGCCCTTCCCTAGTCCTAGTAAGAGGTGGTGATGCAAGAACAACTGGTTCCACCATAAGAATCACAGGCATCACTTCACACCAAGGCTCCTTCTGAAGGGAGGACTGTGACACCAGAGAGGACAAGAAATAGGACTGGGACTCAAAGAAAATGACATCCATGGACACAAACCACTTACGAAAAGAAGGGTGATAACACTTATATCCCTTTTAAGTAGGAGAGTACCTAAGGAAAACACATTTGAGGGAGTGAGGGTTCAACTTACCACGAGTATGAGAGTGATTGTGGACAAAACAGACAACCAAATATTTTGAAAGGAATAGAAAACAAGGACTCGAAACCTAGAAGGACTTGAAGGGGAGCTTGTTTTTGCAAAACCTGGTTTAGGAAGACAATTAATAAGATGGGTAGTGATGAGAACAGCGTTGCCCCAGTACTAGTAGGACCGATGCACACTCATGGAAAAACACATGCACCTAGCCATGTCAAGAAAATGACGATTCTTGCATTCCGCCACCCCATTTTGTTGAGGGGTATTGGTGCAAAAGGTCTAATGGATAATGCCATGAGCAGAAAAATATTAGCCTAACCCAGAATCTATGTATTCACCCCCATTATCAGAACGGAAGATTTTAACAGTGGCCCCAAACTGAGTACAAATCATCTTATGAAAAATGCAGAATATAGAGAAAACCTCACTCTTGTCTTTCAGGAGATATACTCAAGTAGTACGAGAAAAATCATCAATAAATGTAACAAACCATCGATAACCTTTCACAGACATAACACGAGATGGACCCCAGACATCAGAATGTATTAATGAAAAATGAACTAAACTTTCATTAAAACTGGGAGTAAAAGAGGCACTGTGTTGTTTTCTAAGTTGACAAGACTCACAAAGAAACTCAGACATATTCAGTCCCCAAACGAGGCCTCAGTGTGTTTGGTCTGAGTTTCCTGAATTAATTTTTTTGAAATTTGAGTTTTTTTGTTTTTCGTGTTTTTTTGTTTTTAGTGAATATTTTTAAAATTTTAAGCATTTTTTTTTTTACTTTTTTAGATGCATCTTACTTAGATGTGTCTAAAAAATAAAATATTTGCGAAAAAATATTTTAAAAAATTAAAATTAATAAATACACAAAAATACAAAAAAAAATGTGCTGAGTTTTCGTTTTCGTTTTTTTTTTTTTTTTTTTGGTATTTATTTAGTAAATTTTTTAAAGATTTTTTTTCAAAAAAATTATACTTTTTAAATGTATTTATGTTAGGTGTGTCTAAAAATTAAAAAAATTGCTTAAAATATTAAAAAAATTCAGTAAAAAACAAAAAAATACGGAAAACAAAAAACTAGAATTTTTTAAAAAGTGCTTTTAGAAAACTCAAACAAAGCATAGTGATTATTGTTTGCAAAAACAAATGGAAATAAATACTTAAGTAGATAAAAAGAAGGATGCCCAAGACGCCGATGCCACAATCATAAATCATCTTTGGTGGTAGGACTCGTGATGGAAGAATGAGCAAGCATGTCCGGTTGATCCAGGAAGTGGAGACCATTTTTTGCACTACCACTCTGCCAATCGTCCTCCTCGTGACAAGATCCTAAAAAAGATAATGATCAAGAAAACAAAGTCACGCTACAATTCAAATCCTTTGTAATACGACTCAAGAATAACAGGTTACAGGAAAATTAGGAACATGGAGAATAGAAGAGAGGTATGGTAGGAGTGAAATGGACTAAACCTTTCCTAGAATAGAAGAAACAGTACCATCTACAATCTTAATTTTGTCCTGACCTGAAGAGGGTTTATAGGCAGAGAAAATGTCAGAAGATCCAGACATATGATCTGAGACACTAGAATCAATAATCCAAGACAAAGACTAATGAGAAAGGAAAATATAAGGAGAAGAGACTAAGTTACCTGAGTGGGCAAACGACAAGGAAGATGTACTGAGAGCAGTAGAAGACTGGTAGTCCAACAAGTGACACAAAACATCCTCAAGCTCATGAGTAGTCATGCTAGAGAGACCATTAGAAGCCTGGCCAGCGGAAACGGAAGGAGAATCAAGTGTATCAACGGCACTAGACTGATGAGCCCATAAATGAGAGCCACATCCTCTAGACTAGCCTAACCGACCTCCTCTAAAACCAAACCGATCCCTTCGACCCCCGGATAGAGTCCCATGAAGCTTCCAATACGTCTCACGAACATATTGAGGCTTGTGACAATAATCACAAAATACAGACTCCTTGGCGGTAGACGGAGGAATGGAAGTTAAGCTGAGGCCATCTCGAGGGATAGACAGTAAGGCTGAGCGATCAGTAGAGACAGGTGACATCATAGCAGACCAGCGACTCTCCTCATTCTGTACATAGGTGAATGCCTCCTGAAGTGAAGGAAGAGTGTCCATACCCAGAACTTGACTCCGAACAGGATCATACTCCACATTGAGACCTGCCAGAAACTTGAAGACCCTTTCCTGTGCGATAAACTTCTTGAACCCAACGGAATCAGCAGTGCAAACAGGCTTATAGTCCTGCAGGTGATTGAGGCATTTCCAGTCGTTGGTGAGAAAGGTGAAGTACCGAAGAACAGTCTGCTTCCCTTGAACAGAGTTTTCAATAGAGCGGCGCAACTCAAATGCTTGTGAGAAATTTCCTTTGCGGGAATAGGTTGCAGCCAGAACATCCTAAATATCCTGGGCAGTCTCCATAGATAAGTAGTCCTCACCAATTTCTGGTACCATCGAATGAATAAGCCAACCCATAATCAAAGAGTTGATAATCTCTCATTGGTCATAACCCGGTTCAGTGGTGCTGAGAGCCTGTATCCTGCCATCAACATACCCCATCTTCCCTCTGCTCTTTAAAAAAAATAGTCAAACTCTGTGACCACGCTAGATAGTTTTGATCATTAAATGAAGAAATGGTGATTTTAAGACTAGGGTTGAGGTTATCAGTCATAGTAATAGGTAGAATGGAACTCTCACTCCTAGGTGTCTGAGAAGTAGTGGACACACTGGTGGAATCTGCCATAGATACTGTACTACCGAACCATCAACAAAATTAGTGCCAATCACAAACCCAGAAGGTGGTGGTGGAAGGAAAGACACAACTACCACTATAAAAGCATAAAGAATTAAGAACTCATAGAGGGATCTTTTTCTTTTATTTTTTTTTCTTTTTTTCTACAAAAACAAAATAAATAAATTAATAAAAAGAAATGAAAAAAACCTAGGACAGAAACTAGTGTTCAAAGACAAAGCCAGTGTTCAAAGAAACAGAGAGACCAGAGGTTGTCACATGAAACAAAGAGACCAAAGGGAGATAAGCAGAGAGACGATACCAGAGGTTGTCGCATGAAGCCAAAAAAGGCATATGGTTGTCGGCTAGAACAGAGGGACTATCTGAGGCAGTCGTCCAAGCGAGGCAAGCCTTCACCAGTGGTCGCCTAGGCTAGAAGGCCTGTCGGTAAAGACCAACGAGAGACTAGGATGTCTACGGTGAGGATGTCGACCAACCAGGTGAGTTTCGAACCCTAGGGTGATCTTCAGTGCTAATGTCGACCAACTAGGGTGAGTTTCGAACCCTAGACAGGCATCAATCCACCGCGAAACAACCTGAGTCTATCTCGGCTTGAGCCGAAACCCCTCTGGATGGAGCTGGCTTGAGCTGGCTGCGTGGGTTGTCTCTGGTTGATGGATGGTGGCTCCGGTGGGTAACAGTATTAGGTTTTAGGGTTAGGCTCTGATACCATGATAATTTTAGACAATACCAAGATTAGGGAATGATTGTGATATTATCCCCTTTTTATATTAATGAAGATTAATAATTACAAGGGAACCCTAAGACAGAATAATTACAGTAATAACCCAACTAATAATATGTTATTCTAACAAAATGCATTGGATGTCAATCTCTAGGCCCATGGTACTAGGGTCACCTTTTGGGCGAGATTTTAGATTAACATATTCTTCAAAGAGAAATATTAAATGCATCCATAGGCCAGCCTATGAGACAGACAACAGGGAACTTCTTTATTAGTTAAGAGGCCACTTTTATCGTCCATGGAATTATGTTAGCTTTTATTTTATCATTATTATTTTTGTGGATGTCAGGGGGGAGCTCTTAATTATTTCCAGCTTTACCTTCATGTAGAGGTGGCAGTTATGTAGTAAGTACTACAATAAAAATATAAATTTACAGCTAATTTCATTCATTTATAAGTTATAACCCAATTTCTGCTTGACGCAATGTAATTAAAATTATTTTTTTAAAAAAAATTAAATGAAGCTAAATTAAATGCGGCGAAAAAGGACAAGAAAACATAATTAATCATATGAAATGGGTTAAACTGGTTTCAGGTTATGTGGGCTAATTAAGCAGGTCCAATCGGGTTGAGATCTACAACCCTAACCCAACTTGTTTAATAAATATGTTAAATGTGTCAAACTCGTTATGACACAAACCCATATAAGTCCAACCCATACCTGTGGGGGAAGTCAACAACCACACCACCAGCAAACCCAGCACGCATAGCAAAACTGAGTATCAACTCACGCTGGGCAACGCTTTCCGGATATACTTGAAATACTGCCCTTGCTCCTCTTGCCAAACATCTGTATAATGAACCAAAGAAAGCCCTACAAAAGGCATTGTGCCAAACACATTAAAACTGGAACAAAAGAGACATGGAATGGTTTAGTGTCAATTTACATTAAAGCAACATTTTCTATAAGAATTTAAGTGTACTAATTTGGAAAACAGATAAAGGAAGAGAACTCTAACATACTTTAATCTTAACCGAGGTTCATGGGAGGACTTGTCAGCATTGCAGAGCCACTGCTTGATCAAATAAAAACATAAAGGGTTTGGCAGTATCTTAGAGAAAGTTCCTAGCAAAGAATATATTTTCTAGAACAGTCTATGTTTCATAAAATCACCAGTGATCCAAATAGGGAATATTTGTACAGAAATATAAACCAAAACAAAAAGACATGAAAGCTGCATTTCAATATGATAAAAGAAAAACAGAGCAAACTCCGAGTTTTCAGCCCTATTTAAAAGTAAACCTAGTTTGGGCAGCTTATATATCTCACACACAATTAAGCACATTCTGCACTCTTAAGCTAGGTCGAACAAAATGAACTACTATATAATCAGGAGAGAAGTGCTCAGGTCAGTTGCATCTTTATTCTCCAATCTCCACATGGTGCATTTAAAACAGATTTAATCATCTTCATAATTATACAAAAACATGTTGTAATAAATAGTAAGGTGCCATTTGGCAATGTTTACAGTTTACTATTTTTAGTTTACAAAAAAACAGGGCCTATTTGGTAGCGTTTATATTTACTGTTTTCTATTTATATTTACAAAATTTTTGAAAACTGTAAACAAAAACTAGTTTGGTTTCTGTTTTCGTTTTCAAAAGTTATAAACAGTTTACAAAATTTAATTCAATAAACACAAAAAAGTTAGTTTCTCTTTTTGTTTAATTTATTTATTTTTCATTTCTTCTTCTTCTTTCTCCCACTCTTTTTGACTACCACCCATTGCTCCCCCGTCTCTATCTATCCCGTCCTTGCTTTAATTTTATTTATTAAATATATTTTTATATATATTATATGTATATAATTTAATTTTTTTAATATAATAAAACTAAAATATTATACTTAACATTCATTTTCACTCATTTATGTATCATATTACATCTTTTAACTCTCATTAATTATAAATTATTATCTATAATATACTATATTACCTTTAATTTTTGCTATTTTCTTATTTTTAAAGCTATAAAATTAACCTGCCCCACTCTCGTCCCACCTCTGATATGATATTGGGTGGGGTGGAGGACAACAAATCCACTCCAAACACACCTGTTGCCATCCATACTCATCGCTATTGGCTACCATCACCAATGGCGTCCTTCCAACCACTTTCAGCCATCATCTCTTAACTGCTAACCACCTGCCATTGCCACCAACTGCCTCTCACGGGGAGGTAACCACCTACTATTGAAAGCCACTTTCAACAACCACTTTAGGCAGTTGACTGGCCACCATCTCTGACCATTGACAATCACTTTCGACCGACACTTTTTGTGACCAATAACCACCTCTAGCCATTAGCAACTTCATTTTACACATGGCAATCACTTTCGGCTACTATCTCCCATGGCCAACAACCACTGCCGGCCACCATCTCCAACTGTCGACAATCACCTCCTGTAACCACCATTTTCATTTGTTTTCAAAACAAATTTTTAAAATACTTATGTACCAAACATGTTTTTTTGTTTTCGTTTTTATCCAAAATAAACATAAATGTGTTTAATGTACACAAGTATTTTTTAAAAAAATATTTGTTTTGAAAACAAGTGAAAAGAGGTGGTTGTCAATGTTACACGGTCTTGGGTAGAGCTCACCCCAAAAGCTAGCTTTCTACCCAAGATAGTGTAACATGGTACCAAAGTTGAAGTACTCAGGGATGGGTAGAGTGTGTGTCCCTAGCCTACACACCGCAGGTGCTGCCAAGTGAGCATGCTAGGTGTGAGGGTGGGTGTGAAGCGAAGTGTCCTATCGCCTAAGTGCTAAAGTAATATTAAGCATATAAGCGTAAGGGCACTCTCACCTTAATAGCTAGCTATTAGGGTGAGTTCTATCCAAGACTGTGTAATAGTCAACAACTGGAGATGGTGGCTGAGGTGGTTGTCAACCATAGGAGGTGGTGGGTGGTGGCCAGAAGTGGTAGCTGAAAGTGATTGCTAATGGTCAGAGATGGTGGCCAGTTGGCTGCCGTGATTTCCTACTTTTTAATTTATAAACTATTTACAACTTTTTGAAACGAAAATAGAAACAAAACGAGTTTTTATTTATAATTTTCAAAATTTCTATAAATATAAACAAAAAAAAAAACTGTAAATATAAACGTTACCAAGCAAGCTGTAAAAATTATTTGCCTGTAGTAATCACATAATTAATCATACATTGTAATAATCTCTTTGTTTTTTCCTTCAAAAAGTAAAATTCATATTCAATTATTACAAGAAGCTGATTCAGTCATCAAGGAAAAAGGTATGAGCCTCAAAAGATCAAGTAGCCTTAATAGAAATAAGCCAAATCAGAGAGGGCAGTGAATGTATAGACATAGATGGGATTTAGCCAGAGATAAAATGCTGAAAAAATTTCTGGTACTCTGAATCATGTGGAAGTTCATAGATGATGATGTTAAAAGATAGTCCTGGTGTCCTAAACACAACTCAAAGTGAATATGCTAGCTTCCTAACCATCAATTCTTCTTCCCACTTTCACTATTATCAAATTTAAAGCTCTGAAACCTTGCTTGCAAGCCCATTCTAAAACAATGTTTTAAAAATTGGACAGGACCAGCTGGTTCAACCGGTTGATCCGTCAACGGGTCTAGGCTCCAATACAGATACACACTTGAACCCGTTCTAGTTCAAAAACTGATCTTTTTTTGCTTAAACCAGAGAAACCCATGCTTGAACCAGCTGACCGGACAACCGGTGCTGGTTGGAGAGAACCGGCCGAACTTCAAACACGCATGGTCTAGGAATTCAAAAACACTGCTTGAAGGATTTGAACACAGCACCTCAGGTACAAAGGTGCTGCTGCTCTCCACTAGAGCAACAATGCTCCTTGCTCTTATACATACGGTATATATATTTTATTTAATGTATTCAATTCATTTTCTCTCAAAATAATATCAATATAAAACACATATAGTTAGTAAACATATCTATATAAATCTATGTTACCTAGAACATGGATTGTTCCGGTGTGTAGATCGGGAACTAGAACATAGTACGCCACATGTTCTAAAATGTGGTATGATGGAGGTAAACTTGTATATATTACACTTGAAAATTTTAAATACTTCTAGTGTAATTTTCTTTTAAGTATTCAATAAAATGTAACTTTTTTTTTAGGTAGCAAAACATTTCTGTGAGCATTATGACTCATTTTTTTATGTTTTGTCATGTCAAAACTTAACTCACTTTAGATTTTACTTCATTATATTTGATTCATTTCATCCTAAGGAAAAAAAAATTAAGAAAATATATCGAAAAAAAAAAATTCCAGATCGCTTCAAACCACTAAATTTATCATTTTGGAACAAAAGTGTACCGTATTTCAAAATGTGCATACCAATACATAATTCACTAGGGTGTTAGCATTTTCTGATAACATGAATATAAATATATAATGCTTATGTAATACCTATTTTAGATATAATTTTTAATATATTTATTAAGTAATTATGATGTCACGGTTTGATTCCGGTTCACCCGACAATTAAACCAGTGACCCTGACATGGTCACTTTTCTAATTTGGCTAATACTCGGATTTCAAAACATTGTTCTAAAAGTAACTCAAGCATTTTTTCTCATCACTTCTTTAGGCAAGTCTATTTCCAAACAGATATAGTTCTTGATTTCTCATATAAACAGTGTGCTATGTTAGAACAGTCCAACCCTTTGTTTTCGATACGCAACAAAAATTTTATTTAAAAGAAGAAAAAGGTACAAAAAGTGCACTGGGGGGCAAACTGTCATCATTAACTCTACC
This sequence comes from Camellia lanceoleosa, assembly GCA_025200525.1. Taxonomy (NCBI): domain Eukaryota; kingdom Viridiplantae; phylum Streptophyta; class Magnoliopsida; order Ericales; family Theaceae; genus Camellia; species Camellia lanceoleosa. The sequence continues at coordinate 65,678,144 of CM045767.1, forward strand.
GTCTTGCCAAATTTAACACCAAAAAAGAGAAAATATTTTTGGTCTCTTGTGCTTATTCAACAAAAGACTTTCCTCAGATGTGTCCTCGTCAGTACTACACTCTTCCAACCCAGCCAAAGTTTCGTAAGCGTAGACATTACCATCTTCCAAAAATCATCCATCTTCTGAATGTCCTACATATTTGAGAAACCATATGTCCATCTTCAAAACTTTCCTTTTCTGTGGTTGGCAAATAATAAAGTCACCATTAATGTCATTATCTCTATCTGCAAGTCCAGGCTCCCATCATTATTTCAGCACTATTAAGCCCAGCTTTCATGTTCTCCTTCGCTTGCTTTTCGTCAAATCATCAGTCAATTTTTCTGTTCAAGACTGTACATTTCTCCCTCTTCCAACATTGCTCGAGGAAAGACACTTCAAAACCCTTTCCTTATTTCAACTATAAACAAATTACATGCCCTAGATTCCACTCCATGCTCCTCAGTTTCATGCACCTCCTCTTTGTCTCCATGCCCTAATAAATTGTCAACAGCACATCAATTGAAGTAAACAGAGCTTCAGCATACGAAAGATGCTTACTTGGATAAAAAAATTCCCAACTGGGCCTACTATTTGAAAGTTTAATGTGCCCATCCTGATCAATTATCCAAAGCCTTAAACTTACCATGATAGAACTTTTGTAATAAACAAAGGATTCCGAGAAAGAAGGCCCAGCTGACATAACCCGTTTCATTGGATTTGGGGCCCCCTCACTATGGGCCTTACCAACTACCCTTGACCTATATCCATCAGATCCCTTAATTGATGACCTATTTGAATTAGAACTCTGATTAAGAAGGCAATTATTATTATAACAACCACCAGCTGTTTAGACCTTTCGTTAATAGTGCCCATAACTACACCAACACTTTTGTTTCCTAAATTAATGGTGCTATCGTGATTATCAGATGCAGTAGCACAAGGAGTAGTATTAACCCTTCTGCACTCCATGCCACTAGTAATGCTCCTAGTTTTCCTCCTCTCTTCTACCTCTAGCAGAGTGTACATAACTTCCATGTTACCACCCTTACTGTACTTGCTCTGATCACCCTCACCTTCTCTGGCCAACTTCAAAATAGCCCTCAATCTAACCTCTACATGAACATCAATGGAAATATTGATTTTTGCTGGAATAAATCCCATCTCAAAACCCTTTTTACTTTGATTCTTGCCTCAAACAGGTCGGACAAATCTCTTGCTCTTCGATCAACCTCCACCAATGGATCACAATTTCCACAGTTCAAATTGAAAACTTCAAACTTTAATAACAAAATGGTAAATAATCAATAACTACCCATTCCCATATGACCTGATCATTTCAGAACATTTACAAACATCTGGATTCCACTTTCCTAACACCACCATGAACAGACCTTCAATAAAGCATCAACCAAAATTTTCACATTCATTAGCCATCTCCCTGTTATCATAAACTATGATAGGCTTAGGAAGAAAACATTGAAAATTTTGCTGCAGTAATCTCCCTAAAGCAGTTTGAACTTGAGTCCATGGTTGCTAGAATCGTGTTATTTACAATTCGATTCGTACAATTCGATATGAGTTTCAACCAAACCAACTTAAATTGTGTTGTTGAATCAGAAATTGAATGAAACATGTGATTCAATTTGAGATTCATAATGATTAATTGTGATTCAGTTTTGTTCTTATTTTTGCTTACAAAATTCATGAAATAACATTATTTTCGCCTTTCTATCAACAAATAAAAAGAGGATCAATTATTTATATTGATATACATGATTATATATACTTAGTCATATTGATATTTACTTCATTTTAAACACTGTGTGTGTATTTGTATATGTATATACATATATAAATTTATATATTAAATAGAGTAATCTGACCATTTACTATTCACATTTTAGCATAGGATTAGCGATTTAATAACAATGCTAGAGTCCATGAATCATGCAAATTCCCCCTCCTACAAACGTAAGCACAACCCCAATCAAAATTCTTGCATAAATTTCTTGTTTCCATCAAGATAGAATTAGTTAAATTAGAATTGTACATGCCTTTGTTGGCCCCTGTTCCTTGGCCCTTAACTCTACAACAAATTCCAGAGACCTATTATTCAGAATCTCTCCCATATCTTTACCACCTACGTTACACCGACTCAAGTACGGGTATCTTGAAAAGGGTGCGTATCTAGGGGTCGGGCACTTCAAAATTAAAAATTGAAGATACGTGGATATGGATCCAAATTTGGATACAGGTACGGGGATACATTAAATAGTTATTTTTAAATATATTTATGATATGAAGATGAGTTAAAAAAAGTTAAGGAATAATAGATTTTGTTAAAAAAAAATAACAAATAAAATATAAATAACGAATAAAAATTATTTTAAGCATAAAATAAATAATGTTATATATGATAAAATAAATTTTTTTATTTTAGGTATAAATATTATATTATTTATGATATATTATATTATACAATAATATTTTACAATATGAATACTATTATATATTATTATATTAATGTAATTTATAGACGAAAGAGAACAAAAAAAGAACAGAGAGAAAAGAAGATAGTAGAGAGAGAGAGAGAGAGAGTAGAAGAAGAGAGAGATCGAGAGACGAGAGAGAAGACAAATTGAGAGAGAGAAGATAGAGAAAGAGATCGAGCATCGAGCAAAGAAGACCGATGCCAAAGTCGAAGCCGTCGACCAAAGTAATCAAAGTTGGTGACCAAATCGAACAGCGAACGACAACCAGGTTCTATCTTGCTCTCTCCTCTTTCATTTCTTTTGCCGTATCTGTTTGTGAAGAGCCCGTAGCCCGGCCGTATCCTGCACCCGCACCCGTGTCGTGTTGACACGGGGTACCTCCAAAAATCCAAAGAGTCCATGTAATGTAGTTTACCACCCATTCCTTCACCAAACAATACCTGATGCAATAGAGATCATATATTCTTCCAGCCCTGTGATCTGTTTCCAAGGGAATAATAATATTTGACCATTTTCCATTCACCCACGTAGATAACTCTATGAAAATTCTGCAATTGTTGGAGAATTTCTCAGCCCACATCATGAAATTACTACATCTACACTTTCTAAAAAAAACATTTACCTGCTTCCTATAAAATATGAACTACCTATTTATCAAAAAATAAAATAAAATAAAATAAAATATGAACTACCCAAAATGCAACTCCCAAGGTCATAGTCATTGTGAAACTTGCAGTCTGTTTCTTTCTATAATTGTGGTAGATTCCCCTATTGATGCTTCATCTATCTAAAATATTAACACTTTTTGCTTAATCATTAAATCTCTATTGGAAAGAGAAGAAAAACCAAGCATGCCCAGCAGCAAAGAGAAAAACAACCAACTAAGAAAGGACAGGATGAACGAAAGAGACACAAAAGAAAAACCAGCAGCATACTGGAAGAAGAAAAGGAAGGGCAAAACTAGAAGAAAGCAGTGAATAAAGAGAACCAGCAACAAGGAAGATACACCCAAAGAAGATGAGAAGGCTATGGAAGGAACCTGGAAAAAAACTAAAGCAAAGAAGGAAATCGAATGAGGAAGGAGATGAGGAAAACCTGATCACATGAGAATGAGAGTAAAATGAATCATTAAGGAAGATGAGAAGGAAGAGATGAACCTTATGTCCATGATAATGGTGTATTCTTAAGATGAGAAGTTTCTCGTCTATACGAGGTTAATACACAATTTGCAATGATAGAAGCATATTACATAATTCTTATTTAAGGACAAGATTACATTGTCTAATTAGGAAGACAATTACAAGAAATGTGAATCCAAATCCTACTGTACATAAGATTCTTTAAAAAGAATAATATGTTCTCACATGAAAAAAAAAAATGGACCTAGATCCCCTCAAGAGAAGAATAAGAAGTGAGAGTTTTAGGAACCCTTTAGTTTAAACATAAAACATTTATAAGGTGTCTAGTATACTTATTGTTCAGAAATATATATATAGAGAGAGAGAGAGAGAGAGGGAGAGAGAGAGAATGGAACTATTAAGTCCTATTGATCTTACCCATATCATATTAAATTACTTAACCAAGAAATATGCATCATGGTTATAAGTTAGCATTAAACATTCACGTATTCTGAAAAAAAAATTCTCAGAACAAATTGCTAAGAAAATAGGGCTAAGATCATGTTAAGTGCAACTGGATCATATTAAATGCTCTTTTTTTTGGTCGTCAAACAAAGAAATTTTTTATTAAAATGAAAAATGAACAAGAAGAAGAGGAGTGGGACAGACAGAAGTCCAACAAGATAAAAGAAAAATAAAATACACTAACATTCTACAAATGGCTCTCTAATCCCTAGAAATTAAAAATAGAGGTGCCCGTTAAAAAGGGAACCACTAACACCCACACAAAAAACAGACTAAAAAACAAATCATTTCCCAAATGCTTTCAAGACATTCTTCATTCTAAAAAATTCTAGCATTCCTTTCTAGCCATAAAACCCAAATTCTGCACAAACCACACATCTCCAAAGAGCTCATGCCTTGAGATCCAAAATCTCTAAACAATGCAAAGCAATGCTCACAAGAGGATGGAACAAACCAATCAACCACCGCCAAATAAAAATAATAATAAATCATGCATGGTTATTTATTATTTTCACACTAAACACTCATAGGAGTTATATTCTAGTATTTTACCAACCAACCAAAAAAAAGAAAAAAGAAAAAAGAAAAGAAAGAAAGAACAAGAACAAGATACATCAAACTCGACAATTTCAAAAGTTACACAAATCATAAATTGTGAATCAAACCATGAATGGTAAGATTCTTCATAGATTCTACACCAAAATAGATTCACCCGAAGATTCGCAATTTCAAAAGTCACATGAATCATAAATTATAATTCGAACCATGAATGTTAAGATTCTTCACTGATTCTACACCAAAATAGATTCACCCAAAGATTTATATCAATCTATGCATGAATCATGAATCGTAAGATTTTGTACTTGGAAAAAAAAATTACTCACCACCTCACAATGAGCAAATGAGAGATTAAGTTACAAAGACAATCAAATTGCAACAATTTGACGCCTCCTTATCATATTATCAATCATGAGAACCTCTTGTGAGTCACATTCTGCACAAAGAAAGCAACCTTGGAGGATTGAATTTGGATGTGGCCTCAACAAACAAAATTCCTTTCCAAAGGAAAGTCACCCTCTACTCTCCAACATACTATAACACATGTATAATGCTCTTTTTCTTTTTCCTTCTTTTGTGTGTGTTCTATTGTATTGCTTTCATTTTGAACATAAGATGCTAACTACCAGTAAGTCACTGCATAAGGGAAATGTAGGAGGGTGGGTGAGAAAAAACATCAACCAGAGATCTCCATTTCAGGCAAAAGTGTTGTCCAACCACCATGTTTTTAAAAAATGTATTAATCTGATTCTCACTGTAATGATTGTACATCTTTTGATGTTAATTAAATACTTAAAATTAGTGGTAACAAAGTCAACTTAATGCATTGGAATGTCTCTTCTTGTTTTCAGGAGTCACGGGCACATGGGAAATTCTACAGGCATGTGGACGCATGCACCATGCCAGGAACTTTTAAACTTAGTATTTCTGAGAACTTTTTATGGGTTCAGGGCATGATCAAGCACATCACGCTTTCTGACCTGATATACTTCTAACAAAAAAAAGCATGCCCTCATATATTCATTACTATGTGTTCTAACCCAATATACCATTACAAAGAGTCAAATTATGATGCAGTTTTATTACATATTTTGTGCTGTAACCACTGGATCCTTACATATTCTAATACATTATGAAAACAAGAAATTATGAAATAGAAAAAAACAATATATGATACTATATCTATAAACAAAAACTGTACCAAAAGAAAATGGATCAGCAACATTGCATTTTCCAACATTGGCTATGGGCAGATATCAATGCATATATATATTTCATTTTCTTCTTTTTAATAAAATTTCCTTTGTTGTCAGTCAAAAAAATACCAATGCAGTATGCACACATGTAGACCCAAGTTGGGATTTCAAGCACAACACCTGAAGCACTAAACGGAAGAACTAAACGCATCCAGCCAATTAAACACATAGTTCCAGATCAATCTGGGGGCATGAACAAGAAGCAAGCCAAGCTGACAAAACTATGGGAAATATGCATGTGCTTTAGCATTTTTTTATTTTGAAAAATGTAATTGTGTACTTCACTATGAAGATTTTGTGACAGAGAGCAAATGCAAATAGAGTACAACATAGTATATTTGATATATAAGAAAGCTAGCAATACATTTTATTTTAAGAAAAAAAATTAAATTAAAGATAAAAGAGAGAATATATTTGAACCTGAACAGCTGATATACTGATAGCACCATCAATAACTCCAGGTCGAAAACCTAAGCCCTACAATATATGCAATATAAACACTCTATTTCCCAAAACATCCAGCAATTGAAGAGAAAAAACATAAGAGAGATTTGTTTTGCATGTAACATCAAGAAAGCATCCAATTTGAGTGAATCAATACATAAATTGAATACAAACTTGAGATAATTTCAATTTATTCAAAACATGATGCCCGACATGTCAACTCAAATTCTATATTTTGATACCAACTTCAATTCTATATAACCGAACTTTAATCTCTTCTTTGAGGTTCACAAACAGTAACTAATTCCAAAAATCTATGAAGTTTCATATGTATTTTATTTATCTTATTATTAATCAAGGATTTATTGTATAGCCAGAATGAACACCATATAATTGTGAATACTTTTTTCGATATAAGTAAATTAGAAATGCTAAGTTGTAATAAGATTTTTCCTATCGACAACAAAGGATAAAATTAATAAAAGCAAGGAAAATACAAACAAGAGAAAACAAGAAATTGTCCTCGTAGAGAAAGAAGAAGAAAAGAAAAGAACATAAAATCACAGATGTTATTTGTTAAAAATATTTATTCTCCACTAAATTCAAGTTGGAAACATATGATTGAGTTGGGTTTTGGTGACTGAAAGCAAGCAATCAACTTGGCAAAGCATATGGTGTCTCTTTATTAATAAGTTCTATTGTATCAACTACTAGGACCTTCAATCAAATGGATGAATAATTTATTTAGTCTTAGAACTTATGGGGCAATACAAGAATGTAAAAACTACAAAGAATTTTTCCTTCCCTAAATGTATATATCCTATTAATGCAAAAGCAGTTCATAATCAGATAAAATTACAACGTTGTTCAAAACTTCAAAAGTCAAGCACAGGTTAAAATTTTGATCTTGGCATAATTTCGTTTAAAGTTTTCTAAAGATCAAATTATGACCACCTGTGGTAGGACATATAACGAGATATTTATTGGTTCCTGAGCTCTATCATGGCTTGTCATTCCTTTCGCATAATGTCAAAGGATTAAAACTCACACTTGGAACTTCCTGAATTATAAATTAAATTGCATCTTGTGTGATACAATTCTTTGGTGCTAAGGACATTGTTCTCATCACATAACATCAATCGACAGATCACCTATAAAAACTTGCTCAGTCTATTGATACTTTACAGGATATGAATACTTAAACATGGCTAGCAGTCAGAAATGCTACTTTTTTCTTTTTAACATCTTGTTCAGAAATTAAATATTACAATCAGATAAATTTTATGTTATTTTAAAACGTACAGGCAAACAGCAGATAAGTGATCATTTTAAAATCAACTCTGAATATTTCCTCCTCCATTTGATTACTCTTTACTCAAAAGCATTTATTAACATACAAGGAACTGGAGAAAAGAAAATCTAAAGAACTCAACAATATTGACCTTTTTTAATCTAAACAATGTCACATTCTATTTAATAATCCTATATGTATGTAATAATCTACAAAATTAAATGTTAGAAAAAATCAATAGTTGAAATAGGTGGCTACCTGACCCATGTCACCAAGTATAAGATCACCCTCTGCCTCGCGCTCCAATGCAACACCTAGGTTTGAATTTTACATTAAAAGAAAAAATGGGACAAGATGAGGGATAAGGGGGGAAGACAAAAAAAATAAATAAATAAATAAATAACAAAATATATATATAAAAATAAAAAATAAAAAGTTGAGCTTAACTCAAATCCATAAATTCACATACTAAGCATTGATTGTGATATATCTAAGCCAATCCATTGGTGTCCATTCTCAGATAATGTCTCCCCACTAAGTCCTGATCCGCAACCTATAAAACACAATAACAGCCAAAGTTAACTTTTCAGTTTTGTGCTTTTGCTAAAAATTACAAAAGATGTGGGTCACAGCTTGTGGAGTCACTAACGACCTTGAGAGGGAATAAAAGAAAGGTAAGTAAATATGAAAAAAAATTAGGTACAAAATTTGAACACCAAAACAAATTATACAAACAAAATTTGCATACAGAATCCCCATCCAGTATGATGTTAAATGGTATATTGCCAATCTTTACCATATCATTTTGTGTGAAAATTTATTGCATATGGCATTGCTCACGTGAAAGGCCAAAGCCTAATTCAACACCCAATATGAGTTAAGGTGTTCAAGTGCAAATGGCTCATTAAATATGTGAATTTTCTTTTCCACTTAATCTCTATTTGTTTGCTAAAAGAATTGACTACAATAAATTTTTGTTTTTTATTTTTGAAATTGAAGATAAAAAGCTCTCGGCAACCAAACAGGGTTTTTGACAATTTTTTATTTTCAAGATTCAAGTCACTCTCAGAGTATTCCCTTTTGTAAACTATACATAACCCAGTATTTATTTTCAGCATTCAATCACGTAATAAAATTATCAAGAGACAAGACAACAATTTGGGCAATTCAGCCAATTAGTTCCTTCCCCAACATATTATTAGGCAAATCAATCATATCATTTACCCATTTTTATTTTATTTTATTATTTAAAATTCTTGAGAAATACTAGAAACTTATTCAAGTCCTGATCTTGATAGCCAAGAGAGAAAAAGAAACACTTATAATAATTACCAATGTCAAGAAGTAATCTTGGGACTCCATCATCGGGCAAAGCAAGAAGCTCGAGAGCTCTCTCCGAGAGTTTTGCCTATAAAATTGAAGAGTAATATATATATATACATATATAGGTATAGAATATGTGGAAGTTAGTGTAAGAAAGAGTACCTGAATTTGAATGATACGAGAAGAGGAGGTGTATTTGCGAGCTTCTTCATCGTTGTAGAATATCTCAGGTGGAGCTTGTACCTCTGGCCTTGACATCTTCAATTCACAAACGCACACTCAACCAACTCTCTACCAACTCAGAGAGAGAGAGAGAGAGAGAGAGAGAGATTAGGTTAGAGAGGTAATGGTAGCAGCCAAGAACCCCAAACAAAGCCTAAACCCACAGTTACACACTCAACCAACTCTCTACCAACTCAGAGAGAGAGAGAGAGAGAGAGAGAGAGAGAAGTTAGGTTGGAGAGGGAATGGTAGCAGCCAAGAACCCCAAACAAAGCCTCAACCCACAGTTTAATATGTTGTCGTGGCTTTCGGGTCCTCTTCTAGTTTCTCAACACGACCTCGTTTTGAGAACCCAAATCAAAACCCTAATTTCTAAATTTGAAATTTAGGTTGTGTTTGATTATACTTGCCAAATACATTTTAATCCATTTTCATGAGTGTGTTTTTTGTTTTAAGTTTTCAAATTATAATTTCATACTCACTTTTGAAAACTCCTTTTCAAATATAAAAATTTAGCTAACTTGATCGTCTTTCTGAACGTTCCCTCGACGTCCGACCTATTGACCGAAACAGTGTTCAGTATTTGTTTTTTTGGCACCTGTTATTTTTATATTGTAAATAAAAAATATTTTTAGAATTTTTTTAATTTTTATATGAGTTTTGAATAGAATTTTAGGTTGTGTGTTTGGTTATGAGTTGTAAGTTTTTGAATGAAATAACTTTTCTAATTTCAAAAAATCAAACTCCCTCCAAAACTCTTTTCAAAACTCATAACTAAACAAAATTTTCATACTTAAATCATAATTTCAAAACTCATAAGCTCAAAATATAACTATATTCTCAAATCATATTTAGAAAACTCTCCCAAAACCTACCCTAATTTCTCAATCAAAACCCTAACTTTTCAATAAAAAAAATTCAATTTCTTAACTTGCTTTCATTATTTTCAATAGCAAGTTTTGGAGGACCAACTTGGTTTAATCTATGACGTGAGAGCTCCGGTGGAAAATAATGGTTGAGAAATTTATTTATTTATTTTTGAGTTGAGTTATGTTTGAGAAGTTGATTGACTTTTGTCTTAGTTAATTTGATGGTAGTGAGATAAAAAGTGAAATAATTATGAGTTAGATGTGTAATTTTGTCTTATTGATTATTTTAACTTATTTTGTCTTTTAGTGAGCTATTTTAGCCAATCCTCTTTCCAAACACCCCTTTTGTTTTTTTTGGTTATAATGAAAAATATAAGAAAAAAAAAAAAAGTGCAGAGCTATTGGGTAGCTCAAATTTTCCCTGGCCTGAATGACTCGAAATGCCAAAACGACGTCGTTTGGACACTTTTTTGTTTCTTTCTTTTTCCTTTCCATTCTTTTCTTCCTTCCATCTCTCTTCTTCCTTCCTCTTCTCCCTCTATTCTTTCCAGCAGCTCTAAACTCATAATCAAAATCATTTTTTTTTTCTTTTTTCTTTCCCTTCTCTTCTTTCTTCCCCCTATCTTTTTCCTTTGTTCAAAATCAAAATCAAAATCAAAACCCAAAATCAAAACCAAACCTAAAATCAAAATCAAAATCAAAACCAAACCTATAGAATCAAAATCAAAACAAAATCAAAACAGCCACAACCAAAGATCAAGCTTTGGCCTCTCCGTCCATGGCAGTAGGTTGGGTTGTGGTGGTTCAACCAAAGATCAAGCTTCGGCCTCTTCGTCTATAACGGTGGGTTGGGTTGTAATTCAACCAAGAATCATGGCAGTGGGTTGGGTTGTTGCAACACCCGCCTCCTTAATTAACTGCTAATTCTGTGGTTTGTCTTACTTCTGTGATTATATGTTGCTTATGTGTTTTTGTGTGCGATGATTATGTGTTATGAGCTATATAAATGGTGTTATAGTCAACAGATATGATAGCATAGGAAATGAACCTGTCTGAATTGTTAAACTATAAGGTTAAAATTAAATGTTGGACTAGGTGATTAGAGTCTAATTCACCTTAATAAGTTTTGACTAGGTTGAGTTAAATTAGGTTAGAATGAGAATTGACTTGAATTTGAGTGAATTTGATTCGAATTAATTCAAACTTAACATTAATTAGAATTAGATATTTTGTCAGGTTTGGAACTCAATAATAAGTATGAGAGAGAGAGAGAGAGAGAGAGAGAGAGAGAACCTTGTGAGAACTAGGGATTAAAAGAAAATAAGAAGAAAAAGGGTTTGAGCAAATCTCCATAGATCATCCATCTAAAGTAGGATATCTCCTTTAACTCCTTAGATTTGAGTCTTCTACACTCTTATCCTCTTGAATTTAAGTTTGATTAGGAGGAAATCATGCATAATTGTGGGTTTGGTGGCGTAACTTCATGTCGTAGCTTATAAGAACAAAAAGGAAAAAATTGTAGAGAATAGCTCAAGTGTTTGACATACATGGCATTATTTTTGAATATACACTTGTTTTCTTCCATGGTTTTGAGTTTGAAAGGATGAATCTTGAGCTTGGAACTCAAGCTTCCATGTTTTGTGATTTTACTCTTCACTTCAAGAATTTGACCCTTAATTTGGTAACTTGTGTTTTGATTTGAAATTATGATTTATTATGTGTTTTTGTGTGCGATGATTATGTGTTATGTGCTATGTGAATGATGTTATAGTCAACATATATGATAGCATGTGAAATGAACCTGCCTAAATCATTAAACTATAAGATTAAAATTAAATGTTGGACTAGGTGATTAGAGTCTAATTTACCTTAATAAGCTTTGATTGGGTTGAGTTAAATTAGGTTATAATGAGGATTGACTTGAATTAAGTGAATTTGAGTCGAATTAATTCAAGCTTAACATTAATTAGAGTTAGATATTTTGTAAGGTTTGAAACTCAATAATAAGTATGGGAGAGAGAGAGAGAGAGAGAGAGAGCCTTGTGAGAACAAGGGGTTGAAAGAAAAGAAGAAGAAAAATGGTTTGAGCAAATCTCCATAGATCATCCATCTAAGGTAGGATCTCTCCCTTAACTCTTTATATTTGAGTCTTCTACACTCTTATCCTCCTAAATTTCAGTTTGATTAGGAGGAAATCATGCATAATTGTGGGTTTGGTAGTATAACTTCATGTAGTAGCTCATAAGAACAAAAAGGAAAAATTGTAGGGAATAGCTTAAGTCTTTAACATACATGGCATTATTTTTTAATATACACTTGTTTTCTTTCATGGTTTTGAGTTTAGAAGGATGAATCTTGAGCTTGGATCTCAAACTTCCATGTTTTGTGATTTTACTCTTCACTTCAAGAATTTGACCCTTAATTTGGCAACTTGAGTTTTGATTTGAAATTATGATTTACATTTGAAGTTAGATATGTTGAATTCAAGATGTTTTTAAGGGTTTTGGGCCTCGATTTGCATGAAATTGAAGTTAGATTTTGGAAAGCTTGAGTTCCAAATTCAGAACAGATTTTTGGATTGAGATGAACCCAGACTGCACGTGCGGTTGGAAAGTTAGACTCCACTGTTCCTATGTTGCTTCTATTTTAATTGCACATGTGGGGCGCACGTACAGCCAGGTCCTCTGCATGTGCAGTTTTCAGGATGGTTCCAGATTTGTATTATGTCCATTTTTCTGACTTACGGGCCTCTATTTGCATGGTTTTCAAGCGTTTTTCATATGCATTTACATCTCATGAATATGATGGAAATTAATGAAGGAAAGATTTAGTGACTAAGGAATAAATACACCAAATAGGTTATGAATTGATTATAGGGACGGATTGTATGTTGAAACATTGTGCTTAAAGATATGTTTAAGCTATAATTATTTTCTGAATGTTACTGTCAAGTACTTAAGTACTGTTTTCTAAAATGATATGATTTACTAAGTGAATGATTATCCTGTTTTCTGAACTGTATTCGTGGCATTCGTAACATCTATTACTGCTACGGTTTACTGTTACTATTTGCTGTTACTGTTACAGAGATCTTTGTCAGTTCCAGTTCTTGGAACTTCTGTTTACTGTATTGATGGCATGTCCATCAATTCTGACTGTTTGGTCTTCACGACCTACTATACTGTTCTGCTACTGGATGTACCATGTATGACTAATATGATTTTATTACCTGTATGAGATACTGTTTTGTGAATTAATTCACCAATGAACTAACTAGTTTAAGTGATTGTAAGGACATCATTCATAACCTCTTTACACAATTGTTATTCATTAGGCTCTAACTCATTATTTTATCTATGTATGTAGGTGACCAAGTTTAGGACGAGACTTAATGGCGCCGACCTACTCTCTGTTTTGTGAAGCCAACCGTTGTGCCTCACCTTGAGATTTCTCTTGGTCTAGCTCTAAGGCCTTTTTGGGTGGAGTGGAGTTCACCATTTTGACATTGTGATCATGTTATGGGTTGGCTATTGTTTTCACTAAGTTTGTTAATGGGACTTAATTCCTTAAGCTATGTAAATGTTTTGTCCACGTATGGAATGGTCCATTTGAATATCTGTATATAAAGTTGTTTTATTCTATGTAAGTCCCGCAGCTCATTGGATGATATATTTTCTTACTTAATGGCTTCCACCAGCCCCATTACTATTGTTATTGTTAAGCAAGCCTTTGGTAATCACGGATTACTGGCCGGTTACGACACTAAACCTATAGGGATGGGTTTAGGTCGTGATAGTTGTGGTTCAGCTGAAGATCAAGCTTTTGTTCCCCCTCTTTTTTTTTTCTTCTCCTCTCTTCCTCTTTCTCTCTTTCTCTTGCTTCTCTGTTTCTCTCTTTTTCTCTCAAACTAGTTTTGAGGAAGAAGGAAAAAGGAAAAAGAAAAAAGAACAAAAAAAAAAGTGCCAAAACGACATTGTTTTGGCACTACTAGGATTCGAGGCATTCGAGCCCCCTCCAATTTCTAGCTACCACGCATTTTTCAAAAAAGTGAGAGGAAACTTCACTTTCTGTGTTTTGAGTTCACTTAGGATGTGTTTAGTTTAAGGATTTGGGAAGAGATTTGAAAAGAAAAAGGGGAAATGGCAGTGAAATATGAATAAAATATACCTATATTTTATCTAATTTCACACACTCTGTCCCTTCTATTTTCCAAATTCCTCTATAAATCCATGAACCAAACACAACCGAACGTTCTTTTCTTTTTCCATTTCCCAATTTGACCAAACATAGTTTGGAATTCGAATTCTATTAATGCTTTTTCTTTTTCTTTTTCTTTCTATTTTCCTTTCCCTTTTCATTTCTCTCATCAAATTCTCCAACCAAACACAACCTTAGAGTTTGTTTGGGAATTGACTATTTTAGTTAGTTTTTTTGACTTTTTAAGAAAAGATGTGTAAGAAAATAGAGAGTGATGTGATTTAGACTGGAAAGTGTTGTTTAGGTTCATGTGACTCATCACGAATCTTGTTTCGATAATTCAAACTGTTCTATAAGATCCATTGTGTACATCATCTACAAAAAAAATTTAGTCGATCAGATACTCATAGTCTAGTCAATTTATTGCGTTTGCCAAAATAAATAAATAAATAGATGGCTTATTTTTAAAAATGCACTTGTCATTCATTTTTTTAGAAACAAATACAACAAATTGAATAGGTTACGATTATTAGATCGACCTATTGTATGGATGATATACACAAAAATTTAACAAAATAAACAATTTGAATTATTGCAACGAGATCCGTAATGGGTCTGACGGACTTGGATAGCACCCTTCCATCTAAATCATAGACAGGAGGGGAAGTCAAGTCCAATAAAATATATTGGGTAAACTCCATTAACCACTCCTATGTTTAGAAAAATATACTAATAAGCTCAAAAATTTGCTATAATTATACTTGTATCCTTTTAGTAAAGTTAAAATAATTAAAATTAATACAAATGATATGTAAGAGAGATAAACAAGGACATTCGTGTTGGAAAAATAATGGTTTTTTAGTGACTTTAATGCAATATTAAAGTGGGTGCCAATCCTCAATTGAGGTGGAGTAAAGTGGGTTTAAATTCTTTGTAGTGAGATCTTTACACCACAAAAAGAATGACCAAAAACTATTAAGGTTTGAATGAGAATTGATTCATTAAGTTGGCCTCATGAAAGAGGAGTTAGGAAAGGCGTAAAACCTTGTATCCCACATCAATTGTAGAGGAGAGCATTGATGGATATTTAAATCTCATTTTTTGCATAAGAGTGCAAGCCCTTTGAGGCATCCAAATTTTCCGAAGGAAGGGAGTTATGGATGCTTTAATGATGGACTTGGGCCAAGACTATGGTCCAAGTTGGTTATGCAAAAATTGCCACACGCGCGCCGCCTGCTCGGATCGGGCCGGGTCTGGGTCTGTGGTCTGTGATCCGTGGATCTTGAACTTGGGCTTAGGCTTGGGCTTGAATGGATTGAGGGTGGGGGTTGGGCTTGGCCCACCAATCTTAATCTTTTTGGGCTAAGCTAGATCTGTGGGCTGCAGATATTCATATACACTAAACTAGTGTGTATAGTTGGTAACTCCTCTATTGATGATGGAATTAAACCCATCAGTTTTGTAGAATTAATTCAGTTTAATGCAGAATTAATTCATGTATTTGTTGTAGGGGAGCCTCTTTCTCTCTCCTTCTATATATGTAAAAAGGAGGCCTTCTCTTCCAGTTTTCTACACCAGAAAATTTGTTGCTCTTCTTGTCAAAAGTTCTATTCAATTTATATTATATTCTTCCTGTGAGAGAGTGCTGCAAAGTTCTGTTCACTAAAGCTATTCAGTCGGTGCATTGCATAGCTGGTCCAACCGTCGTATCCTGTTAGACAGACGTCGAACAACCTCTAACACCCAATCAGTGAGGCGGCGAATCTGTTTTAAGGACTGTCAAGTACAGGCTTCAGTGTGCCTTCTGTTGCTATTTTATTTATGTATTTTTGTTTGTCTACTTGTAATTTCAAGCATGTTGTTATAGTCTATTAGTCAAATATAAAATATGAATTTATTTGTTCTATGTGATTCCACAATTTATACAACAAATCAATCCAAAAAAAACGATAATATCATTTTTCCATTCATATGACTAATAAATTACTAATGAACAAGTGGCTAAATGTTATGTGAATCAAAATTTTAAGAAAATTCAATATAATTATGGCAAATTTGTAAGGTTTGATATATTTTCTCTAAATCATAAAAGTAGTAAATATAATTTATCCAAAAATGTTTGATGGTCTGAGACCGAAATTTGGTCCCAACCAACCATGTCTGACTATATTAAAAAGTGTAATCCAAAGTTTAGGTAGGTGGATTTCAACAAAGTAAGATATGAGGTTTTACTTTTTTTTAATGTGGCCAATTATAATTGATTTGGGGACCAAAATTGATGTCGTGGCTTGCGGCCATTGAATAATTACTCCACTTACGAACATACAACACCATTTCTTTAAATTGAATTTGAAATTATCAATATTAAATTTTTAGGTAAACGGTGATCATACTTGTACAATATACTACTTCCTAATATCATATGAAATAAAATAGATTCCTAGCAAATACAGATATTATAAACCCACTACAACCTTCATATAAGTTCATCATAATCTTATACTATGTTTTATTATCTATGTTTTATTATTTATGTAGCTAAAAGAGATATGTGACAAGATAAAGAGATGCAGTATTGAACAAAATCACTGCATTGATCCATTAGAAAGCAAACCATTCAACCACACTAAGCCTGCATATTCAGGCAATCAAAAATAGAAAAACCATCAATAAAAAAATTTGAAAACTGAAAATGGAAAGAAAATAACTTAGAAAAAAAAAAGAAGCCTACAAGAACAACTTTAACAACAATCCTCCAATTCTACAATAAAACCGCACTTGAACACACCCTTCAACATTTCTAATCTTGGCTCTTCCAATTCATAATTTCAGCCCAACTTTAACAAATCAAGCAATGTTGGAACAATCTTCTGCATAAAATAGGGAAAAAAAACATAAACAAATCAAACATAAAATAGAAATTTGCTTATTGAAATTTATGTACCAAAAGGAATTAAATTCTTTGATGATTAAGTCGAGTGTGTGATACTCTGTTTTTATGACAAATTCAATGTTGGATAGGTGTTCACAGATTGAAGACGTCTATTTTTTAGGATATAATGATCAAATCACAGAATTGAAGCAGCACTTCAATCAATCTACCCAGCAAACCAGAAACCTGAGTTTTGTTACTCTCTTTTTCTTTCTAAAACTAATATGTAGAAGAAAAATAGAGTAGCGAAAATGGATTAGGAATGAATTGAAAAATTCTGAAAGAGGGTTGCCTTTATATAGGTTGTAAGGAACCTATTCAGTAATATATGAACCAGTACAACTATGGCGAAAAGTTGCCATTGGTGACTTTTTGTTTAAAACAAAACAATCACCACTATTTGAAAGGAAGAAGAAAGGAAAAATTGGAGAGAAATTCAAATTTTAGTTAATTAAATGTACTTTATGCAAAAAAATATATACAAATATTCTTTTGACCCAACCCGCTTGCACTGCACCCGCACCTACGACCCAAACCGGCTCAGATCAGAGTGAGTGTGCGCATGTGGTTACCCACACTTGGCAAGGTCCTCATTCTCTACAAAATATGGGTGCCCCTAGGGGACCAAGCCTTACTACAAACTTGGACTATGTAAGTCCTTTCATATTCGTTCTACTTTCCTATGTGGAACAAGAGAATAATAATTAATGAGGAAACCCACTAATACGAGCCATTTCCAAATAGCTTACTTTGGCATCAATTTCTCATTCACTCGTAAATAGTTTTTACAAATCAAATACATAATTTTTATCTCCAGATAGTAACAAAGAACTTTGCCTCCTGTATCGACCAAAAATATTAAGTGGACCCTACGTAATTTTGGCTCTAAAGTTGGCTCAAACTCAAAGTTAAAGCCATTTTCCAAACAAGCAGTCCTTAAAATTCATAAAATAAGTACAAACCCACCAAATTTCACACAATTCCGAGCTCGGCCCGTTTTTGGCTTTTACATTGCCTATCCATTTGATCCAAGAATTGTACGGCCATGCATGCCACATCATCATGGATCCTTCTTAAAATCACATTTTCTATTAACTTACCAAATTTCACGCGATTCCGAGCTCGGCCCGTTTTTGGCTTTTACATTGCCTATCCATTTGATCCAAGAATTGTACGGCCATGCATGCCACATCATCATGGATCCTTCTTAAAATCACGATTCCTATCGACTCACCAAATTTCATGCGATTTCGACCCCGACCTGTTTTGGGCTTTTGTATTGCCTATCCATTTGATCCAAAAATTGTACGCAAGGTTTTGAAAAGCAGTTGCGGTCGCCATAACGATAGCGGTGATGCGGTTGCGGTTACAGGCTATAAAGGTCGTAGCGTAACGATTACGGTAACCGGAATCGTGAATTTTTTTATTTTTTGCACAATTTGAAAAAAAATTACCAATACACATATTTTTTTTACATGATTATATTTATTGGGTTTTAAAATAAATATTGATCAATTTTTGTAAATTTTTAAGTATGATCCAATATATTTCATATTTTTAAATCACTATAAACTAAGTTTTTTACATTTTATTTTAATAATTAAAGGCTTTATATTATACAAAAAATCAGTCACTAACTATTATATATAAAATAAATAATGACAAAAGTAAGAGAATAAATAAGAATCTAAATATATATATATATATTTTTTAATCAAGCAAAATAGATAATGACCACACTTATTATTATTATTATTTTCAAACAATATATAGATAGGCACATACAAAAAAAAATGGTTGAGTGCTAGTAGCTGAATAGAATAACATAGGTCTTACAGCTTCAACAAATCAATAACATGTTCTTCATCTTCCCTCTTCTCTCTCTCTATTTCTTGTTTCTCCATCTTTTCTCTTTATTTTCCTTCTTTTCTCCCTATCCCTCTTCTCCCATTTTCAGTTTTTTTTTTATATGTGTTTTTCTAAAAGAAGCAGTTCGGAATCATTATGTAACGGTGCATAATAGGCCGTTACGGCTGTTACGGCACTGTTACGACCACTACGGTAGCTACTATGGCCGATACACTTGTGAATCTCAATCACATTACAAAAACGGCCGTAATGGGTGGCGGTAACCACCACAAACCGTTACGTAACGACATTACGTAATGGTTGCGGTCACTTTTTAAAACCTTGATTGTATGGCTATGCATGACACATCATCATGGATCCTTCTTAAAATCACGTTTTTTATTAACCCACCAAATTTCAGACGATTTTGAGCCCGGACCATTTTTGGCTTTTGTATTGCCTATCCATTTGATCTAAGAATTGTATGGCCATGCATGCTACATCATCATGATCCTTCTTCAAATCACGTTTTCTATTGACCCACCAAATTTCACACGATTCCGAGCTTGACCCATTTTTGTTTTTTGCATTGCCTATCCATTTGATCCAAGAACTGTACGTGCATGCTATATCATCACGGATCCTTCTTAAAATTACATTTTCTATTAACCCACCAAATTTTACGCGATTCCGAGCCCGACTCGTTTTTGGCTTTTGCATTGCTTATCCATTTGATCCAAGAATTGCATGGCCATGTGTTATATCATCATGGATCCTTCTTAAAATCACGTACTCTATTGACCCACCAAATTTTACGCGATTTAAAACATGTCCCAGTTTTGGCTTTTGCATTGCCTATTCATTTGATCAAAGAATTGTACGGCGATGCATGCTACATCATCACGGATCCTTCTTAAAATTTCATTTTCTATTAACCCACCAAATTTCACTCGATTCTGAGTCCGGCCCGTTTTTTGCTTTTTCATTGCTTATCCATTTGATCCAAGAATTGTACGGCCATGCAAGCTACATCATCATGTACCCTTCTTAAAATCACGTTTTCTATTGACCCACAAAATTTGACGAGATTCCAGGCACGACCCGTTTTTGGCTTTTACATTGCCTATCCATTTGATCTAAAAATTGTACGGCCATACATGCCACATCATCATGGATCCTTCTTGAAATCATGTTTTCTATTGACTCACAAACTTTCCCGAGATTCTGAGCCCGATCCGTTTTTGGCTTTTGCATTGCCTATCCATTTGATCTAAGAATTGAACGGCCGTGCAAGCAACATCATCATGGATCCTTCTTAAAATCACATTTTCTATTAACCCAACAAATTTCATGCAATTTCGAGCTTGGCTTGTTTTTCGCTTTTGCATTGCCAATCCATTTGATCCAAGAATTGTACAGCCATACATGCTACATCATCATGGATCCTTTTTAAAATCACGTTTTCTATTGACCGACAAAAATTTTTTTTGGCTTTTGTATTGCCTATCCATTTGATCCAAGAATTGTATGGCCATGCATAGTACATCATCAGGGATCCTTCTTAAAATCACGTTTTCTATTGACCCATCGAATTTCACGCGATTTCTGGCCTGGCCCGTTTTTGGCTTTTGCAATGCCTATCTATTTGATCCAAGAATTGTATGGCCATGCATACTATATCATTATGGATCCTTCTTAAAATCACATTTTCTATTGACCCACCGAATTTCACGTAATTCCGAGCCCAACCCATTTTTGGTTTTTGCATTACATAATCACGTGATCTAAGAATTGTACAGCCATACATGCTACATCATCATGGATCGTTATTAAAATCACATTTTCTATTGACTCACCAAATTTCACGCAATTCTGAGCTTGGCCCCTTTTTGGCTTTTGCATTACCTATCGATTTGATCCAAGAATTGTACGGTCATTGTCACGACCCAAACCCGCCCCTATAAGTTTAGCGTCATAACCGACCAGTAATTCTTAAATTACCAAAGGCCTCTTAACAAAATAACATCTAATTAGGGGCTGCGGAAGCAATTATACTAAATATGCGTCGGCCATAGAGCTGTGCAGACATATATGGGACGAAAATTTAGAACCTTATAAAATATACACATGAGATGTCATGTCCATATAAGTCTTGCAACACCGTGCAAGCGTCATCAATTGGGACTTAGCCTAATATACAGATATCAAAATAAGACAAAACATAAACTTCTTTAACACAAAACATAGAATAACTCTTGACATGGCCCACAAAATTCACTTCCAGACACAGAAACCTCCTCGAGAGGCACGGTGGCTGGCTGACCCCAAAACTTTCCAAGCAGCAGCTTAGGCCTGATCACGTGCTTGCTCACATACATACATAATATGAATAGTGAGCGGGAGCCCAGTGAATAATAACAAAGTAAAGAGTTTTAACGAATGATGTCCATACCAAATTTAGAAATCAGAATTCAGATTCATAAGGAGATTTATATACTGTAGATGTCCCCGAACGTCCCGGGAGGGAATCCTGTTTTGTTCATTTGGGCTCACTACAGTTCAGACTCAAAAGTCATGGTCCTGTATCTAATCTCGCAGAGTGCAATGCAAGACCGATGAATTATCAAAGAGTCCAAATCCGGCAAATTGTTTTGAAAAACAGATTTTTAGAAAGAAGTGCCAAACATGGACTGCTTTGCTAGATACAGAGTCACCATCTAAATATTTATTTTTGGGGAAATTTAGGAAACCCTGACTCGTTGCCTAAGGCCACGTGTCCGTCATCACCAAAATTGCCTCGGCTCGGGAACTTGGGTACGATTGGGGAAGGTCACTTCGTGAGCACCCCCACTCGCCTGATCAAAGATCGGCCTCTACTGACCATGATATCGAGTTTTGAAAACATTATGTGTTCTTACTCCGGTTATTAGCCTAGAATTACTATGTGATGCGCACAGCATACAAGTATAGACTGGATCGCCTGAATTGGAACGAAACATTTCATGTTTGTTTTGGAAACGGTTTGCTACTTGCAAGTAGGCTAAAATGTGGATTTTCCACCCTTAGGTGGGCTTTAGAAAACACGATGATTTGCCACTCTCAAGTGGGCTTAAAACTCACAGTCAATGCATTATTTCAATTCAGATAATCCAACCTTCATCCACAGGCATTCAGGCAGTTATATCACATAAACACATAGCCTCATGGTAAGCATGCTATCATGGCAGTCACTTACACACATGCAAGGATGCTAAAATATAAGCACTTACCGAGTATTCCAAGCCAAAACAGAAACTAGTTAGTAATCAATGCATGATCCTAGTTCATGTTAAGATGGCTAATGCAACACATGCAAAATGCAACTAAGATAGGCTCGGCTATTCTAAACATGGCATATGAAATGCAATAGATAACATGTATTCAACTTGGAATTGAAATACAATGCAGTTAGTATGATCTTGTTGAGCAGGTGTGCATGCAAGACAGATGAATGGATGCAAACATGCGAGCATAAGTATGCTAATTGAAACATGCCCTAAACTAACTATCATAAGCTGGTAAATAAAAGAAAGAAAGACGTGGGGTTGGAAGACATACATCACACTTACGCACATTTATTACAAATGTGCCCTCGCTCGGAGGGTTCGAATAAATAATACAGTCTGAATAAATAATTAAATATTACAAAACCCTAATTAATTAACAAATTAACTAGGAAAGCAAAAATAAACTAATATGCAAATCCATGGACCGCCTCAGCTCTGTTCCGAATGATGAAAGATGCATGCTTGAGTCGCTTCATCGGAAAATTCCTCGCAATGCCCCGATTTGCCTCTGTTTGCAATTAATCCCGAAATGCTGTGCAATGCTCTAGAAGGCTGTTGATTTCTGATTTGCTGTAACAGAGAGCAAGAAAGGGGCATGGCAAAGTATTTTCACACATGTATGCACACCTCGATCCTTGTGCCACCAATCACGCATCCCGATGCATGATGGCCGAGGAGTCGAATTGCACGACTCGATATGAAATGAATACACATGTAAACACAACAAGGCCTAGACTCCATGATGGGAATTGAGACACGTTTCGTCACTTGGAGTACGAAACGTCCCTCATTTCCCGCGTTTGGGCTAACTCCTATCCCAAACACAATGCAAATGAGGTGGCCTACACAATGCGACTAACATGCAACCTAGCATACACAATGCTATGGACTAAAATGGCATACACAATGCATGATGGACTTACACCAATATAAGTGGACCTTAGCCACACTCACATCAGTGGCCAATATGATAAAAATGAGACAACCGAAATACATGCAAACATGCACGAATGCAATGGACCGATCCTAAGGCACAACATGCAACTCTAACAAGGCATGGCAAGGAATGAAATATGGCATAGGATGGCACATGATACAACTCTGAAATGGCATAAAAGATGGTCCCGAAACATGCAAGTATGGCACACAATGCAAGCTAGGGGGCCCGGGTACCGAAACTAGTGAAGTGCGTTACACTAGAGGTACCCAAAGCAATGCACCAAAGGCAAAACCAACCCCAAACAGACCCTAGGCGGTGCGAAACAGTGAAATGGCCTAAAATGATGGCTCGAGAATGCAGAAATGGAGCTCATTCAATGGTCCGAAAACAAGGCATACAAGTCCGACTCTCAAACACATTTAAAGAGTACAAAACATGGCAATATGGCATTTAAAAAATCTCTGAAATATGATGTATAATGAGCCCAAAACATGAACACACCTCAGTATATGCATGGAATGAACCTCAAAACTCAAAGTTAAGCATGGGTATTGAACTACAAGCATGCAAAACCAACATCATTCAACCATGAGACCCAAAAATAGAGCTAGGGCAGTCCAAAATAAGTACAATATCAGTTTAAGGCATGGCCAAAAAGTGTTAAAATCAAGGGTCAACAAAGCACGCAAAGAAAGCTAGTGAACCATGAGTTACACTACAACTATATGGAGTATATGAAGGCTCACCAAACCAGCCAAAAACAGAAGTATGCCATGCCAAAATATGCCCAAATAACCACTGAAACTCAGTCAATGCATGCAAGAATGATGGGCTCCTTTGAAAGGCGAATAAAGGGGTTGTTCTACACATGCATGATGGACACACACAAAGACAAAACCACCTCTGGAAAGAGGTTCTGAGGGTCCCAAAACCCACTAAAAAGAGCCTGGAATGGGTATAGGAAACATGCAAATAAAGGCCCCTTTGAAAGGCATTGAATGGGATTGTTCTACACATGCATCAAAGACACAAAATATGGCCAAAAGGGCTCTGGACAGAGTCAAGGAAGACCTTGAAAGTCACAAATAATGGCTTGAAACAAGACTTCTCAACATGAAAAATGGAGCTCCTTTGGAAGGCTAACAAAGCTAGCAAAGAGAACAAGGGGTGAGAGGGTCACCCCTCTCTGATTTTAGGGCTCAAAAACACATCTAAGCCACTGAAAATTCATTGGATTTCAGTGGCTAAAAGGCCAAACCAAGGCCAATGCAAATGCTCAAATGCATGGCTCAAAGCATGAGGAAATGAAGCATGAAAGGGGGTAGATGACCCCAAACAGAAAAGAGTCCTTAAACAAACATGTTTAGAAGATCAAAACAAGACTTTTTCTAGTTTATGTTGAAACCCAGAAATGCTTGAAAATAGCGCTAAGTTATGAAGCAAAATAATGCAAAAATGGGGAAAATGATGACTTACCCTTGTAGCACAGCAATGTAGCAAGTTCTGGACCAAGAAGGTGAGCCTTCAACCTCTGAAAAAAAGCTCCAAGGTACTTGGATGGATGGTGGAGGTGGTAGGCTATGAGGTGTAGTGTAAATGGCCAAGAATAAAGGGGTTTGGAGCTTGAAGAAGAGAGCTATGGAAGGGGAGGTGTATATATCTCAGCCAAATGTTTCTAACCCTTGCAAATGAAGAGAGAAGGTTTGTTTTATAGAGGAAGAGAGCCAAGGCTTCTTGGAGAAGCCTCAAGAAAGGGTCAAAGCTTCTCAAAGAAGCTTAACCAAAAGGGTCAAGCTTCTCCTTGAAGCTAAGCAAAAGGGTCAAAACCTCCCTAAGAAGACAAACAAGAGGGTGAAATCTCGGAGAGTGGGTCAAATGCCACACAGTTGGCACAGCTGTATGCAACTCAACAAGGCCAAAAAGCAGAAGGTAGGCCGACCAGTTCAAGTGGTCGGCCGACCACTTGCCCTAGTTGGCCGACCAGGGTTCAAAAGGGTCAAGGTGCAAAGCTGGTCGACCATACCAGAAAGGTGGCCTCCTAGATGAGACGAATATAGCTGTATAGTGGGAGACCAGAAAATATGACCCATGAGAGAGGAAAACCAGCTTTCTAGCAAGGTTCAAAAGGATCAAGAAGAAATACTGGTCGGCCTACCCATATTGGTGGCCTTCTAGATGAGCACAACACAATGGTGGTATGGGAGACCAGAAATTATGGCCCAAAAGTGGGGAAAACCAGTTTTCTGTCAAGAAAACCGGCTGGAGGAGAGAGAAAATGGTCTCCAAAAGAATTACTGGTCTCCCACTATAGTACCACCTTCCAAACAATGAAAATAGGGTCCATGCAAAAAATGAACCCTAACCGATGCAAAACGAGAGTTCGGGGGCCAAAACGCGCAGCCAGGGGCCCCAAAAATTGACTATGAAGCACCGGAGGTGGCGTACGACCACGAAGGTGGTCTCCCGAGCCACAGTGTCCCTCTAAGAAGAGGAAACAAGGTGTGTGCCGAAAACCGGAGCAAATAAAGGTAGTTAAGCAGTCCCGAACCGAGGCACACGACCGACGGCTCCGAAAATCGGAAACTAGTCTCCAAACGGAAAAAATGGCCTACGACCACGAAACGTAGCCTACGGCCACTGAGAGATGGTCTACGTGACCTCTCCCTCCCTTCGGAAAGAGAAAATAGAGAAAACAGGACCTGGTTCGCAAACCGAGGCAAATCACAAAAGAGCCCCGAAGTTTGGAAGCAAAACTCGCAGCCGAGACTCTGAAACCTCAGAACGAGCACAATATACATCATCACCGAGCGCTCAATCGGTGACGTCTGAGTCTTAAGGTCGGTCAAAAATGGGGTGTCTACATATACATATTCATATTCATATCATATACAAAATTCAGAGTTCATGCTTAATCATACGTGGTACATCCATTAGTACTAACAGAGTAAATACAGAACAGATGCAGAACAGATGGTGGTTATGAGTAACCAGTTCCATAAAGGAACCTCCGGATCTGGGTAATGGAGAATAGACATGCTGAGCTCCAAGATGGAGCCTCGATGCGATAATGATTGCGGACATATTAAGTTCCATGAAGGAACCTCGTCTGGGGTAACTTGCAGATATCACATGATGCTAAGGATGCCACGAATACATTGTCAAAAATTAGACAATCATTCATTGTACAGAACATAATATTTCAGAAAATATATCTTATTTCATCATTCATAAATTAAATAAAGTTGAACATAGTTTTACTAAGTTATTACTCACAGATGGCTCCGGGTGCAGACAGACAGAGCAGACTAATCAAATGGTTTATGGTATGTGACCTACATCAACACATAACATAAATACATAATGAAACACACATTTGGTTGATACTTAACTTCTTTCGTTTCATTCTTAGTGTTTTTCTAAGTCTTAGCGTCTTATTGAGTCTTAAACATGGCATAGGAATGCCTAGGATGCAATGTGAATGCCAAAATGTACTTAGGGGCTCTTACCCAAACTTACTGAAATAGGGGTCACGCTCGAGCTGATATGCAAACATGTGAGGGGACGCTCAACGCATGGTCGACGGTCGCTTGAGCGTGAGACTCAGGTTCTCGTTCAAGAACAACTCTTGTCGCTCGAGCGATCTGCAAAAATATGAAACTTCTAAGGGCTCGCATTTCACATTCGAGCGGACTTCAGGTCGCTCGAGTGGAAGTGTAAGATCACAGAGTGGTTGCTCGAGCGTAAATTCTGCCGCTCGAGCGGAAGTGCAGAATCTGGAATTTCTAGATTGCACTCCTAAGCTCCAAACTCGAATTATAGACTTCAAAACTCATCTTTTTGGGCCGAAACTCCAAAAAACATTTCAAAACTTGTAAAATACCATGGTTTGAAGATCATTTCATTAAATCGAAGCCCAAAGGTATGCCAATTGATCATAATTCTAACTTGAAATTGTGAAAATATACCGTTACACATCATGCATGTAAAAGTGCAAGTTCAAAGCTTTCAAAACATGATCAAATGAGGTGTCTAACTAAAAAACATATTGAATTCTTTGATCAAGGCCAAAATGAGGACATGCAAGAGAAAATTCTTGCAAACAACTTCAAATTGTGATGAAATGAGCATGCATGCATGATATGGTTCAATTCTCTTCAATTCTAACTCAATTCTTGCATTAACCAACTTAATTCTCTAGAGTTTATGTCCTACACATTACAATTGTACAATCCAAGGGTTAAATTCTTACCTAGGCTTGTCAATAAGAGAGTTAGAAGCTTGATCCTTGGGTTTCTATGTCCAATCCTTCAATTCCTAGCAAGTTCTTTAGTTGAGCTCAAATCTCTCATTTCTCTTCCTCTCTCATGTTTGTTTAATAGTGTAGGCTCAAAGTGTATTGAAATGAAGCAAAAATGATGAGTGGAGGTACCAATGGTGCCTTATATAGGCTTGGTAATTAAATTGTTGATCAAACTAATCAAATAGACATTAAATTATTCTAATTTAATAGTTCCGAATCGAATTCTAATTAAACTTACCATAATGTTCTAAAAATTCCAACTAACACATAAATCAAGTCAATTTCGTGATCAGATGCCGATAAGGCCTTTAATTCACAAAATAAAACAGGAATTCAAACAGATATTTCTATATTAGACAGATATGAGCACAAATAATTTGACACATATGCAATTTCTTCAGAATTTCACCTTAATTACTTATTAGGCATACTTAATCATGAATTAACGTTAATTAAAGGTCGGGGTTGTTACAATCTTCCCCCTTTAAAGAGTTTGGTTCTCCAAACTCGAGTTACCTTCATTTTGGAAGAATGTTGGGTCCAACAGAAACAGATCCGGATATCCCTTCATCATATCTTCTTTCGTTTCCCATGTAGCATAAGTCTCTCCATGATTTTGCCAATCAACTTTCACCAATGGAATTTCCTTGTTCCTCAATCTTTTGATTCTACGGTTCATGATCTGAATTGGCCTCTCTTCATAGGTGTAGTCATCTTTCAAAAGCACATGTGTCAGCTCAATAACATGTAACGGATCTCTTAAATAATCCTGAAGCATTGAAACATGAAAAACGTTGTGCATATTTTCCATGACTAGAGGCAAGGCTACCCAATACGTCACCAGGTTAATTTTCTCAAGGATCTCATATAGTCCAACATATCTCGATGCTAACTTGCCCTTCACTCCAAACCTCGTTTGGCCCTTCATCGGAGTTACTTTGATAAGCATGTGATCCCCAGCTTCATATTCTCTGTCTCTTCTTTGGACATTAGCATAACTCTTTTGGCGGCTTTGTGCAGTTTTCAATCTTTGTTGAATCAATTTCACATTTTTAGTCGTTTTTTGCACCAGTTCTAGTCCCAACAAGGGTCTATCACCTACCTTGGCCCAATATATCGGAGATTGGCATTTTCTACCATACAAAGTTTCGTAATGAGCCATTTCAATGCTTAAATGATAGCTATTGTTATACACAAATTCGGCCAGTGGAAGGTAAGTCTTCCAATTACCTTGAAAGTCTAACACACACATCCGTAACATGTCCTCCAATGTTTGAATGGTTCGTTTAGATTGGCCATCTGTCTGTGGATGATAAGCACTACTTAATCTCAACTCAGTTCCCAAAGCCTGTTGCAAACTCTACCAGAATCTCAAAGTAAACTTGGGATCTTTATCAGATACTATGGACACTAGAACTCTGTGTAATTTTACAGTCTCATTGACATACAAATTAGCCAACTTATCCCCGTTATACAAAGATTTGACAGGTAAAAAGTGGCGATTTAGTTAGGCGATCAACAATGACCTAAATAGAATCTATACCTTGAGAAGAAGCGTATGATCTAACAATGAAATCCATAGTAATATGCTCTCACTTCCATTTCAGTTTTGGAAACGACTGAAGTAATCCCGCGAGTTGTTGATGTTTAGCTTTAACTTGTTGGTAATGTATGCATCTAGTCACAAAGTCAGCAATACTTTTCTTCACTCCCGGCCACCAAAAATCCGGTTTTAAGTTATGGTACATCTTCGTATTCCCTGGATACATAGCAAACTTAGAATTGTGAGCTTCAGTCATAACACTCTTTCTCAAATCAGAAGAATCTGGTACACAAAGTCTATTATGAAACTTCAACACATTATTCTCAAGTATAAATTTTGGCCTCGATTTTGAGTAAAATTCTTCCACAATCTTTTTCAAAAATGCATCTTCCAGTTGTTTTTCTCTAATCTCTTCAATGATTGTAATTTGAAAGCGAGGAATGGCGGCTAAGATCCCGCCCTGTTCACATAACATAATTTTAGTCTTGTCCTTCTCCAAGTCACATAACAACTCTCTCTGACCGGTGAGCAAACATGACAAATTGGCAATGGATTTTCGGCTCAAAGCATCTACAACGGTATTGGCTTTTCCCAGATGATACAAAATCTGCAAATCATAGTCTTTTATTAATTCAAGCCACCATCTTCGTCTCATGTTTAATTCTTTCTGCATAAAGAAATATTTCAAACTTTTATGGTCAGTATCCACCTCGCAAGTCACGCCATATAGATAGTGTCACCAAATTTTTAGAGCAAACACCACAGCGGCTAATTCAAGGTTGTGCGTTGGATAATTCTTTTTATGCGGTCGGAGTTGCTAAAAAGCATATGCAATTACCTTTCCATTCTGCATTAACACACACTCCAAGCCTTTGTAGGAAGCATCACTATAAATCTGGAACCCATCGGTTCTGTTGGGCAATGTCAGAATTTGTAACGAGTTGTATCAAATTGAATTTATATTTTAATCTCAGTTGGAGATTTATTTTAAATTATTAAACTCCATTCATTTTGAACCTAATTGATTGAATCGTGACCCGTTAGTAACCATGTAATATTGTTGTAGTTTTATTATTATTATTTAATTACCATAAAAGAGTTGTGAATATTTATGGTGTGTACCATTAAACGAAATATATTTTGTGGTGAGAAAATATTATATTTACTTTTTTAATTAAAGATGTTGAAATGTATTTTTAATTGATATATATATGTATATATATATAGGTGTATATATATAGTTGGATATTTGTTTAGTAAGATATTTGTTTAGGAAATATCTATAAAAGTGACCAAATGGAATATTTTGTCCAACTTTTGGGAATTCTTGGAAATCTTGCCGTGAAGAAAGAAGAGAAAAGGGTTCCAATGTTAGTTTTTCTTGGGTTTGATCTACTGTAACTCATTTTTGAACCCTAGTGCTTTGGATCAAAACGTAGAGGACGGAAAAGGTGTCGTTTAGCTCCAAAAAAATTTAATTTCTATTGCTGAAAAATTTGAAAGCTTCTTGGCTTGAGGTAGAGGTTTTTCCTACACTTCTGTATATACTTTTACTTGATTATATGGAGCTTAGAGATGTATATAATTTAATTAGAATTTTTGGAAAATTTGTGATTTATTTGCTTAAAAGGGAAATTTTGAGAAAAATAAAGAGTTAATGCCCAAATTGCAAAAGTGTAAACTTAGAATATGTTTATAAGGTTATGAAAGAGCTATATTTTAAATTTGAGCAAAAACGGACTTCGACTCGATCGGTTTTGAAATTTTTACCGGTTTGTGACCAAAAGAGCATTTTTAAAGAAAACAAAGGAATTATGTTTAACTTTTGGGGCTTTTGATCAAAATAGGATGTTATGGTTGAACAATGCTTGGAGAATGAGTTTGTAAAGAAAATGATGTTTTCTTGGGCATTAACGGTATTATTTTGCTCAATGTATCTGTTGGAATAAAACCGACACGGTTAGAAATGGACCTTGAGAGGTTACCGGACATGATTGTGATATGAAAACTAGTGTAGTTGTTCATATTTGATGAGATGTGGAATAGATTGTATTTATTAGAATTTTTGAAATTTAATTATTTAAATATGTGTTTAGAAATATCTGTTTTGGGCTATCGGTAGAGGATACTCATGATTGTTGTAAAAAGGCATGAGACTTAGGTAAATTGAACCACATTTCTCATTTTTTGCATTGGACATTGCATTACATTAATTTCATTCGAAATGTATCTGTTTTTGAGAAATATTTGTAAATGTTTCTGTTTGTGAAAAGATGAATACTTGGTGAATCTGGGTAGGGGATATGGAACTGCGCGGTTAGGTATCGAGCCTTCCAGTTTACTGGTAAAAATGACAGTGGTAGTGCATTAGGGCCTACTTGCAAACACTCACCTATAGATTTGCAGAGCGTGTATTCATGTAACAAATATGGTTTAAAATGGAAATGGCTTTATATCTGTTGTTGCATCTCAGCATTGCATGCTTTATGAAAAGAGAGATAAACTGTTTTATTATGAGCATGGTGTCACGACCCAAACCTGGCCCTATGGGTTTAGCAAAATGGCGGCGAATCCGAGATTACGAAAACTTTGAAACGATGTCTTAAGCAATCTGAACTGGCGGAAGCCAATCTGATAAATAACTAGTGTCCATTGAAATGTAAATCTGTATGTCAAAAATATTTTTATGCATTCATCTGATTCAAAAGCAGTAAAATCCATATCTGATCTATATAATCGAGATACAAGCGATCGATGCGAGGATCAAATCCTAGACAACGATCTGATATAACGATAAGCGGTCTATACAACGGTACAAAATGAAGGAGACCGATAGGGATACAAAAACACCCCAAGCCATAGCATGGCAACTCGGAACCTCGCGATGAGACACATAGGTGGCTTGACAAAGCGGGGACCAAACCCACGCTCTAGCTCGATGCAGCTGAGAACCTACATATATATATAAGCGTGAGCTAAAGCCTAGTGAATAACATAGCGTGTAAAGAGGTTATGAATGAATGTCCTTCTGATAATGAAATCAATTCATTATCTGATATTTCAATCTTCGATTTGATCAATCGATATTTCAATCAATCGGTCATATGTGGTACATCCATTAGCCTATAAGCAGTAGGTCCAAAAGGACCAGACATATGAACCCAACAATAATGATGGCCATCAAACAATATGGTTCCACAAGGAAAGCAAGCGAGCTACGTGATCAATAACGATGGGTGCTAAGGATGCCTGTCTGATTGAAATCAGGACATACATTCATTCAATAAACAATATCAGTTCAATAAGCAGATTGATTCGGTAATCAAAAATATAACCATTTTGAACATATCTTTACTGTCTGTTACTCACGAGAGATTGGGCTATAGCAACTAAATGGCGTCTAGAAAGCCAACCCTAACGATAACAAATAGAACAAACACTAAGTTTACAATCGAAATGATGGTAATTAAATCCCTAACTTTCCTCGGTGTGGTTCTATGTCTAAATCCTCATTAAGATGCTTTAAACTAGGCCTAAGAATGCCTAGGATGGAATGAGGATCTTGAAAATACACTTAGAAAGCAAATTCGAAATTTGGTGAAACAGGGACCTCCGCTCGGCCTTGAGTTTCCCTTTCGGCGGACAAGCACCTAAAGGCCACGCTCGGCGTAAATTCCGGCCTTCAGCGGTGATGAAAAGGTGCAAAAATCTTTGGATCGCGATTTTCCGCTCGGCGTTAAAGCCCTTCGGCGGACTGTAAAAACATGCCAAGAAATACTGGGAGCACGAATTCCCGCTCGGCACTTCCTTTCGGCGGACTGACCAAATCTGGAAAATCCAGATTCGACCTCTGAGTTTCAAACCAAGTTTTGATGCTCCAAATTCGATCCTCTTGGGCCCATTTTCTGGAAAACTCTTTCAAACACATAGAATAACAAGTTTTAAAGTTCAATTAAGAAATCAAGGCCCAAGGGTGTTTCAATTAAACTCAATTTCAAACCATTTTCAAGAACAATGCTCAAACATGACATGCATGCATTCAAAACAATTTTAAGCTTCAAATCATGCTCAAATGAGCTCAATTCTTTGAAAAGCAAGTTGAAAACATGGACTATAACAATGCCATGAACATGCATGTGACAAATTGCCATGAACTTAACTCAAAACCCAACAATATTAACATGCATGCAAGAATTATGCTACAATACAACATTCTTGAACTTAAAACATGGTTTGATTCTACAATGGAGCCTAGAACATGCAAGGTGAGGTTCAAGACAACAAGAAGAAGGTGAACTTCTTACCTAGAGTTTCAATGTCAAGGTGTGGAAGCTAAATTAGCCAATTTCCTACAAGTTCTTCAAGTCCACAAGCCAATTCTCAAGATGAATTCAATTCTCTCTCTCTCTCTCACTTCTTGGTCGGCTAAGAGCAAGCAAAAGGCTGAGGAAAGCTTTGATCAACTTGTACTAAGGCTTAATATAATATCCTAAGTGGCCCACTAGGAGGGGCAATATGGTAATTACACCTAAGTTTGCAATTAACTCACTTTATTCTAATTTAATCGTTCCTAATCAATTTTCAGATAAATATACAATAAAATCAGAAATATTCTATTGATTCTAAAACATCAAACGGTTCCCAATTCGGCCGCCGATAAGGCCTTCAATTAACAGTTTAAACACATAAACGCAAACAGATAATTAATCAATTAAACAGATGCAATATGCAATTCAATAGATAAGCTCATCCAATTCGGTTTCAATTTCAATCGGTCCATCCAATACTTGATTAATCAATGATCGGTCATTAGCGGTCGGTTTAGCAATAATCGTATATAATTGATGGTTATTCGATGTCGATGCGAGGTTGTTACCCATGGCATGAGCATACTTTTCTTTAGTCTTGTCATGGCCCATATGTTGTGTAGTATATCTCTACTGGGTTGTGGCTCACCCTATAAGGGAAACCATTTCAGGTACAGGTGATATGCCTCCGCCAAGGCACTGACTTGGGAGGACTCGGAGCTGAGGCTTTATTTTTGTTTTATTATTGTTTGTTGAATGTAAGCCCAGGGCTGTATTTGTGTTGAGTTGAAACTCCATTTTGTGTAACCAAGAATGTTCTTGGATAAATTTGTAAGCCTGTAGGGCACTCATTATCTGTTTGGCTTCCATTTCATACTTGTTGTAAAATGCATGCTTGGGATTAGAACTAGGGCATTAAGATGTGAACAACATGTATTTAGCATTTGGGATTAAATGGAAATGGATGTATGGAATAGTTAGATATAAATATGTGTTTGTCTATTAGGTGGGTTGTTGTATAAATAGATATACCCTGCCCAAAATTTTGAGGCATTATAGAATTGGTGCAGTTACTAGTCTAGTCTTCAGTTCCCTGAAGGCTGATTCCCACTGATCGGTCTAATCAAATGGTGCATTTTTCTGTGTTAGCTGTGTTAATGGCATAGCAAATTTTGAAAAGTCTTTCACGAATCTGCGATAATAACCTGTAAGTCCCATAAAGCTTCGGATTTCTGACACATTAGTTGGTCTTGGCCAGTCTACAATGGCCTCAATTTTCTGTGGATCCACCGACAGGCCGTCCTTGTTGATTACAAGCCCCAGAAATGCTACACTATCAAGCCAAAATTCACATTTGGAAAGTTTCGTATACAATTTCTTTTCTCTCAGGGTTTGTAAGGCAATCCTTAGATGATTTCCATGTTCTTCTCTGCTTTTGGAGTAAATCATATCATCAATAAAGACAACAATAAATTCATCCAAAAATTGTTTGAACACTCTATTCATTAAATCCATGAACGCCGCAGGTGCATTAGTTACCTCAGATAGCATTATCAAAAATTCATAGTGCCCATATCTAGTTCTAAACGCAGTTTTCTCTATGTCTTCTACCTTGACCTTTAACTGGTGATACCTGGATCTAAGGTCAATTTTAAGCTACTTGGGCTCCTTGAAGTTGGTCAAATAGGTCATCTATTCGGGGTAGTGGGTATTTGTTCTTGATAGTCACTTTGTTCAATTCCCTGTAGTTTATACACAGCCTTAAAGATCCATCTTTCTTTTTAACAAATAAAACTGGAGCACCCCATGGTGAAATGCTCAGGCGGATGAATTTCTTGTCTAAGAGTTCTTGGAGTCGAGCTTTTAATTCTTTCAATTCAGAAGTTGACATTCGATATGGGGCTTTAGAAATTGGTTGTGTTCCGGGTATTACATCAATGGTAGATTCAATCTCTCTAGCAATTAAGTCCCTTTGCAATTCTTTCGAAAACACATTGGAAAATTCACAAACAATAGGAATGGTTTCCACATTAGGACTAGCAGAAGTCTCAGTCATAACACAACATACGTAGCCCCTATATTCATTCCTAAGCAATTTAACAGCTTTCATGGCAGAAATCAAATATGGGAGAAGAACTACCCCATTCCCAACAAACACAAACTCTGGTAACCAGGGTGGACGAAATACAACAGATTTATTCACATAGTCAATAGATGCACAGTACTTCGTTAACCAGTCCATACCCAATATGCAGTCAAAATGATCAATTTCCAAAGGCAATAAGTCAACATATAATGTCATGCCACCAATCACAATGTCACATGTCGGATAAACATATGCACATACCATAGGGCTTCGGATGGTGTGAATCTGAGATAACAAATAATTCATAGGTTCTAGTGGTCTAGTTAATTTCCGAGAGAAAGCATGCAATACGAAAGAATGCATAGAACCAGAATCTATCAGTACACATGCATTTTGAGAACAAATAGGGAGTATACCTGACACCACAGCTTTGGTGTTCTGTACGTCACCAGGCACTAGTGCAAAAACTCGGCCTTGTCTCAAGGTTTCTCTCCCAGTATTAGCTCTCGTATTTGTTTTGGCTGCAGAGGCGGATTTGGTTGAACTTGCTGCAGGACGATTAGCATTATTAGATCTAAGTAAGTAATCTCTCACTACATGACCCGTCTTGTCGCATCGAAAACAAGCACTAGATGCACGGTAACATACACCCCGATATTTCTTTCTACAATCAGGACAAATTGGTATGGACCCACTACTTTGACTTGAGCTACTTGTAGACCCCATGTTCTGTTTCTTGGTTATAAAAGAACGGCCCTTCCTGAAATCGTACCCAGACCTTTTACCCTTTCATTCTGTTATTGGCACTTTAACTTGTTTCTTTGCTGCCAGATTGGCTTCTGCCATCAATGCCCTATCAAGTACATCCACATACGTAAGTAGTTTTAGGACACCTACCCAATCAAATATATCTAAATCTAATCCACTCTCAAATTTCTGAGCTTTCTTGTAGTCCGTATCCACCATATAAGGAGCAAACCGAGCTAGTTAAGTAAACTTGGCTTCATATTCGGCCACTAACATCCTGCCTTGTTTGAGTTCTTGAAATTCAGAAACTTTCCGGTCTTGGAAGCACTGGAGAAAGTACTTGTCATAGAAGATCGCATTAAATTGAGCCTATGTCATATTCCCATTACTATTTCAAATCAATAACTACCATTTCCGGGCTTTATCTTTCAGAGTGTAGGTGGCCAAAAGAACTTTCTACACCTCAGAACAGGAAAACACTTCGAATAATTTCTCCATTTCCAACAACCATGTTTCAGCCTTTAATGGTTCAATACCTCCTAGGAAAGTTGGCGGTTTCATCTTCATGAACTTCTGAGTCAAGTTGATTATATCATTGTTGTCTGGCTCATTTTGTGCTGTGGAGTCGGTGGGGGAAAAGGTTGTTGCCTCTGTTGTTGCATCATTGCTTCTGTCAGGGCTACAAGCATTTGTTCCACACGACTCATGCGAGGCTTCGAGGACTCACTTGTATCATTACTCCTTGCATTTTCCATGATGCTATAGAGACAAGGTAATAATAAACATAGGAACAATCTTGTTTATTTCTTTCAATTTCATTTGTTTAGGTTCAAATTTAGTTTTCATATTTATAAAGATTATCACACACTCACGTATGCAGATGAAATGTCTCTACTTCTTTTCTAGGACATCCTATAGCTTCTATGGACTCGTGTGTGCGGTATAACATGTGCTCTGATACCACTTTGTCACGACCCAAACCTGCCTTTATAGGTTTAGCGTCGTAACCAGCCAGCAATCCTTGGATTACCAAAGGCCTCTTAACAAAATAACATATAATTAGGGGCTGTGGAAGCAATTACACTAAATATACATAGTCCATAGAGCTATGCAGACATATATGGAACGAAAATTTGAAACCTTATAAAATATAGACATGAGATGTCATGTCCATGTAAGTCTTGCAACACCGTGCAAGCATTATCAAAAGGGACTTAGCCCAATATACAGATATCAAAATAAGACAAAACATAAATGTCTTTAACACAATACATAGATTAACTCTTGATATGGCCCACAAAATTCAACTTCTAGACACGGGAACCTCCCCGAGAGACACGGTGGTTGGTTGACCCTGCATTCCTTGCCAACTACGACACCAACTCTCTGGTAATAATGACCTTTTAGATTGCGCAATATTACTTGCCTCCTTGATTAAATCGACATTCTCCATTTGCAAAAATGCAATTTTCAACACCGCAAAGGTAGGGAATTTTTAGTTTTTTTATAGTCTTTGAACAATTATTTAATGCTTATCCAAGTTATCCTTGTAATATCAGAAGATGTGTGTGAAATAGTTTTCCTCACTTAAAAGGTGAAAAAATGATCCATTAGCTATGGATATGAATACCATGGGAAAAGGTGAAATGTAGGTAAATGGTTAAAGCATCGGACGTCACTGGCCCGGATATAAAGTAAGTGGTAACTATGGTATAGCGATTCTGATTTTGACCCGTTACCTATTGTATTCCGGACTTGGGTTGGTATGGTTTAGAATGGTTATTCATATCTTGTTTCCCTTCTCTTCCCTTCATTTTGGTTATCGGGTTGTAATTGTGCGTTTAGAACAGGTTGGTTGCTTGTATTTAAAAACCTGTGATGCCCAGATTTTGGCTCTTCTGCTCGAGCGAGCATTCTTGCGCTCAAGCGGGCTTCACAAATTTTGCTCCTCTGCTTGAGCGGCCATTATTGCGTTCAAGCGAGACTTGTTAACTCTCAGTATTTTTGTAGACCTGCAAATACTGGAAGAGTGCATTGGACGCTTGAGCATCCAGTCTCACGCTCGAGCGGGGTCCTTCATCTGCAATTTTTTTGGAAGTGTGTATTCTGCGCTCGAGCGTAACTTCTCACACTCGAGCGGAACCTTGTGTCTGACGCTCAAGCGTCACTTTCCGTGCTCGAGCAGGCTGCGTGTATAATAGTCCCTGAAGATGATGTTTTAAATCACTTTTTTATTTCTCTCTCTCTCTAAAACTTTCCAAAAACCTAGATCTATACATTCTCTTTCTAAAACTCACCCTCTCACTTAGATTTCATCTAGATCCATCGATCTCTTCACCCTTGTGCCTTTGAAAAAAAACTAGAGCACCTCAAGATCTGCATTTTGATCCAAATAGAAGTGGGTTTCGGTGTTCTTGGAGTTTCACTCTTGCTTGGCTCATCTTGTTCCTTTGAAGTAGGGATCTTTTCTACACCTTCATATAATATTTAGCTTAGTTATTTGTCTCTTGTGTAACAATGAAGTGATTTGGGGGTGTTTCAAGCAAACTTAGGGTTTGGGTATAATATGGAAAAAGGGATTATTGTTGAATATGAAATAAATGAATGTGGGTTATGAAAATGAAATTATGTTGGGTCAAAATGGTTGAGTTTGATGATTGGGTTGATATTTGAAAAATGGAAATTTTTGCCCTAATTTGACTATCATAATTATTTTATATAAATAATTGAAATTGGTGGGGTAAACATGAAATTGAGCAAGTGATGGAATAGATGATGGAATTGAGCATGTAACACTTCACATCTTTGGAAATTTTGGATAAATTATCTGTCATGAGATTGTATATCTGTTTAGAAATATCTGTATTGGGCTATCGGTGGGGGATAGCTTTGCTTGTTGTAGAAATTGCATGTGGATTAGGTGAACTGAAACTAGTCCATGGTTGGTTGTCATTGAATATGACTATGTTTATATGCATTGTATATGTATGATTGTTTGGGAATGGAAAGGGAATGTGCTCTATGTATGATTA
Source organism: Camellia lanceoleosa (assembly GCA_025200525.1). NCBI lineage: Eukaryota > Viridiplantae > Streptophyta > Magnoliopsida > Ericales > Theaceae > Camellia > Camellia lanceoleosa. The sequence continues at coordinate 65,717,521 of CM045767.1, forward strand.
TGTGTTTAAATACATTGCATATGTATGAATGATTGTTTGGAAGGAGAAAGATGATGGACTCCATAATAATTAAATTAGTCGGAGTGTCCTAAGTGAAAGTCTCGAAATTATACATGGGTACCGATCCCACGGATGAAATATCAAGTAAAATAGCAATGTAGTACTTGTATAGCCTATGTTTACATGGGTCTTGTTTGTGGTTTCCTTGAATGAAATATCAAGTGAAAGGAAAGTTTGAAGTGTTTATACGTTGGTGATTTGATTGTAGAACTAATGAGTTGTAATCTCATTTGGATTGTTAAAGAAATGATGAAGTTAGCTCATGTAATGAAATGAATTGAATGAAAATGAATTAAGGATTGAATTTGATATCTTATGACCATATAAAAATGCAGATGTTCTATCACTAATGTTGTATATGCATAGTATACTTATACCTTTGCTAAATTTCATATATTGTGTTAGATGATTCCCTCTTGTTTGTGGCTCACCCTATTTGGGGATAACATTTTCAGGTATTGAGGGCATGCCTCCGCCAAGACAATAGCTGGGAAGGACTTTTGGAAGCACGAGCTTCCTGTTTTGATTATATATTTTTGTATAGCCAAGGGCTTATTTGTAAGAGCTAGTCTCTCTTTTGTTGTTACCAAGCCGAGGCTTGGAAAGGTGTAAGCTGATAGGGCATTTATTTATGTTAAACTCTTTTGTATCATTAACTTCATGAAATGAAAGAACTATTTACTCTAAATTATGCAATTGTTATGTATGCTTTGCGTTATATTTATTGTACAATTTTGAGGACATTACATGTGGTGCCTGCAGCTATGCCGGAACTTTTACCGAGAAAAAATGTAGATTCAATTACAGACAATCCTCTCAGAGATGGTACAAAATTTTACAGGTTACTATGATGTCTGTTGTTTTTCTGCATATTCTAGAAAATGTGATGAGGTTGTCGATTTCAGGTACCACGTGCCACGCTCATGGCTGAAAGCAAGTGGAAATTCATTGGTTGTGTTTGAAGAATGGGGCGATAATCCAACTGGGATTTCAGTGGTTAAAAGAACATTTTAATGAGGATGATTGGTGGTTCAAGTGATTTGCTTAGGTTGGAGGTTCAAGCTGCAGGTCATATTACATATATACCATTTCCTTGAATATAGAATCAAAAGGTGATTTGCAAAAATAAAGTTTCTATATATATATATAAATGAGATGTTATGGTGTTCAATTATGGCTCATATACAAAAGGTGGATGTGGCTAAATCTGATCAAATTCAAAGTTTTCAATGTGTAGAAGTTTTTAGGCCAAAGGCCTTCAACTTCTGGGGAAAATTTCTCAGAGATGCTGTTTCATAGCTTTTTCTATGTAAAAGTAAATTAATAATATGTGTAATAAATTTTGAATTTGCTTTTCCTCCCTCTCTCTCTCTCTATATATATATATAATAATAATATTAAAAATAACCTTCTATGGCATATAAAATTATGTCATAAAAAGCTTAACGATTTATGACATGCAAGAAAATGCCGTAAAAGATTATATACGGCATACAAAGTATGTCATAAATATATTAAAAATGACCTTTTACGGCATACAAAATTGTGTTGTGAAAAGTGTGATGATTTATGACATGCAAGAAAATGTCGCAAAAAATTATATACGACATACAAAGTATGTCATTAATGTTTGATTTATTACTTTTTATAACTTTACCTGCATGTCGTAAATGATACTTAACTTTTCACTGCATGTCGTAAATGATACTTAACTTTTCACAGCATGTCATAAAACAGCATTTGTATACATGCCGCGAAAGAGTTTTAATGGCATGCATGGCTAGCCGTAAAAATTCAATTTTGTTGTAGTGAATATTTGATTGAATGAGAAAAAAAGAACGTTGACAAATTTTACAAGGAAAGAATATTTTAGGAATCAAGGCAATAATGTATTAAATTCACGACGCATTGAACAAATTCCAATGAACAGATGCACACCTAATTCATCCACATAACAAGAATCCTAAATATATTCATAGGAGTACTAGCACCTCCAGAAATTCAGTATAAATTCATACATCTCATGTTCAGTGGCAAAAGGAAAAGAAAAAAAGAAAGGTGAAGTTATTGAGGAACACTATTCAAAACCAATTCTACTGACCACACAGGTCAAAATCGGATAGGCAACACCACATTGCACTGAGACATACCTGCGACTCCTATCATTGTTACTTAAGGCTTTATTTCTTGCGGTATTTCATGTCTAAGTCTCATTCAATTTACAGGCTGTTCATCTATATGATTGAGATTGAGGAAGTTATTTCCCATGTTGAGAAGCTTAGTTCTATCATTTTTTTGCCTTATCTTTTTACTAATTTAAACTAAGTATCACTACGCCAAAACAAGGCATTAACGGCGGTTTTTTTAATGACGGTTTTCGTTACCGCCGTTAAAGGTACTATTAGCAGCGATAGCGAAATGCCGTTATCTGCCGTTAATGTATCGTGCGGCGGTTTCATTACCTCCGTTAAAAAACCCGCCACTAAAGTGTCTTTAACGACGGTAATGAATGGGCATTAGCGGCGGTTTTGTTACCACCGTTAATGACGGCGGTCTTTGTCGGCGGAGCTCCGGCAAAACTCTGGCGAGCTCCGGCGAAACCATCTACAATAAAGTAAAAGTAATGTTTAAATATTTATTTAGGGAATATATTTCATGAAGAGTGGTTATGGTAGAGTGGTTGGTGGGGGGGGATGAGAGGTTGAGGGTTCAAGACTTGGGGGAGTGCAAGAAGAAAGAATTATTTTTTAAAAAATTTGAATCTATTTACGGCGGTAAAAACCCGCCGTTTTTGGTCGACTTTTAACGACGGTAATTTACCTTTTTATGACGGTTGTACTTTTTCCGACAGCGCATATGATATGAAACCGTGAGCATTATCTTGCCGTTAAAGTCTGACCTTTAACGGTAAAAATCATTGCTAAAGCCCAATTTTGGCGTAGTTATATACTACTATTTGAACTTTCCAGGTTCATAAAGAAATTTTGTTTCTATGGTTGCAGAACATTGGGATTAGAACAGGGTTGCTATTGCCATCAGGGACAGAGATGCTCTTGCAAATGTTGGTGATGTTCTTATTGAGGACTACTCAAACTACTAGCTGTATAGGTTGCTTCACTACAAATAGTCCATACAAAATAGCACAAACCAAATCACAAAATATCTACAAAAGAGCTCTCGTGCTCTTATCCAACTTCATTTCATACATCCATCATTGTGGTGGTGCCTCGATATTTTTTCCTGAAATTTGTTAACTTTTGGGGAGAGCAAAAAGCTCAATAGGTAATGTATTTAACAAGTTATATAATTAACTGAAACACACATGATCACGCAATACAGGTATGATGAAATTTTAAATGTTTAATTATAAAAATTTGTTTAAATACAAATGAAATATGCAATGCATGACATTTATTCAGCATTTTTTTAAAAGTAACCATGGGCGGTAAATATACTATGACCTTCCAAGGGAGAGCCACAATGAAAACAGTGATACATATATATAGTTTTGTATACTGAAAATAGTCCCACATTTGCCGGCTCCAAAAACGGTGGGGGCACCCAAAAACATTTTGACCTTTCACATTTGTCGGCTCCATAAATGGCAAGGAGTGGACACCCAAAAGCATCCATTTTTTCACATTTGCCGGCTCTAGAAATAGCGGGCTCGTGGACACCCAAAAACATTTTCCCACATTCGTCCGGCGATATGCACAAATAGGGCAATTGGGTACCTTGACCCCCCGCACGAGTACCAATTACAATACACAATTCAAAATCAACCCGACTTACTACCCGGACTCATAGACTATTTACCCCCTTTTTGCTTTCAACTTTTGGCACCAAGGTAATACTAAAAGAAATAAATAATACATATGATGCATGAGTTTATAAATAATTCATTTTTCCTACAATGATTTCCATTCACAACAATTTCACAACTTCACATGTCCAAAATAGTAGATTTAACACCAAAACTTCATCCTTTCAAAGGAAATATGTAGAGAAAAGCTTAAAGTTTTACAATCTCAACCTCAAAATCAAGTAATTACACTCAATTTCATGTTTTTTAAAACAGTTGAGCAAAACCCCTTTTTATAAAAAAAAAAAAAATTCAAAAAACTAGGGTTTGAGAAAAATTGGGGTTTTTCCCTTCTTTATGAAATTGAGGAAATTACTCATCATAAACAATGATAATCATCCATAATAAGCACAACTTCTCTCATAAATCATGAAACATTTACAACATATATCCAAATATTCATTCACACAACCATATCATCACAATATATATATATACATATATATAAATACTCACTACATGTACATCTAATGAAGTCATCACATATGTATCCCAAATCAAACATATAACAAGTTAAAGACACCCTTACCTCAAGATTGGGAGCAAGGAAGCTAGATCAGGAATTCTTTCGAAAATCCAAAATCTAAGCGGTTGAAAATGTTGATCTTCTCTTGTTCTTCATCTTTGATGCAAGATCCATGGTGGATTGTTTGTAAAAATGGATGAAATCAACGTTTTGAGAGCTAGGTTTTCGGACATGGAGGAGGGGAGAAGAAGAGAGGAAGAAAAACTAAGGTTTTTAGACTAAAAGTAACTTTATAATGTCTGTTAGCGATCTGGTCGCTCGAGCAAAGGAAGCTTGGCTCGAGCATGGAAAAGAAGCTCATAGAATCTCTAAAAATCGCGCAGTTCACTCGAGCGAGACTGCTTTTAGCATAGAGACTCAAAATTCAAACAAACATAACTCTTTCGTCCGGACTCCATTTTAGGTTGTTCTTGTGTCCAAATCGAAGCGCCAGAAACAAACTTTCCAAAGGTTCTAGCCTCACATCCAAATTCAAAATATGGAAGAAGAAAAAGGCAAAAGAGTGAAGGTTGGTAAAAAATGAAAACTCAAATTTGGGGCTCTTGATCTAATCTTGCCTAAATACCTTGTTAAGGCTTCAATAAAGGTTCTAAACATTACCCAAGGGTCCTCAATATTAATATTTAAAGTTCACTTGCCAACTCATCAATACCAAGAGTCTGACAATCATATAAGTTTTAATGTGACGGGCACCACGTTACACCAATCCGATACGAATTAAAAATCGAGTCATTACATGTTGCATGTGCTAGCTAAGTTTCTTCATAGTCACTTACAATTATGGTGCCTTAAGTAACACCTGTATGGTCTGGCAAAGATGTCTTATATGACAAATATTGATTTGCATTTTCACATTTCAACAATGCTATTTAGGTAAATACCCTCTGATTCAATGTTGGGTCAGCATAGCTTTTCTTACTCTTGCAGTGTTAGAGCTACTAAAATCTAGTTCTTCACTAGTCTTATGGCTACTTTAGAGTGATAATCTTGATGTTCTGTCTTGCCCGATGATGGATTGCTATCAACCCAAATGAGTTGCATGAAACCCTAAAAGTGGACTACTCCTGACTAGGGCTGAATTAGCAAAGCGGGTTAGACAAGAAGATATTAGAATTTGAAATATCTGAGTTAAGTGTTTCTTAGAACTGAGATCAGAGTGCCTTGAAGTGCAGCCCAAACCTTTGCATGTTCCTTTTTTTTATATATTTTTTGCCCCACAATCCACATGATAGCAGACTACAAAATTATTTCTTTTGATTTTATTTTATGGACAGATCCTTTATGCTTTATGAGAAGACTAAACTGACATTGGATGTGGCAGTTATAAAAAAATATATGAGTTTATTTTAACATAGTATATAGCCCATGATAGAATAGAATGGCCAAAAAAATTTATGTAGATGGTTTGGTTAGATCCTTTATGCTTTATTGTCTAATTGTGAACTGAGGAAATTTTTTTCTTTTACCTTGAGCTTTGCAACATTGTTCTTATTTTATCTGTTTCGAAGGATATGGATACATCAAGCCCTGCAGTTTTTTTAAATGCAAAGCTGTTGCCCATGCATGTGAGACGGAGGGTTCGGGCAGTAATTCAGGTTGTGCGACCTAGTGGTGGTGGTGTTGTTGGAAAATCTATAGATGAAAAACAGTTGGTTGTAAAAGGCTCACCACCATTGCCTCTTATTTCACATGTTGAGGTGATTGGTATTGCTGACAGTAACCAATCCATCCATGTTGAAATATGGACCAACTTTGGTGATACATTTGGTATGACTTCTTTTCTATCAAGTCCACCCCTTTTTGCTAGTGATATTGCATATATTTCCTTTTACTATTGAACTGTGTTTGCATTGATTTCTAGTAGTACTTTTGTTGCTTACAGCTGAAGAAGTTCTTTAAAATGAAATTAGTGTTTATATGTGGCAAAGGAAATAATTTATTCTGTTTATTGAGTGAAACAGAAGCAGTCTATAAAAGGGACGGCAAAATTGCCCGACTATATTGTATTTGTTCTAATCCGATTTTAATATAAATGGTTTGAGAGAGCATTCATTAGGTAGGGTAAAGTATAGTGGTAGGTAGGTCAAAACTATGAAGTTTATAGTAAATTATGAAATTGTATCATAAAAATAATTGAGTTTAAAAGTAAGAATTCGCGTGTGAAACCCGAAAAACCGATCCATTGGCTCACAAATTTTGCTTGCAAAACTAGATTTTCCCTGCATCTCTTTTGCCTTGCAAGCTATCTTTATGCAAAGAAACTTACTGGATTCCAGCAACAACTCTAACCCTTTTATTTCCTTCTGTAATTTGTTAATTGTTAATAATTTTCATATGATTTTTGAAATACCATTGTAATCATCATAGCCATTCCAAAAGCTATTTTCTTGATTGAAATAAACATAAAGTTGTTGACTTTCAAAACATGTAGCTTAAAAGGCATTAATGAGCAGCACAAAACAATGTTTGGTTTTGTCAAATGATGATAGATTGAGTTTTACAAAAGGGTGGTGATTTAGACCCCCTTTTGACCCCCTCTCTTCTCTCATTGGTCCCCCTTTCCTGCACATCCAATCACCCCCTGACACATGGCAAAGGGGGGTGAGGGGGTGCCCCAAAAGGGGGTCTCAAGTATTATCCTTTACAAAAATCTTCTCGAATAAGTCTAGCTAGGTTTATGTATAAGATGTTGCTCGTAGAATTCATGTTTTAAGGGGACCTGAAATTAACTTTTCATCACTGAAGAACCTAAGCATCTGTTCTGTTGAAAGGCTCTGGTGGGTTCTTTTTGTTTTTGCTTGTCTGTTTGTTTTGTTTTGTTTTGTTTTTCACTGTAAGCATGACGAAAAAGGGAAATTCTATTCATACACCACAGGAAATTTCAACACACCCCATTTGTGGTGTTTGAATATAAATTTTCGAACAAAAGTTAAGACTTACATTTATGAACAAAAATAAATTGTTAGAATAACTACTTTTTGTTCAATCAACAATCAACAATCAACAATCAACAATCAACTACATTTATCAACAATCAAAAACACTGATCCACACAGGAAATCACAATGTGACAATCACAAAAAAGTAATAATCAGTAAGCAGATGATATAATCAACATTTAACAGTACATTACAAATCCAAAATCTTTGAAACAAAATGCACCTAAAATTGAACTAAACTGTCAATGCAACAAGATCTGATTCGCGTTCACTGATTATGAATATCTGATTCCAATGAAAGTGAACTAAATCAGAAACCCTAACTTCGAAATTCGATAGAAACGGTGAAGGATTGTTGAAATTGAAACTGACCTCAACAATTTCACGAAATAGATCTTTCGATTACTGTTCAAATCCGAACCAACATTTCAATTCTTCATGGATTCACACTGTTTCCGTCTCGGACTCCGTTGAAGAGAAGTAGAACAGCGGAAGCTCATAACTTGTCTGAAAAGGTTGGCTTTATGTATGATTATGCGGATTAAGCTATGCTCCAATTGAATCATGAAGAGAGAGAGATGGGGGAGGCTGAAGAAGAAAAAGAATAAGAAGAGGAGGGGAGGTTGCTGGCTGGAGTGGATGGAATGGAGGTGGAGGTGGAGCTGGAGGTGGATGGTTAGGGTTAGGGTTGGGGTTAGGGTTGGAAGATAGAGATGGGTAAAAATGGAAATTGATGTTAAGATAAAATTGTAATAAAAAAAATATAAAAGAGATGGAGGTTCAAAGAAAAAAGATAGGTGTTAATAATAGTAGGGAAAATTAGTCTAGGAAAAAAGATTTGGACCCTCCTCCTCCTACTTTCCGTCCCGACCAAAAAAAAAAAATGGGGATAGTCTAGAGTCCCTCTCCCACTTTTTGTAATGGAAGAGATTCATAAAATTATTTTTTGATGTCTAAGGTCCCTAAACATATCACAGAGAAATTTGACCTAACCAAACCCTATTCGATCACAAACACACCTCAGAAGTCGATAATGAGAGTCCGTATAGGAGTGAGGGCCGCTAGGTAAAGCGATGTCGCATGTGATTGGGTTGGATGGGAGGCCGATCTGAGGAAGGCGATTGACGAAGAGGCAATCGGATGACAAGTTCAGGATTTTGCTAGGCGGTTCTTTTTGGATTATGGGGTTTCAATGGCCATACCGTGAGAAACCGATTGATGTTGCTCGGGCAATTGGGTATAAAAGCTTGAGCAAATATTATGATTGTAAGTCTGTTTTGGTTGTGTTATCTAGTTTGCTTGAGTTCTTAAAGCTCTGCTTGCTATCTTAGAAAGCTACTCTGAGTTCACGAATTTCGCTTTTACTCGCTTCCGCGATTCGTCTGAAGGTATTGTCTTTGAGCATCCATCATACGCTGATTTAGTGATGAAGAGTTTCTGATTTTGTTATTGACTAGTTTTTCATTACGTAGAGAGCTTTGTGACTTCACCGGCCAAATTCTTCAACTCAGCGGCGATGTGAGGCGATTCTTTTGCATAAGAAGCTTCTTGAGACAATTTTTTTATTACGTACATGTAAACCCTTTGTTCCTCTAAAATATGAACATGTTCTAGCATTAGTTTCTCATTCTCAATTTCTGCAAAGAAACAAAACCATCTATGTAAGGTCCATTATGCAAAAAAAAGTATAAAACCCACATCAGTTCTTGCTTTCAGTTACAAAAACAAAGTGGAAGATTTGAAATCACAGCTTCAAATTCAAGACTCTAATAATTGTACCAACAGTAAAAAGATGAAGATGGAAATGGCAGAACCACTGACACTAGGTATATATCTTTGGTTGTTCAAATTTCTCCTATGGACCAAACCAGAGAATTTCTCTGGACCAACCCAAAGAAAATTTGACCAGATTGAATTTCTCTGAATTGAATTTTCTCTGATTTGGACCAGAGAATTTCTCTGGATTAAATTGAATTTTCTGTGGTTTTGAACCAAAGAATTTGACTGAATTGAATTTTCTGTGGTTTGGACCAAAGAATTTCTCTAGATTAAATTGAATTTTCTCTGGGTTTGAACCAAAGAATTTCACTGGATTGAATTTTCTCTAGTTGAATTTTCTCTGGATCGAATTTTCTCTGGATTGATGTTGAGGGACCTTAGACATTATAAAAATATTGAGTGTCCTTTATGTTATAAAATCATAATACCAAGGACCTTAAAAAAAACCCCATAATAGTACTTTATTTTTATTCCATAAAATCTTTTTTCTTGATTTATATTATTTTCTTAGACTCTTATGCCCTTATATTTAATATTGACCTTTAATGTTGATATCTAATGTTGGGGGAGGAGAGAGAATGGAAAGGACCAAGGCATAAAAATTTTTAATTGACAACACATTAAAAATAATGTGAATATTCTCTCTCATCTAATGTAAATATATTTTTAATTGACAACACATTAAAAATAATGTGAACATTCTCTCTCATCTGATGTGAACGTTCACAACACCTTTCTAAAAAATTCTCTCTCATCTAATGTAGTGATGTGAACATTCACAACATGTGAACCTTCTTATTTTTAATTGACAACATATTAAAATAACGTTCATTATATTTTTAATTGACAACACATTTTTATTCACAACATGTGAACATTCTCTCTTATTTAACATAGTGATGTAAATGTTCACATTTGTATGTTTTAATATGAATATTCACATCATGTAATTAACAACACAATGACAAAAATTCATTTCAAATTAATGTAAATATAATGATGTGAATATTCATTTCAATTGCATGATGTGAATATTCACATCATGTAATTAACAACACAATGACAAAAGTTCATTTCAAATTAATATGAATATAATGATAGTCAACATCTTGATGCATGAGAACTACCAAAACATAATGACAATCAACATTAACTATCAACATTAATAGGGGGTAGGAGAGATTGAGGGTGTTTTGGTCTTTTTACCTCAAATAGGACCTAATGGAATAGTCAAAAACAATATGGGTTAGATGGAATAAAACTCTTAGAAAGAGGATTTATCAAAAAAAACTCTCATTATTTTATTTTACTAAATACAATACATAATCAAATCAAACACTTGGAGGGCAAATGTATAATTTTACAATTTAATCTAATCTCAATCTCACCATTTCTATTCCACATCCCCTGTAGGACACAGTAGTCCAACATATATATAGGATTCATAGTCTGGTGGGACTCCTAATCCGATTTACAAATTCTCAACCAAACAATAAACTCCATGGTGGATTGGACATGAAATCTAATCTCCCACTCCAATCTTTCCAAATAAACACCCCTAAGGTGTAGACTAGTAATCCATTCAGACACCCTATGTGGAGAACTATTGAATCACAAGAGTTGGGTGGGGTTAAAAATGGAGTACTAAGGAGAAGTTGGACTAACTAGTTAAATTGTATGGGATTGGGTTAGTTTGCTATGATGCATGCTACTCTCCCCCTCCTTCATTTGATGTAATCTCACCTCTTGTATGGTTTTTTTTTTATCAATAAAGGTTCCTTTTTTGCTGATAAAAAAAATTTAGTTAAATTGTAAAATTGATAGGATTTGGTCAATCATTCTAAGGTAATTCAAACATGATATGATACTCAATCCAAAGTGATTGATAATCCTATCTATTCCACTTCCTCCTAACAAACATGACGTTGAGGTTACTGATTTAGACCTCTTTCCCTTGGGTTTTGTGTAGTTTATACTTTTATCTGATGGAATAGTTTTTTAATCTTATTTGGTTTTACTTGACTTTCTTTTCTCCATCTTTTATTGCAGACATGTACAATTATAATAAGCTTTGCTTATTTGCAAATGGAGAATATAAGCACTTGTTTATCTAAGGAAGTACAATATATGCATAGCTTGTTTCATGCTAGAAAGTGAGCCTGCTTACATAATGAATAACCAAATAGCACCCTAGTTTTGTATTAGGAATAATTTCCCCCTCTTATAGTAATGCCCTCAAAATAATGACATTAAACCAATCAATTTAGACATGCATTGGTAAAAAGATAAATATGCTTCTATTCATCAGAGTAATTCATTACAGTATTACATATTGACAACAAAAGTAAATGCCCTATGGGCTTACAATTTTCTAAGCCAACACTTGGTTACAAGAAATGAGTACTAACTCATATACATATTAAGCCCTAGGCTTGAATTTATATGTAATACATCAAGAGAAAGCAACAACAAAAGTCTGCCAACCTCTAGCCTCCTAAGCAATGTTCTTGGAGGTGGCATGCTACCTGTACCTGAAAATGATGTCCCACATAGGGTGAGCCACAGCCCAGTAGAAATACACTAAACCAGTTATGAACAATGACTAAAAGATTAGCAGTTGATAGATGGTCAACACTTTTACATTCTTCCATAACACATTACAATTTCACGACATTCAAGTCCATGTTACAATTCACTTTCCCTTTCTTATTCAACTTTGAGTTTGAAAACAAGACTCAGTACCCCGGCCAAAACATTTGATGAGATTATAGTTCATCATTAAAACACTTTCGAAGTTCATGGTGGATACACATTTTGGTGCTGCATCAGTAACATATAAAAATCATTCAATATATCTCCAATAATACACATTGTAGTGTTGTATTAATGAACAAAACACTTCCATACGTTTCAAATAATACACATTGTAGTGCTGTACTAATGAAACAAAACACTTCTATTTCACAGCTGATACACATTGTAGTCTTTGTATCAACATCACAAAATCCGCTTAGAGGTCCATCCCCATCTTCCAATAATAGTGGAGTACATCTATCTCCTCCTACACAAAACAATGTATATAAACAGTTATCATATACAAGTTTGATCAATCAATACGAAATTTGATGTATTATACCATCCACTATATGTAATAGCACACTCAATTGATTAGTTTTAGTTTGCCTAATCATCATGCACTGTTTACAACAATCAAGACTATCCTCCATCGATAGCCCAAAGCAATTATTTCTAAACAGGAAATAAATGCACCAAATGGATATAACATAAACATTTTACATAGGTGAGCGATAAATAAATCCATCTACTCCCTTTGATCCCACACATTCCCGATTTCAACATTCTCAATTCAATTTCTCATTTCTCAAAATCAATTATACCAATTAATTTATCTCTGTAATTAGAGTTTTATCCATAATCTACATAACAACCCTAAGGTTCCATTTTCTTCAATAGATCGACATTAATCTCATTTCTTTATGCCAAACATGCACATAGGTTCATATACATATAAAACCCCATCTTTTGTAAAATTACACAAAGACCCAAACTTTCTCAAAATTACACAACAATCCCCAACATATCAAAATGTTAAAATTCAAAGACAAAACTCATAAGAAGGAGTAGGATATCCCTACCTCGAAGTTAGAGCTCCAATGGAGACGAAGACCAAAATCCAACGTGCTCCAAATCCCAAGTTTATCAGATTAAAATAAAGCCCTCAACACCCTCTATCTTTCTTACAAAGAAGAAAGGATAGATTCACACTAGAAGGAGATGAAAACCTAGAGAGAAGATAAGTATAGAGAGAGAGAGTCTCAGATCTAGGGTTTCAAAATGAAAAGGGGATGAAAAAGTGAAGTTAAACCCGCTGCTGTCTGCTGATATACAACAGGCTCGCTCGAGCGAAGACTTGATCGCTCGAGCGACCAGACACAAGAAACCCACCTTGCTCGACCCAACAATTCAAATCCTCAGGTCTGCAACCAGACGCACGCTCGAGCGACAGACTGCTCGCTCGAGCGAAGAACAAACCATCTCACTCGAGTGAAGAAAATCTCGCTCGAGCCAAGAAGTGCAACTCTCAGGTCCAGAACCAGACGCAATCACTCGCTCGAGCGAAGCAACTCTGGTTCGAGCCACCAGAAACAATAACTTCACTCTCGCTCGAGCGAAGAAAACCTGGCTCGAGCATAGGACCAAAACAAAGAGCTCGCTCGAGCGACAAACTGCTAGCTCGAGCGAAGGACCAAAATCCTAGGCAGCAACCCTTGGTTCCCAAACACAACCAACCTGTAACAAACCTGCCCAACACATCCTATAACTCAAATACAAAGTATGAAAGGACGAAAACAAGGTTTAACAACTGCTAACATCCACGGAACCAACTCCGGATCACTGTACAACAAAGGTTAAAACCTGGGATCACTATAACCTCCCCCCCTTAAAGAATTTCGTCCCCGAAATTAAGGAAACGTCAAAACGCAAGGCCAACTGATCACAAAGCTCACAATACAAAGAAGTTAATCCCACAACTGATTTTCTACTTACCCTCACAAATGGGAAGGGCTTATCAAAGAAACATGCCTCGAAAGAAAACAACACCTCGGCATACGAAACTTCAACAAAACCAAACCCTCTCCGAGATAACTCACCAAAACAACCGACTAGCGCTCTAAGCTAAGTCACTACTCAACAATTAAAATCCCAAATAGAACAACCAATGCAAAGCTTTTGTATAAATATATAGAAAATTATTCTCTGGTTAAAAAGGCATTTTCTCAAAAATAATCAAGTTTTCAACGTTAACATTCCGAAATAAATTTTGCATTTCCCATGCGAAATCCAAAAGTTTTGTATACATTTTTCATAAACACGGTGTTACTCACAACACATAACCATCCGCAATTGATTTGGCCAAAATCTCTCATTGAAATTTCTCATAATGTTTAAATTAAATCAATTTCTCCACAATAACATAATTTAGTATTCAACAACCTGACCCATTACCGGTTACCCCATCTCTATTCAAGAGACAATTTACACTATATGCTATAACATGCATTATCAACATGGATTTCTTTCAAATTCAATAACTTCTAATATGCATGGTTCACAGTTTCAAAACACATTCAATGTTAATGGTACATTTGCATTCCTACATCACATTTAACATATATAATGCTAAATTAACTTCCATTTTCAAGGCATAGTCCATAATACTACCATGGACTGAAACATACGCAATGTTCGTACAGTTCATCAATACAACAAGATATTCAACGTACGCTCAAATACCTACCAATGGATCCAGATACTTCTCTCGAAACCAAAATTTACTTACCCAAGTGGTTTCTTCAACCTCATTACATTTTCACAATACCTTAACAAATGGAAAAGTCTGGCTTCGTAAGACTCGATAACAATGATAATAGTAAGACACATTCAGTCACTACAGTGTTCTGAGACATTCATTATGTCTCGACTACCAACAATACTTAAACCAGTATTTGGTACTTAATACCCCAACAAAGGAAACACGGAAACATTCGTACATAAGGCTTCCAGTCAACTTTCACAAAACAAGTGTGTAAGACGATGCACGGGTAAGGAACAACAATACGGCACATTACTACCCCATAAATTCAAGGTCTTGCCAAAAACACATGATATATAACCAGCAACTTAGACTAGGTCGAGTCTAATTTCCCGTAAAATATTCAGGTCTATATCGCCACCTACTGAAAATACGCCATTTACAACTAGCCACAGCCAAACTCAAAGGTTTCTTTCAAATTACTTTCCCGAAAATAGGGGTCGTAAATTCACGTCTCGATCAAAAATCAGTTTAGTTTACAAAGAGTACCCAATGAACCCCAGGTGAAACACAACCTAGCCATCCCACAAAACCCGTCATACTCGCGTTGATGACACGGTACCCAAAAACAGAACTTTCAAAAAAAGACTCCCAAACACTTGAAATTCCCAATAACGTAACGACACAACGGATAACATTACACACCCCCATGCCTTACAACACACAAACAAGGACTGAACAAGTCAAAATGATTCTAACTGAGTGCCTCACTCACTCTTTACAACTTTATTGCTTCACTTGTGTTACTACTATCCAAACTGGAGAACGGACACTTATGTCAAAGTGACCTAACTTTACCAAACATCCAACCTCTCGATTTCAATCAGAAACCATACTATAGCCATACCAAGGCATTATGCAGGATTTTCTAAAGGTGATCCTTCTACACATCATCTAATAACAATCTACGAACCGCACGATATCACATACCGTACTAGGCAAAACCTACTTATTTTGCAAGCTATCTTACTCCTATATTGAATCCCTCAATAACCCATAGGGTCCACTCCTTATTCCAAATCTCATTTGTCACTCACCCAGTATACAATCAAGGCGCTTGACCTCCGTGCCAAACCACTAGCCAATGCTACTGCTAGACAACCACCATGAACCAACCCCGACACCGTCGCATGTCGCCAACAAGGATTCACCACTCTAAATTTCTAGAGGAGTAAAAGTTTTCAACCTTCTCATTATCATCCCAAACCTTTCTTCGCAAAGACCATACCACAGTGACTCTACTCACGGGTCACACCCAAACTATGGGTTATATACCCAACCAATATACACCCAACCAATCTTACCTCTAGTATCACCGGGTCTACCCGGTATATAAGGTACAAATCTATCGTATTCTACCATCATAACGGAGTCTGGAAACTTAAGAAGCACCCATTACACCACCGCTCAGGATATAACACCAGCTGCTTACCACACACCACGCCCCGATGCCAACAACCACTATCTTATATAGGGTCTCACACTCCCTCTAATAAAATTACCAATCAGTACATATGCAATTTGGCGACGTTACCTATCATAAAGGAATAAGTCTAGTCTTAACGAAATTATGCACTATGCCTCCGCAAAACATCATGTTAAATATATACTACATCTAGTATTAATCACACACTTCACATCATCTCGAGGAGTCCTCCCGATAAGAGACCACAATGTCTACCATACACATAAGATCAAATGGGTAGCACCCATGAAGTTCCGCACATCCGGTAGGTATAACTATTCTAGCCCCATAATAGTCCTGACTAGGATACGCATCCCTCAATAATTCTTCCAAATTTGAACACATGGCTCCTCAGCCCTCATTCGTCCCAAACCAAATCAAACGCATATAAATGCATTATTACCTAAAATTTTATGGTCCTACAACAACTTATCATATTAATAAAACTTTAGGGCTACAACATGCTCCAAACCACCCAATCCAAGTAAGTTAACAAACAAAGCATATATATACATATATATATATATAGATAAACAAACAGTTTAGATGTTTCAACATTCCCAAAACACATTGGTTACACAACAGAACCCAATGATTACAAAACGATAATTCACCGATTACAAAACGGATTAGTCAAAACAAAACCATCCCATCGGTATTACCACCACTACCGTCCCTCGCTGGACCACCAAAGTTGGTCATCCCCAAACACAAGATAACCTACGAGCTTACAAGCCACGAACAAGAACTACTGACGTGTCCCCTCTGTCCACACCTGGAACAACTACAAACTTCCCCAACTAGGGCTTGGGAACTCGATTCTTCTGAGGCCCTCGAAATCTGGCCTGCTTGTCTCCCAAAATGATATTGCCCCTGTCTAGTCGAATGAGGCTGGACCTGACTAGGTTGCAAAACTCCCAAAGAAGCCCCCGGCTGGGTACAGAAACGCTTGAGATGACCCGGCTGATTACACCCCCAACAAATGGCGACTCCGAGCATGAGGCTGGTTCAAAGTCTGGTGATGAAGACCCCAACAAGCTTTCTCTCTTGAACATTTGATCGCCCAAAAACACAGGTGGCTAGATGATTACGGTGATACAACTCTTGGTTGAATTGCCAGGCCTTGCCCTCTTCTTACGTGGGCAAAATTTGGGGACTTAATTATTGTGACCACATTTGAAACAAGTGACAACCTCTCGTTCACCCTTTCTCGAACCTAAACTCGGCACTGGAAAAGTAGAGCCAGACTGAGCTCTCTGAAATTGTTGTGGATTAAAACCCTTCTGCCTCTTAAAAGGCTTACTAACACTCTGAGTCACAGGAGTCGCCAAAATGGCCTCCTCCCTAATCCGACCAACACTCATAACCGTGGCCTCTTCCCTATTCTGCCCCATATCTAGTACCGCTGCCTCCACATGAGTCGTAGCCCTAACAAGCACACTGTAACTCCTATGCCAAGACCCCTCAACCCTTACACGGATGTCGTCACACAGCTTACTCTCATACTCCGAACAACGTAATTCCTCCGTCTCCATCAACTCTGGAGCAAACCTCGACAGGTTAGCAAACCATGCTTCAAACTGTACCAAAGGTGTAACACCTTGGCGTAACTTCACAAACTGTTTCCTCAACTCTTCTCGAGCGGAAGGAGAAAAATCAAAACTTCCTCGTCTAGGCATCCTAATAAAGGCAAACAAGGATATTAGTACACTATCAAAGACGTCGAAGCCACTACACTTATGTCCTATCGTGATGGACAACTATAATTCATTCCATGTAAGCACATAATCACATAAGTACTTACGAATTTCATTTCCGGATAATGATAGTCCCGAGGCGTTGCTAGAGTTCCGGTTAGAAACAACATTGATCAAGTGCTTTTCCAACAAGACTCACAGAAACCCAAGGATCCAATCAACATCCCAGAAACTAAATCCCATACCCAAATAATCACATAAACATGTTATCACATAAGTACATAACATTATATCTAAGTCTCTAACAAGCAAGACAAACCTATTGTGATACTAATCACTTCCCACGTACCCAAAGTATTCAAACCTGGTACGCTCTGATACCAGGTTGTAACGCCCTCAAAATAATGACATTAAACCCATCAATTTAGACATGCCTTGGTAAAAAGATAAACATGCTTCTATTCATCAGAGTAATTCATTACAAAAAGTATTACATATTGACAACAAAAGTAAATGCCTTATGGGCTTACAATTTTCCAAGCCAACACTTGGTTACAAGAAATAAGTACTAACTCATATACATATTAAGCCGTAGGCCTGAATTTACATGTAATACATCAAGAAAAAGCAACAACAAAAGTCTGCCAGCCTCTAGCCTCCCAAGCAATGTTCTTGGAAGTGGTATGCTACCTGTACTTGAAAATGATGTCCCATATAGGGTGAGCCATAGCCCAGTAGAAATATACTAAACCAGCTATGAACAATGACTAAAAGATTAGCAGTTGATAGATGGTCAACACTTTTACATTCTTTCATAACACATTACAATTTCACGACATTCAAGTCCATGTTACAATTCACTTTCCCTTTCTTATTCAACTTTGAGTTTGAAAACAAGGCTCAGTACCCCGGCCAAAACATTTGATGAGATTATAGTTCATCATTAAAACACTTTCGAAGTTCATGGTGGATACACATTTTGGTGCTGCATCAGTAACATATAAAAATCATTCAATATATCTCAAATAATACACATTGTAGTGCTGTATTAATGAACAAAACACTTCCATACGTTTCAAATAATACACATTGTAGTGCTGTACTAATGAAACAAAACACTTCTATTTCACAGCTGATACACATTGTAGTGCTGTATCACTGTCACACAAAATCCGGCTTAGAGGTCCATCCCCCATCTTCCAATAAGCCGTGGAGTACATCCCCTATCTCCTCCTACACAAAACAATGTATATAAACAGTTATCATATACAAGTTTGATCAATCAATACGAAATTTGATGTATTATACCATCCACTATATGTAATAGCACACTCAATTGATTAGTTTTAGTTTGCCTAATCATCATGCACTGTTTACAACAATCAAGACTATCCTCCATCGATAGCCCAAAGCAATTATTTCTAAACAGGAAATAAATGCACCAAATGGATATAACATAAACATTTTACATAGGTGAGCGATAAATAAATCCATCTACTCCCTTTGATCCCACACATTCCCGATTTCAACATTCTCAATTCAATTTCTCATTTCTCAAAATCAATTATACCAATTAATTTATCTCTGTAATTAGAGTTTTATCCATAATCTACATAACAACCCTAAGGTTCCATTTTCTTCAATAGATCGACATTAATCTCATTTCTTTATGCCAAACATGCACATAGGTTCATATATATATAAAACCCCATCTTTTGTAAAATTACACAAAGACCCAAACTTTCTCAAAATTACACAACAACCCCCAACGTATCAAAATGCTAAAATTCAAAGACAAAGCTCATAAGAAAGAGTAGGATATCCCTACCTCAAAGTTAGAGCTCCAACGGAGACGAAGACCAAAATCCAACGTGCTCCAAATCCCAAGTTTATCAGATTAAAATAAAGCCCTCAACACCCTCTATCTTTCTTACAAAGAACAAAGGATAGATTCACACTAGAAGGAGATGAAAACCTAGAGAGAAAATAAGTATAGAGAGAGAGTCTCGGATCTAGGGTTTCAAAATGAAGAGGGGATGAAAAAGTGAAGTTAAACCCACTGCTGTCTGCTGATATACAATAGGCTCGCTCGAGGGAAGACTTGGTCACTCGAGCGACCAGACACAAAAAACCCACCTCGCTCAAGCGAAGGAACTCTCGCTCGAGCCAACAATTTAAACCCTCAGGTCTGCAACCAGACGCACGCTCGAGTGATAGACTGCTCGCTCGAGCGAAGAACAAACCAGCTCGCTCGAGCGAAGAAAATCTCGCTCGAGCCAAGAAGTGCAACTCTCGGTAAGGGGGCCTCGCTCGCCACTCGAGCAAAAGTAATTACAGTTCGAGCCACTAGAAACAACAACTCCACTCTCGCTCGAGCGAAGAAGAAAAATTGGCTCGGGCATAGGACCAAAACAAAGAGCTCGCTTAAGCGACAAACTGCTAGCTCGAGTGAAGGACTAAAATCCTGGGTAGCAACCCTTGGTTCCCAAACACAACCAACCTGTAACAAACCTGCCCAACACATCCTATAACTCAAATACAAAGTATGAAAGGACGAAAACAAGGTTTAACAACTGCTAACATCCACGGAACCAACTCCGGATCACTGTACAACAAGGGTTAAAACCTGGGATCGCTATACTTATATTCTTCAACGCAAGAACATCGAGCATGTTTTTTTTGGTAATTAATATCTGGTGTTGGAACTTTAATGTGACTGCCCGCTGCTTGATTAAGTTCAAGAAAAAAAATGTTCACTTCTCGATGCTCATTTCCTGTCAAATTAATGAATAGACATGACTAGGTCAATTTTGCAAGTAATTTGATGGTGAAATCGCTATCCTATTGGTAATATCACACCCCAAATCCGGGCATGACCGGTCGTGGCTCACAGGGACTCAGCCCAAGGCACACATAAGCCGAAACACGAATCCATACACATTAAATAACTACAAAATAGTCCATTAATAAATAACCAAAACTCAATCCAATGTCATGCCACAAGTGTAAACGGCAAAACCAACCGTAATCAATACCATCCAAACTTATGTGATATAAACAACACACATATCAAAATAATCCTAAATGAACCTCAATAAAAACAAATATAAATATGCACAAACTTGACATAACAATCTTAAAAAAAAATAAATGAATGCCCTAGAGATCCATGCAATTGAGTCCCCGCTATGCCATAAGTCCACTCTAAATCCTTCTAACACCTGGAAGTGATAAAAAACTAAGTCAGATGATAGCTCAGTGAGTAGCAACATGGATAGTAAATGTAATGCCCTCAGAATAAACCCATAAATCATGCATTCATTACATCCATAAACTGAAGAGAATAAAACATATTGCCATCACTACAACAAAATTGAATTTTTACGGCTTGCAATGCATGCCGTTATATGACATGCCGTGGAAAGTCAAACGTCATTTACGACATGCAGCTAAAGTTGTAAAAAGTAATAAATTAAACATTAATGACATACTTTAGATGCCGTAGATAATTTTTTACGACATTTTTGGCATGTCATAAATCAGCATCCTTTCCATGACATAATTTTGCATGCCGTAGAAAGTTATTTTTAATATATTTATGACATACTATGTATGCCGTATATAATCTTTTACGACATTTTTCTTGCATGTCATAAATTATTACATTTTTTATGACATAATTTTGTATGCCGTAAAAGGTTATTATTAATATATTTCTGGCATACTTTGTATGCCGTATATAATCGTTTACGGCATTTTCTTACATGTCATAAATTATTACACTTTTCACGACATAATTTTGTATGCCGTAGAAGGTTATTTTTAAGAGCATTGATTTAGACCCCCTTAAAACACTCACCCTCACAACCCCCTCACACACATGGAGGTTAGGGATTGGGTGAGAAGAAAAAAAATAAAAAAATAAAAGAAAAGTTGACCAATCAAAACTAAAGGGGTGAAGGGGGTGACCCCCAAAGGGGGTCTCAACCTTTATTCTATTTTTAATATATATATATATATATATATATAGAGAGAGAGAAGCAAATTCAAAGTTCATTACATGAGTAAACTCAATATATGAACACGTGATATCATTAAAATGCCCACTTTAGTACTTGAAAAGTAAATTACAAGATCAGATAGCAAATTATATGTACAAATGAAAGCAAAAAGATTATACACAACACAAGCTAGTCAAGTCTAATTCATAATTAGGAGTAGTAGAGAGAGCTAAAGAATCAATTAACTTGGCCAATACAAAAAGGCCTTGTCCCAATATCAATTGTAGGGATTCGAAGAGCAAATGTTACAGCAGCAGCAACAGATGCAAGCACACATTCCAGAACAACAGAAAAGCATCCAGCTTCCTGCAAAGCCAGGGCAAACTCAACAACTTGCAAAAAAATAAATCCATCTTAAGAGGAAATCTCTTCTTCAAAACTTACAAACTTATGAATTTTTTTCCGATCATCACTTTAAGTAACCTACTTGACAACTTAATACAAGATCGATAAATGAACCTTATTTTCAGACAACCAAAGGGGGTGGCACTTGAAATATTTGCATAGCAACCTTAAATATGCTTCAAAACCTTGCTATGATGGAATAAGAGCAGCTAACAATATAACAGTAAGGAGAACTCTGATAAATAAATAACTTATGTATATGCTTTGCTAAACATCATATTAAATCAATGAAGTTTTTTTTTTTTTTTTGATGAATATCTTAGCACTCAACCAAAATCTACCTAGGCCACTCCCATGTCACCTCATGCATTCATATTTGACACCCAACAGTGTTTCTCACAGATTTTTCGATTCGACTAATCAGCCTGTCCACCATTCCCTATCGAAGAGAACAGATTTGTAACAAACAGCGCAGTTCTTATTATAGCACTGATAAGGATGAGTACAAAGTGATGTTAGTGCAATGAGCAAGTAAACTATGAGAGAGAGAGAGAGAGATAGAGAGGAAATGCACTCCATTAAAAGACAATGAAACAAAACAGAAAAGAGCAACCACTCAAAAGATGAGAGGGAGAGAGAGAGAGTACATGCACTCCATTAAAAGAAAATGAAACAAAACAAAAAAGGGCAACCCATCTAAGCCTAACTAAAGTACAGGTTTACTTGGAAATTTATAAGGCTTATAGTAGGCGTCCAGTGCGTGGAGCAGATATAGCTTGTAAAGGCCCTAGAGCATGCAAAAATTAATCATCAAAAGGTAAAGACCGTTAATGATTATCATGCAACAAAAACTTAGTAGATAACATTAAATTGCAAAAGTAAAAATTATCTTGAACTTCACATTTTCTATATACAACTTGATTACTTAACCATTACACGATAACTTTCATCATAAGCCACGATGTTAAACAAATAAAACTAAAATTTCAGCCATTTTATGAGTTCAAGAGAAACCTAACATAATTGCTAAAAAGCTCTAACCCAAGATATTTCCTTATCTACATAGTTTACCTTCATTCCCAATTCAAATTGTGGTTTTTACTTCATCAATATAGAAAAACAGAAGTGCATTATAACCTAATTGGAGCAGAGATTTAGAGCAAGTATTGTATATTAGATCCAAATTACCCTCATACCAATTCAAGGGGTTAGAGTAGAAGCCAAACCAATTGAGCACATGAATTAGTATCCTCGATAGAGTGCTAGGCATAAATGGTAAGCACCCCCCACTTTATGTGGATGCCTAAATAATTTAGCTCTTACTTCATTCACTTTTCCCTCCACAGATACAAGATCCAAACATAGCCTAGAGAAAATAAAAATTAGTTTACATGGAAAATTAACATGGCCAAAGTTGCAAAATGTTCTCAATCTCCTCTGTGGATGGCTTGTTTGGAGAAAAACATAAGGTTTAACCTAATGTGGCAAAATCATAACTATAGTTACCAAAAAAATTAAAAATAAAGGAATTATTTAGCAATTGCAATTCATGTAAATTATTTATTTAAAAAAAAAAAAAAACACTAAAAAAAACCCCATATCTCATAAGGCTTAATTGTTGACTTGTTTATATATTTTGAAAATGATAATGTTCATTTTCAGCCAGGATGAAAATATACTGAATAATAACTATTTGTCTGAACATTAGTCCGAGACATATCCCCCAAGCACAAACATGTTCCATTGAGCAGCAGGAAAATTTCCACTAGCCATATAAACAACCTACTAAACAGTTAAGCCAAAAACAAGAAAGCAAGGATACCAACAAGAACTTTAGCAGCTGGGTTATCAATATGAAGGGACTTTAAGATTGTAGCACCATCATTTGTCATGATAACACTTGTGTCCCCTACTGTTGATTGTAAAATTTTATCCTGTAAAGAAATTACATGCAAGCAAAGAAATTAAATTGGAGAACAAAATGGGTACCAAACACCTAAAGAGTAGTAACTTCTGATTTAGTAACAAACTGAGGCAAGAATAAGGTTACCATTCCCTTAGGCCCTAAAGTTGTCTTCACCAAGTCAGCAATTGCCATTGCACCAATAAAGGATGCCTAAAAACCAAAGGAGAGCAATGCTTATTCATTAGTACAAAAAGCTAGTTAAAATTTGACTTAAAGTTCCATAAGAAATGTAATTCACAACCAGAACATGACACTACTAAAACTACAAAAATAGAATATAAAATTTTAAACCCAAAACTGTAATACTACTTCTAACCTAACCAGCTTAGCCATAATCAACAAATCTCACCTCTGAAACTGTCAGAAATACAAGGGCAATAGTATAGCCAAATAGTTGTAATACTGTTAACTGAACTAGCTTACTGTAAGCAAGTTTGTCCATGTAATGTGTCATTTGATTATCACAAATACATATAACAATGGAAATGAATGCCATAAACACATACATAAATCACTTAAAGACATAAATAAAATTAGTGAGTGAAAACTTACCATTCTGGCTCGCTCACCCTTCTCTTCAGTAGCTTCATCTTTAAAAAGCCTCTCAACCTAAAAATCACCGAGTCAATAAAATAGTAACAATGAAAGGAAGTGACAGAGATAAGTTGGAAGTAACATCAGTGTCTCACATACCGCCATCACAACCAAGCAACACAGACAGAGCTAGAACCTGGGAGATCAACCAAACTATAACTGCAAACATGGAAAAAAAATAAAAAAAGTTTTTTTGTCATCAAACTATAAGATAAAATCAAATATCAAATGCCAAGGATCTACTGAGCCCCAAATCTATGAATATTTGCCAAATAAGTATCAAAATACTCAAATGATAGAGTTTCAAAAATCCAAAACCCTAGAAAGCAAGAACATAAGATTGTGAACCCTAAAGATTCAGCAATCTGAGAAAAAATCAAACTAAAAGACATTTTGACTAAACCACAGAGGAAACAGAGAGCGAGAATGGCTGATTCAAGAGAGAAAATGAAGTTTATGAATCATTCAAGCAAAACCCTCAAAGAATTTGAAGTAAACTATGCGGAGAAACCAAAAAAAAAAAAAAAAAAAAATTGATAAACTCCAATCTAATGAAACACGTATTGAAGCCTTACCTTTGATCGTAATGTGTGTGAGAGAGAGAGAGAGTTTTGAGAGAGTTCGATCCCGCCGAAAGGAGAAGTAGAGTGTCTCTAGAATGAACTGAGGCTTTCTCTTCCCTTTAAGCAGTGAAAATGATAAGGTGTGTGTACTGCTTATATTGTACTCGTCGACTTTACCTTTTTGTAACCGTTTGATTGTATGACCCAGGTATATTAACTAATAGACTGCTATGGTCTCCAAAAAAATGATAATGTTCTCAATCTTCTCAATCTCCTCTATTTTAGTAGTACTTGTTTGTATGACCCAGGTATATCAACTAATATACTTTATGTGGATGGCTTTCAATCCTTTTTTTTTTTCCCTCCTTTTTTGCTATGGTCTTATTGGGATAATCCAATGGCATGTGTTTAAAGTTAAAGTAGGGTTGTTTCATTTCAATTAAAAGGTGGATATTCCAAGTTCCTTAACACAACAGAATTGGATTGTCGCAATGCATATGGGAAATACTTCTCTGAATTAGCGTGAGCATGAGAGCAAGGATGCACTTTAAGATCGAATCAAATATCTACATAGTACATTATATGGTTTGCAATATTAGTTTTGAAATAGTTTGCAATAAACTAGTAAAAAAGTGATGACCAGAGCCTTCTTGTAAGAATATAGCGGGTTGCCTTTGAAGTGTCGGTAGAAACTAAGAGCCACCTCTTTCTTGAATTATAATTTTCATCCATTTCTTTTTGGCACTTTACGGTGCAACTTGAGATAAATGTATCTTAAATTCGAGAGGATATAAATCGCCCAAATAAAAAATAAAAACAATTTATTAAGAAAAAATAACCAGTTCCAATTAAATCAGGGGAAAATATACCTTCATCCGAACAAATACATGCTTTTGTTTTCTCAACTCTGGTAGATTCATTTCCTAATTTCATTCTTCATCATCATCAGTGGTATAGCATAGCTCTCAGGGAACTCGAGGAAACTGCCAACCAGTGAGCTTCATAGCTCTTAGCAAGATAGTAAATTTTATAATGTTGAATTTTTTCCTTATTATAGGAAAGATTAATTGAAGGAAGAAGGTTGGAATGGACATTCAACTGCCAAATTTGGATGCAAAAAGAAAATATTCATCATGTAATGGAGCTCATTATCTAATTGCTATTGTCTAAAGAAATATGTAAATAACCATGAACTAAAACCTACATATATGCAACAGAGAAAAACTTATCTTACAATGTGAAGGAAGATCGAGTCAAAACCCTATGACGGAGAGATTGAGGGAGAACCAGAGCAGTTCAGTGATGAATTGTTCGTCATCTCGTCGTTGTTCGTCGACTTCTTCTTAATCAATGCCAATCCCAAAATTGAATCAATATCTCAATCAAAGCAAGACAATCAGTAGCTCAATCAATGCAAAGGCAATTCTGTAGAACTTGGGCATGAACCGTTCAAATTCAAATACAAATGTCAATCAAACCAAAAATGAAAATCAAATACAAAAGCAAATCAGATCAAAAATGAAAATCAAATTCAGATCTTAGATAGAGAGGGCAACGCTTGTGCGATAGAGATAGAGATGGCACACCTTCTGAGACACAACTCTCGAGAGAAGAAGCTCCCGAAAGAGAAGTCATCTGCGATAGCTTCATCATCCATCTTCAACGCAATGTGAGAGGCAGGGATAGCCATGGAATTTCAGAGAGCTCGGCGTGAAAGATTGAGAGCGAATGCTAGGGCTTTTGTTTTCGACAATGAAGATCGGGACTCTCATGTCCTTTTAAATAAATAAATACCTAGCAAATATGAAGTATGGAACGATTATGAGTTAAAATGATAACAAGGGATTGTTTGGGAATTGTCAATTTTTAATTTTTTATAAATAAAATGTAAAATGTTTGTTGAGATTAAAATGATGTGATAAAAAAATAATGTGTTTCAAATAAAATAATGTGTTAAAATAATACATGCCAAACAACACCTAAATACCCTATCATTTTGCATAAATGCTAAAATTTTTAATTTATGATAACTCGTTTGATTTTGAAATTCAAAAACTGTTAAGTGTTTTTTTTTTCTTATGTTTTAGTAAATGTTTTCATATTAATTTTTTTTTTACTTTCTAAATTTACTTAAAATATTTCAATTTGGAAAGTAAAATATTTTTGACAAAATCTATTTTTTTAGCTAAATACAAATATACATTTGTTCTTTTTCATATTTAGTGAATATTTTTTTTTTTGGAAAAAAAAGTATTTTTTTTTTATTTTTCATATTTAGTGAATTTTGTTAGATTTTTTTTTAAAATATATTTTTTTAAGTATATTTAAAAAGTAAAAAAAATAATTAAAATAAAAAATATCAATACAGATAAAAAAAAATCAAAAAGCAATTAATTACGACATGCATTTAATGCATGCCGTAAATATAAAGCCGTAGAAGAATGTGATGAGCTCATAAATTACGACATGCATTTTCTGCATTTTTTGTATGTCGTAAAAATATACATTTTTTACGGCATACTTTTGCATGCCATAAAAAGATCAAATTGCATTTCTTTTTTTTTTTTTGGTACAAGTTTTCACGACATTCATTAGCATGTCGTGTAAAGTTATAATATTTTACAACATGAAATGTATGTCGTCTAAAGTACAAATATTTTACGACATATTTTTGTAAGTCATAAAAACATACATTTTTTACGGCATACTTTTGCATGCCATAAATATATGAATTAACGACTTGCATAGTATGTATGCTGTTATTGACAAAACATTAACAGCTTGCAAAAAAAAAAATGTCATAGAATGTACTAACTACGACATGCATTTAATGCATGCCGTAAACATGATGCCGTAAATAGTTAGTTTTCTTGTAGTGCATTCATTAGAGTATTCTTACAAAAGTCATTACATGTTGACAACAAAAGTAAATGCCCTATAGGCTTACAACTTTCCAAGTCAACACTTGGGTTCAACAAAAGTAGAGTTCTAACTCTTTACACAAAATAAGCCCATGGCTTGATATACATGTAATATACAAAAGAGAACAACAAAAAGAGCTATCAGCCTCAAGCCTCCCAAGCTACATCCTTGGAGGTGGCATATCACCGGAACCTGAAAATGATGTCCCATATAGGGTGAGCCAACGCCCAGTAGAGATATGCTAAACATAATATGAGCAATAACTAAAACATTAGCATTTGATAAATGTTTAACTCATATAAATCAACTCATAACACATTTCAGTTCCATGACACATATGTCCATGCTTCATTCCATTTTCCTTTACTTAACAATTTCAATTTATAAACATGGCTCGTAACACGCCAAACAATTCCCATGAGACTACGACTCATGTTAAAAACCTTTCCAATATCAACAATTCAAATGAATTAAAATTCATAACAAACACTTCCATATTTCACAATTCACATGAGATAACAACTCATAATAAAATACTTCCATACTTCACAAATGATACACAGATTCGCTGTATAAAGGAGTCCATCCCCTATCTTCTCCTAAACCGTGAAGTACATCCCCTATCTCCTCCTACACAAAACAATGTATATAAACAATTATCATATACACGATCAATCAATACACAAATTCGATGTATTATTCCAACCGTCATATTCGATGACATATTCAACCGATTAGTTTTAATTCACCTAATCATCATGCAGTGTCTACAACAATCAAGACCATCCTCCACCGATAGCCCAAAGCAATTATTTCTAAACAGATAATAAATGCATCAACAGATAAATTATCAACAATTCTCAAAGGTGAGTGGTTAAGTAATCCAACTCCACCATTCATTCCCATAATTACCCAATTTCATTAATTCCAACTCAATTTCATGATTTCATAACCTTCCAAATTAATTATACAAATTAATTCATAACAACAAATTAAGGCTTTTCTCTCCATTTCCTCAACATTGACCCAAAGGCTCAAATACTAACAATAAACAACAATAACCCTATTTGAGATCCAAAATACACATGTATTGGCCCAAAGAACAAATCCCCTCTTTATGCATTTTGAAATCCTAACACCCAAAATTACCCAACTTCAATATTAAATCACAATGACCAAAAGTTTATGTCAAAGATCATAAAAGTGAGTAGTTATCCCTACCTCAAAAGATGAGACCAAATGAAGATGATGAAGAATTTCCAAAGTGCTCCAAACTTCAAGATTTTCGGATCAAAATGAAGAGCAAGCCAAACCCCACACTTTTTACAAAGGGACAAGGGTGGAGATTCACTTAAACTAGATCAAACCTTAGAGAGAAGTTGAAATCTAGAGAGAGGAGCTCTCTAATGAAGGTTTTGAAAAGTAAGAGAGAGAGAGAGAGAGAGTAAAAAGTGATTTAAAATAACACAGTCCAGATCTAATATACGTATGACCCGCTCTAGCGGAGAATAGGACGCTTGAGCGTCAACCACAAAAACTTAACCTGCTTGAGCGCTAAGGCACAAAACAAGACACCACCCGCTCGAGCGCAAAAAAGAACCCGCTTGAGCGTAGATTACACTCTTCCAGTACTTTTACAGACATCGAACACCCGCTCGAGCGCAAGTATACCCGCTTGAGTGTAAGGAAATCCGCTCGAGCGTGAAAAACACATCTGCAGTATTTTTGCAGACGGACAAACTACTGAAGGTATGCAAACTCCGCTCGAGTGCAAAAAGACCCGCTCGAGTGGATCACTAAAAATCTGGGCAACAAAAGTTGGGGCAAAAGCTCAACCAACATGTTCGAAACACGCCCAAGACAATTCTAAATTCAAATACAAATAGTTAAAGGACGAAAATGAAATACAGACAACAACAACTATCAATGGAACCGAGTCCGGAATACAGTAAACATGAGAGGAAAACCGGGATCGCTATAGTAAATACAGTTTTGAAAACATGGCTCAATTCCAAAAATAAGATATATATATCACATAAACTAGATTGGCATATAGTTTGGTAAAGACAATCTATTTCAAAAAGAAGGTTCCACAGTTCAACAGTTAAAATACTCATGTCTCTCAAGAACATGATAAATGACATTTTCCACTTAAAACAGATTACAACATGAACGCTAATAATTTTCTGGCTACCAAGAAAATAACAAGTAATATGCCACACAGTTCTCAAGGCTATTATAAGCCCCGTTAGATCCAATACCGAACTAAGAGTCATCCTCAGGGTGACAACCTGAGCCTTTTCTCAAAGACGATCCGATTGAAGGTCACCTAGCTTTTTTCTAAGGTCTTTTCCTTACAATCGTTGAGCACTAGAGTCATCGCAGCCCAATCCGGATCTGTTCCCTAGCGGCCAGAGTCACCACACAGTGGAATAATTTCCCTGGACTAAATACACATATGGTCCCAATAATCAATACACATCAGTTTCGCAAAACATGGTAGTTCATCATTATAAACATGAGACCAAAACAAATAGTTTACAGTATGCCAAGTTCACACATGTTTCAGAAATAATTTGATTCCATTGATAATATAATAATTTATCAAAACAGTTTAGTCCTGAAACAACAATTTAATTTTCCAACAGTTCAAGGTAGGGGTACATTTATAAAAATATGTAGCATGAAACTACTCACCTGAAAACAAAATAATATAATCCTCGAACAGAGTATGAAAGTCCATCTAGTGCCCTGAACAAAGTACGAAGACTACACGTCACTACTAATTTAAAAATACTAAAGAATAGGAACTAAGTAACCTCAAATTTAAAGCGCACTAACACGGCTCAACCCAACTCACCATTACTCTTAAATATTACCTAAATTCATGTTCTTCAAGGTTTAAAATCACCCAAGACATGGGTTCTAATCGAAACTTAACTAAAAATAACTTTAAGATAAAACAGAGTTTTAAACAAGTTTTCCCAATCTATTCGCTAACTTTGGAAATTACAAAACCCACTCCACGCTATTCGAAAAATTCCAAAAACCTCCAAATATTGAATTGGTTTCACTTGATTTGCTTATCAAAATAATTATCTACAATTTATTATATCCAAACAGGTTGTTTTCTGCAGCACTTTAAATAAATTGACGGTTCTCTTAATGTACATGAGCAATCAATGCAAGGCCAAAAATTTAAGAAACTAGACTCGTAACCGGTTCTAATGACGCTGATTTAATAATTTTTGGATTTATACCCAAAGAGAACAACACTCCCGAAATTACTGTTTTAAACCAGTTTTTTGGACAGATTTGAACGCATCCGTTTATATGGATTTTGACTCCCAAAAATTATGAAAAAATTCAAATATGCAATTCAATATATAATTAATCTACTGTAAAAATTTCAATTCAAAATTCATCCGTTTGATATGGTTTCTTAATTTTTAAAGTGTGTAATTCTGTGCAGAATTTTTGGACTAAGAATTACACCCATTCTTTATACATCAATTTAACCCCTCAGATTTCTTAACAGCATATATATATACACACAAAATTCATACACCTACAATCTCTCCATCAATTAATTAAATAACAATAGTATAAGGATAAAGAGCAAAGAAAGAAGAGAAGAAAACCTAAGAGGCCACATAGCACAACACACCCAAAGCTCTCCTTGTTGGCTACAACAATAATCTTGATGATTGAAAAACCCCTCTCTTTCCTTCATAAACCCATGGCTGGCTGCTAGGGCTGCTAGTGTTGTGAACAAATAAGGGGGTAGGGTTTGTGTTTATTTTATTTTATACTAATGGTTGGGTACACCTAAAGCATGTGTAGGTCAAATAAATAGATAAATATACAAAATATATGTGTAAGTTATATGCAACTCAAATGGTACGAACTTTATTTATTAATTTTGTGGTCTAGAGTTCAAGTCACACCTTCTTCTCTAATTTTTTTTTTATTTTTATAATAAATCTTGCCTCTAAATTAAAGACTTTCACAGTAAATTTATTTTAGGTTTTAAAATTAATTGAAAGACCCTCCAAATATTTAATTTGTACTTTATGATTCACCATCAAAATATTTGAGATTGTAATATTATTATTATTTAATTATTTATTTTATTTGTATATTCGGGTTCTTACAGGTAATATATCAGTTGAGCTTGTCTTCAAAAGTTTTTTTTTCTACCATTGATCTATCTTATCTGCTAATCTAGCTAGGGTAATTAAGGTTTTTTTATTTTTTATTTTTAAGGGAGTCATTAGGTTAATACCTCAGCCAAGTTTATTCACTGGTGGACCATCTCGGATAGGATGGATATGTTGATTTCAACCTCAGGAATTTAGATCGCCATGAAATATGATTTTGAATGATCCTAACCTTTTGCTATGTGATTTAATTTTACAGTATAAAGATATTCAACCATTGCTTGAGGACAATCATGTTGTCAAGGATTAAAGATGCATTGCGTCCTTGCTTTTTATCATCTGATTTCAAATAAATATAATTTTTACAAACTTTTTTTGCTAACAACATAAACTATTGTGAAATCTATTCATGAAAATCATCCATTTATTTATAAAAATAAATAAAATTTTGTCTATATTGTTACAAAATTAAAAAATTGTTGACAAGAGATATTCAAGAGCATAAAGAAAAAACATAACACCAAATATAAAGAAATAAGTTCTTTAGAAACATATATTTTATTCTTTATAAACCTTTAAGGATTGATCTTCAGGACCAACCAAGATTATATATTAAAGAGCCCACTCATACATTTATCTACAATCTCTTATATCTCTCTTTCTTCCCTTCACTTCTATCTACATCACAACTGAGAACTAAAAGCTTATATTTATAGTAGTAGTTCCAAGGACTGGATTTGCAAATATATGACTATAGTGTCTAAGTTGCTATTAGCATTAAATCATGATTGGTGGGGCAAGTCAGTAAGGCGGTGGTCATCCACGAAACCAATCTTGCATTCATAACACGATGACCACACACAAAAATATGCATTGTTAAAATCTTGCTAAAGAAAAACTCAGTGAGGAAAAAAAATAAAAAAAAGGTGAAGGAAAAAGAGTATAATATTCTTGTGTTTCATGGGGTGATGTTGGATACTTTCAGATTGCCTTGTTAAAACCTTACTAAGGAAAACATTATGGAAAAAACCAAAAAAAATTAGGTGAAGGAAAAAGAGTATAATATTCTTGTGTTTCATGGGGTGATGTTTGATACTTTCATATTGCCTCGTTAAAACCTTACTAGGAAAACATTATGGAAAAACCCCTTAGTTGAAGGAAAAAATCTTTAATCTAGTGACTTCCTCTCAATGTTGCATAATTGATATTTGAGTCAACACATTCCAATGAGATGTACATTGTTAGTGGTAGTGCCTTTGCGAATAAATTTTCCAGATTTTCACTTGACCTTATTGCTGAATATAAATATCTCCGCTCTACTGAAGCTTGCGGGTATAAAAGAATTTTGGAGAAATATGCTTAGTTCGATTTTTTTATTTTATTTTTTATATAGCCTCCTTTGATCTGTGTAATGCATGAAACATTATATCTTAAAATAATATTATCGAGAATATTTAATCTAATGACTTCCTCTCAATGTTACATAATTGATATTTGAGTCGACGCATTTCAATGAGATGTACTATCATCATGAACGTGTCAGTGGTAGTGCCTTTGTGAATAAATTTTCCAGATTTTCACTTGACCTTATTGCTGAACATAAATATCGTCGCTCTACTGAAGCTTGCAGGTATAAAAGAATTTTGGAGAAATATGCTTAGTTCGATTTTATTTTTTATTTTTTTGTTTTCATATAGCCTCCTTTGATCTGTGTAATGCATAAAACATTATATCTTCAAATAATATTGTTGGGATTTCTTTGATTGCAGACATTCCACACTTTTCCCTAATATGTTGAATCATAGATCTCAATCAAATACATTCTCTACTGGTTTCACGGATTGCAAGTATTTCTATGGGGGTGCCATGTTTAGTAGCTGTGGTGGTGGTTGGCAGTGGAAGTGGCGACGACAATGAGTGAGAGCTAGAGAGAGAGAGAGCGCATTGTCGTAGGAAGAGAGAGAGAGAGAGAGAGAGAGATTGTGTGTGTGTGAGATATGCGGAGAGAGAGGGAGAAATAAGAGAGAAAATAGTTTGGTCAGGGTTTTGATTTGAGAACCATGTATATATATACATGGTATTTTTGTCATTTCATAAAGGCTTGTCCTTGTGGACATGCTAAAATAACGAGGGGACTTTTGAGCATAGAAAATACAGAATTGGATTTTTCACCCGATTACACAATTTTTTATTTATATAACATTACTCAATCATTTTAGATGAACTAAAATTTAAAAGCAAAATGATTTTGAAAATATATGGATAATGTTTTTGATCCATCAATTCATCACGTATCATAACAAGTTATTCCTTTGATTTTGAATGGTTTATAATTTTCAGAAATTAATTTAAATAGATTTTCATTTATTTTTATTAATTTTTTTTTATATATTTTAATCAATTTTTATATTTTATACATACATCAAAACTAGAAACATTTATAAAGTAAAAAAAGTATAACTAAAATATGAAATTTTTTTATTAAAAATAATAAAAATTCGAACAAAAATGACCACAGATTTGTGTTGAAATTTTCATCATTTTTTATTATTTTTTTAATATTTTAATCCTTTTATTTTATTTTTAAAATTCATCTTGATTAAGTACATCTAAAAAATATAAAAAATTGATTAAAATATTTACCAATGAATCCCATCTCACAAACAAATACTCTAATTAGTTCCAAGTTTTTTCTATTGATCTGTTAAGTTCTATTAGTAGAGAGTTTCTTTTTGTGTGATCCTATTTTTTGTTATGGTAGTTTTTTGATGGATGATTATACCCTTTCATTAATGTGACAAATATAATGTGACAAGTATGATGTGACACACTAAAAAAAAATTTAGTACACTTTTATCAAATGTGACACTCCAATATAGTATAATGTGACACACTAAATAACTCCTTAGTGTACTTTTTTCAAATGTGACACTCCAATGTGGCGGGTAGGGTTGTGCAAAATACCGCTCAATCCACTAAAACTACACTGATCCGCACCGCTCTATCCACTAACTGCAGTTTGAATTTTAAAATTTATAATCCGTTTTCGAAATCGCTTTGCTCTACTATACTTAATACATATATATTTTTTAACCTCTAATAAAATATCAAAGTAAAAGTGAGTGTGAGAGAGATTTAAGATGTGAAATTTGTTACAAATTAGTAGTTATATGTATGAAAAATATAATGTAAAATTAGTTTGTGTTATATATGAAAAATATTATGCAAATTAGTATTATATATTATGTAAATGCTTGATAATTGCTTAAGAATATTTTTCAATGCTCTAGTCCACTTCAAACCGTCCAAACCACAATTTGCCAAACTGCCAATCTGCCAAACCGCCATTTGCTTTATAATTTTACTCTCAAACTGCCCGAATCGTACCGCGTACACCCCTAGTGACGGATATGATGTGACACACCAAATAACTCCTTAGTATACTTTTTCCAAATGTGAAACTCCAATGTGGCGGGTATGATTTGATATTCAATGTGACGGGTATGATGTAACACACTAAAAAAATTTCCATTTGTACTTTTTTCAAATGTAACATTCCAATATGATGGGCAAATAAGTAACTACATATCCAAAAGGATTAAATGGATCTAAAAAAAAAAAAACTATATGACCCACAAATCCAAAATATAAATATAAGATTTATTATTGGTCAATCCCCCAATTTTTTCTACTAAAAATAAAGAAAAACATCATCTATAGACTGTTTTTGAAAAAGGAAATTCTAACTTACACACCTTTAAAAAGGATGCGCCATATGCACCATCAGTTATGCCATTTTTTTTTTATAGTTATAATCAATTTTCTTCTTTAGTTATTGAAAGAGTAATTTGTATAGCCAAATTGGGTCGAATTAGTTGGAAGTGGCTTTAAGGTTTAGGCTGTGTGATGGGCTGAGCTAAGCTTGATTTAGGCTGAGCAGAGGTCAGGCTGGTCAAAGATGTTTGACTGGACCAGTAAATGCCTAGATTCTTTGACCTAGCTACTTCTTAGAGGCGGTCAATGCTTTGACCGAGATACAAGGGAAGACGGTCAAACGAAAATTGAGAGTGAAACTTTGATCGAGCTAGGAAAAGAGTCGCGCAATGTCAACATGGTGGCGCGTCTTGCAAACTCTGCATAGTGTTGCATGTTGCACAGCTAAGTCAGTGGCAGACAAAGTCAAGTAGTTTAGATGCTTGGTGGGAAGCCATCCAAAGAGTTGTTGTAATGCCCCGTATTTTATTACTCGGATAACCTTACCAATATTCATTAATTAAGTCCATTTACAAATAACATTTCATCATTGGATGAAATGATGAATAATTAAATATACATATTCCCTCTTGTTATACAACAATGACATTTATGTACAAATAAAAGAAATTTCCCGAGGCTTATAATAAAAGAGAGGACACTAGTCTTTATAAAAAAAATAGCACTCAGCCAAACAACAAATGAAGTAGTGCAATCCATCACTACATTACACTTATGAAATGGTAAAACCATTGTTTGATCTTCAAATCCAAAAAGCATTCCCTGTACACATGTACAGGCAGGGGGTGAGCAACTACTAGCTCACCAAGCAATCTCATATTAAAACATTAGAAGATATACGGGTACAAAGATACTCATATATTTACGTAAAATCATATCACGTCAAAACCATATGATTCTATTACATAAACTCTTTAATCCAATTCATTTAATTAACCATAGCTAGTTAGCTTAAATAAATAAGCATGCCTCAAATGCAACATGACATCCTTTTCAATTCATTCAATTACCCATTTGTCAATTGAATCAAATAATTAAACAATTCATAATGACATCTAACAAAGTATTAAATACATTTAATACAATCTTATGAGATGAATGCATATGCTATGTCATGCTCAAAAAAAATTTCTCATCTTTTGAAAATCTTGTGCGCAATGCCAATTTGAAAACACATTAATCCAACAATTTCAATAGAATTCCAAGGTGGTAAATACGACTCAGGTAATCTCTAGGTTGGTGTCTGCAAGTAGACTATACAAGTACTACCAATCTGCCATTTTTACCAGTATTAACTAGAAGGTTCGACACCTGTAATCTGTCATTTTTACCAATATTAACTGGAAAGCTCGACATCTATCATCTACACCACCTTTCAAGACTTACCACCGTATTTATCCCAAAATCATTTCATGAAAATTTGTTTCCCAACATTCCTTTCTCAATGCAAAGTTTTCAAATCAAATTTCAAAACTCATCATTATCAAATGAATTGATATGCTAATGTAATGATTAATAATATAATGTAATATTTCTTCTACTTTCAATACTTCCATACAATATTCCCATTGTTATCAAAATTCTCATTTCTCATTTCAATACAATTTTTCAAGATGAATATAAATACTTTTATTCCAATTCATCCATGGGACAACATAATTCCCACACTTAGAGTAATTTCAACCATTTAACTATATCAACATTTTGAACAACAATTTCCAAAATTTCAACAATTCTCATATTCCATGAAAACCATCATTTATATGTAAATAAATAAATAATTTTTCAAACATCATTTATTTTGACACACAAAATAAATATAACAACATCTTCAAATATTGTTAACATCTTTCTTAAAAACCCTCAATTTCTAGATTTTCTCACTAAAACCACTCATCTGCATTTATTGAAAGAAAGTCACCAAAAACATTTCTCTTCAATCCTCATAGTTCAAAACCCTCAATTTCTATTTTAAAAGTAACAAGAAAGTAAACCCACTTTAAAAAAAAAAATCTCTCATCTTCTTGAATCAACAATCAATTTTCAAAACAAATCAAATGATAATTTTGAAAATCATCTAGATCTTACAAAAATATATATATAACTCAAAGAAAATCCCTACTTATTAAATATTGTCATTTCCATCCTACTATGTCAAAAGTTATGGTATAATCTTAATAACACACTTTTAACCATAACAGATATAACTTTTTAACCAAAACTAATTTAATCCACTAAATTAGTAAGTTTATTATATTTAAAAAAAATTTCAAATTAATAATACCAAACCTAACTTTACATGCCTTATCCCTCAAACATAATTATATTTCAACATAACCATTTTTCATGCCAAGCTATTTAAGGAGGTAATATTTTTACCAAATTCTATACCAATAACAATTTCACAACTTTTTCTAAAATTACTTAATTAACATGGTATTTACATTAAAAAAAATGAAATATGTCAAATAGTAACATTTTCAAGGTTATGAGTTTGAAAGTCCGCATTTCACATTTTATTTTCATAAAAATGAACACAACTTAATCATCAACATATCATTTTTTATAAAATATCATGAATATACCACTTTTAGAGTTTTTAATCCCAAAGCAACTCTATAATTCCTACTTAAGTATTTACTTCATATTCCTCAACATTAATTTATTTTTCTCAAAAATAAATTCCAAATCAAAGATAAAAAAATTCAACTTTATATTTCTCAAAATAAATCATCAAATCATAATATGATGTAGATACAATCCATACATCTTTTAAATTTTATTTTCGGATTTATTTTACAAAATTATCAACACAAAATGATTTTTCCAAATCAATCTCAAAATGCCAACATTTTAAACATTTCAACATAATTTTTCTTCCAAAAATTACCAAACAAAAAATCTGAATATATATATATATAATACCTCTTATAATGATATATTTTTTCAAAATAATCCTAACATAGCTTTAATGTAAAAATATGAAGAAAGTCCTTACCTCAAATAATGAAGAAAAACAGATCTGGAAGGCAAATCTTGCCCGATCATGAATCTGAGACTACTATTGCAAAGATCACGACGAGTTCTCCGACTTTTATTTACAAAAACTTTTGTAAAATTTCACTCTAAAGACTCCTATTCTAAACTCAAGGCTTGGATATCCATGGGATGAAGAGAGACGAAGTAGTGAGGCAGGCCCTCTACTCACCAAAATGAGGAAAAAACAAAAAATGGAGAAGAAAGGGAGTAGTCTGATGAAAAAAGGAAAAAGGGGAGGGGAGTGGGGGATAACCCTACATGGGTTTGCTTTCCTATAGATATAACATCACAAAACTTAATATAAAGTATATTGTAAAACATTTTAAACTTTGATAACATAAAGTATAAAATGGTATAATTTTTCTTATCACAAAAATATAACATTTTTGTATATCATAAAATATAATATTTCGTTCACTACCAAAAATATACCCAATTTCATTCTTTATAAAGGCCCTGTTTAGTAGAGCTGTGAGAAAGTACTTATAGCTTATGCCTAAATAGCTTATAGCTTATAACTATGAACATAAGCTGATTTCTGACTTATAAATTAAGCATCTCCTGCCCCACTCAAAGAATAAGCTGATTTTTGACTTCCAAAAAGCTATAAGCTATAAACTATATGCTAAACCAAACACATCAAAATAGCTTAAATTAAGCTAAAAGCTGAAATAAGCAGTTTTTAAGCTGCACCAAACAGGCAAAAAATATATAATTTTTCACTATATGGTACACATCATAAAATCAACTATCAAATATTTATTATAATCCTATATAATAAATAATAACAACTACTAAGGTGGTTACTACCAATCACCTAATTAAAAAGGACAAAACAGTTAAACATGAGTTATTAAACAAACTCAAATTAAATTAAATCTAAATCATGAGTCTCACCTATAAGTCAAACATGGTCCAATTATATACCAAAATAGTCCCAACAAATTTATCTCCAATCCTGGTCCGAACACCCAAAACTCAATTTCGAATTCTGCTATAAATTAAACTAAACACCAATCAGTTCGTGAATTTTCATAAAATAAATACTCATCATTTAATTCTAAAATTTTTATCCAACGTGCTAGACTCATATGGGAACAACATATAAAAATTTCATATTTTTTTAAGATCGGAAACTATTTTTAAAAAATACAAAATCAAACTGTTTTCGCACAGAATTTACACAGCAATCAAATTCAAAAATTTACTCAATTAAATTATGTACCGGCTATTTTAAAAAAAAATTTATGGGTTATTACAGCTGTGATATCTCACTTAGCTTGTGAGGAGAATGTTAAAGGATAAGCATTATTTTTTAGGAATGTGATTTCTAGGAGGTTTCTACAAAGGAGAGTTAGAGTCCAACAAGGATTGTGCTATGTAGAACTTACAAAAGCTCAAACCAAATCCTAATTTCAGGTATTGCAATTGTTATTCCCAAATTCACAGAGCTTTTATCTCCTTAGTAGGGCTGTGCGGCGGATCCATCGACCCGCCAAAACCATCCGGCTCGACCAGTAATGGATAGATGCGTGGCGCGTGACGGACAGGTGCGTGCTCATATTTTTTCAATTTTCTCGAGCTCGGGTCAAGTGGTGGGTGATCCACCATCATACTCAACAAACCCGACCCGCCTTTTTTTTTTTTTTTTTTTTTTTTTTTTTCCATTTTTTTTACGCCTCAGGCCCCTTTTCTCTCAGTTTACCCTAAGGGTGTGTTTGATTGGAGGGATTATTCACTATTGGGATTGTAATCCGGGGAGGCTCTTTATCTGGCGTTTTTTTTTTTAGTCCGCCGAATATGGAGTCTGGTCGGACTCCTTATCCCCTATATAGGGCACTATTATATCATAGGGGGGTATGAGACAATTTTTGGGGGACTATCCACTGTTGGGATTAGGTAATGAAATGACCATTTTGACCCTCTAGATTTCGAAAATTCTCCACGAGGACCCAACTTTGAAGAATCACTCCACGAGTCGACATCAATAATTGGTACTCCAGCAGAAAAAGACAAAATCCATAGAAGATAAGGATTCTCCTCAGATATCAGAAAAATGCACGCCAAGAAAAGACAAAAAAGATTTTGTAAATATTTTGTGTCTATAATTATTTGAGTCTGTCAATAATAAGGATTTTCCTTCACTCACTACTTTAATAAAGTATGGATAACTCCTATCCTCCTTTATTAAAGAAAAGCTGTGAAAATCTTTATACGTGTCTTGTAATAAATTATAGTGTCAAAATTTTGTCAAAAAAAGGAGGATTGAATGATATGCGATGGGGCCCAAAATAGTACCCGATATCATTATCCTAATCTTTTATTGATAAAGTTTTATCCATAATTGTAACTTACGCATTTATGGCATAGATATTATTGTAGGAGTTTAGGTAGCCTAGGTAGGAGTCTATGGTCTATAGTCTTTTAGACTTTTGTTTTTGGCCAAAACTTTTGACGTATTGTTTTTTGGATTGTATGTATCAACTTTGTGTATAAATTGGCTTGTATGCCAACGGAGGAAGCAGAATGAAAAACACCCCTTCACTCTGCGTTGTAAAATTTCCAACCCTTCTCAAAAACCTCTCAAAACCCTCTAAGTGTACTAAGTTTTTCAGAGTTTCAGAGTCTGTAATATAATCTTTGTAAGTATATTTCTTATTAATATGAAGTGTGAGTAGTTTCTCTTTTTCCTTAAATATTTCGAAAAGGTAACTCTTCTATTCTAAAAATTTATTTTCTTTTTGGAAAAACTAAGTTTATGGAATGCTTGTTTGCTCATTAATATTACATACTTTGAACCTTCGTAGTATTTGCTATTTTCTATTTTGTTACTGAGTGACCTTAGCTGAAGAGCCCGTGTGAGCCGTGGTTAGGCGTTCGAGGGCAAATTGTAGGCAGAAAGGGAAAGGTAAAAATTAGAAAATAAAAATATACTATGTTGAACGAGGCTTAGCTTCAAGGTAGGAGTACATGTAATGAAAATAAACATTGCCTAAATGTAGCAATCCCGGTTTCAATCTTTATTTTATGTTTTGCCACTTCGACTGGGCCGGTCGGGGGTCGAGGGGGCAGCGCCCCTTCGCGGGGGTCGAGGGGGCAACGCCCCTTCGCGGGTCCAAGGGCAGCGCCCTGGCGTGGGTCGAGTGGACACAAAAATGTTTCCTCTCTCAGCGATGTGGGACTCAAAGAGTGGACGAAAGTGTTGTGCCAAACGACGTCGTTTGGTGTGTTTGTTGGAAGTCCCACATCGATTACAAGATACATTTTAAGGTGGACAAACTTCTATATAAGTGCAAGTGCAGAGGGTTAGCTTATCAGCTTCTATGGTTCTTTCTTGGTTTAATGAGCCATTACGAACCGAGCTCTAGTTATGAATTTTAGTTGTGCCGAGCTGGATTTTGGCCATAGTTCCATTGGGATTTTGGCCATAGTTCCTTTGCCAAAGTTGTGTAATTTCTCGAGGGCTTTGTGGTGTGTGGTGGAGATCAAGTTTCATCTCTTTTCATCTTCTCCATTTGAGCTCCGAATTTGAGGTAGGGATTCCTACTCATTCTTATGTGTTTTAACATAAATGTTGAGTTATTTGTATAGATGGTTTGATTTGGGAACTTAAGGTTGGAGATGTAAAATGTCGAAAATAGGGGTTTTGTTCAATTGACTCATACCTGTGTGTTTTGGGTTTAAAATGGAGATTTTTGATGTTTTTGATAATATTTGAGCCTTTGGGTCAATATTGAGAAAAGAAAGGGAAAAATGCCATGTTTGGGTATATTTGGGTCATTCGTAATTAATGATAATTAATCTGAAAATATGAAATTGAGTTGGAAATAATAAAATCGACTCAATATGAGGTAGAATGGTGGAGTTGGATTCTTTAATCACTCACTTTGAAAATGTTGAGATTATATATATTTGTTGTAGCATTTATTTTCTGTTTAGAAATAACTGCTTTGGGCTATCGGTGGAGGATAGTCTTGACTGTTGTAGACAATGCATGATGATTAGGCAAACTAAAACTAATCAATTGAATATGTCATCGAATATGACGGTTGGAATAATACATTGAATTTATGTATTAACTGATTATGTATATGATATGTGTTTATATACATTGTACTGTGTGGGAGGAGATAGGGGATGTACTCCACGGTTTAGGGGAAGATAGGGAATGGACTCCAAAA
Source organism: Camellia lanceoleosa (assembly GCA_025200525.1). NCBI lineage: Eukaryota > Viridiplantae > Streptophyta > Magnoliopsida > Ericales > Theaceae > Camellia > Camellia lanceoleosa. The sequence goes on from CM045767.1 coordinate 65,760,849, forward strand.
CCAGATATTATTTGGGAGGAGATAGGGGATGGACTCCATTGATACAGCAAATAAGTGTATCTATTAAAGTATTGATATAGCAAATCTGTATATCATATATGAAGTATGGAAGTGTTTTGTTTAAGATTGATACAACAAATAAGTGTATCTATTAAAGTATTGATATAGCAAATCTGTATATCATATATGAAGTATGGAAGTGTTTTGTTTAAGATTGATACAGCAAATAAGTGTATCTATTAAAGTATTGATATAACAAATCTGTATATCATATATGAAGCATGGAAGTGTTTTGTTTGATATTGTTACAGCAAATATGTATATCTATTGTGAAGTACGAAATGTTTAATTTGAGTCTTTATCTCAATTGAAATGGAAGTACTGTTGATATGAGATGTAATCTCACTTAAAGGGTATGGCCAGGTTCTGAGCCAGGATTATAAATTAAGAAATGGTAATTATTATGAAACATGGATACATTTATCATGTAATTAAAATGGATTATGAATGGATATATGTGAGTCAAACATTTATTGAATGCTCATGTTTTAGTTATTGCCCATATTATGTTTAGCATATCTCTACTGGGCTGTTAGCTCACCCTATATGGGAATATCATTTTCAGGTGCAGGTGAGATGTTACCTCCAAGGCAATAGCATGGATGGACTCTAGGGAAGCAAGAGCTTCCTAGTTATGCTTTATGTGTGCATGAGTGTTATTTGTAAAGCCAAGGGCTTAATGTGTAATGAGCAAGACTCTATTTGTGTAACCAAGCAATGTCTTGGAAAGATGAAAGCCTATATGGCATTTAATTGCTTGCTAAACAGTGAACTCTGATATATGAATTTATGATGTTTCTTATATTTATTCCGCATATGAGTTATCTTTATTGCAATATTTCGGGGCTTGACACTAAAAATAGTTTTTGCCAAAGAATAAGAATTTTAGAATAAAAGGACAGCAACCCGAGTAGAAATATTAAGGAAATATTGTTCATATAAGAATTTTAAAAAATCAAAAAATTTTATGCCCTTAGAAGAAGAACTTAGAATTAAAATTAAAATTAGTACTGAACTAATACAAGAGTTAGAAGATCAAAAATTAAGATATCAGTTTCTTTTATCATTAGCTTTTGGCAGATCTTTAGAAAATTACAGTTTAAAAATTTCTCAGATAAATAAACAGCTAACTGTAAAACAAGAAGCCTTAAAATTAGCCATACAACAGCTTGAAGATCTATTAGCATAACTGTAGAATTAATTAGATAATTCTCTGCCCCAATTCCAAAATAGTGGTAGACTACTAACTCACCCCCCCACAAAAAATTGGTATCAGAGCAGTGTTCGGTTTTAGGACAGTTTAAGTTAGTTTATGCATTTTGCTTATGGTAATAGAGTAGTTTTTATTTTTGGACATTTTAGTTATAAATTTCATGTTATAGTAGCTTTTAATAATTTTAAAGTAGGTATTAATTTTGTGTATGAAAAAAGTAGAGTATCTAGATTTAGAACTCAGCAGCCATAACCATCGTCTTAGCATAAATAAAAATAATTTCCGTTGTAATTTTGAAGAGACTTTTACACATCAGCTTCGTAGTGAACATAATCCTCAGCTAAATAGTATCATAGATTATCAGATTAATTTTGCAGAAAATATTAAAAAGGACATAGACAAAATTAGTAATCTTTTTATTTCATCTATAGAACACCTTCGTAATAATCGTAGCATAATTAAAGATCAAGATAAAAAATTACACTATATTCAAGATCAGTGTAGTTCTATCCTACAAAAAAGAATAGATTTAAATTTAGAAAAATTTCCCACTAAGCTAGAAATAGAAACATTAATTTCAGCTACAAATCAAATAGCTAAACAAATAGAACAAATTAATCAAATTCAAGATAATTTAAAATAGAAATTAGAAATTTTAGAACAACTTGTAAGATCTTAGTTTATGAGTTGTGATAAAAAAGCTAATAGAGATTACCAGACTATTTTAAAACAAGCAGAAGATTTTCATAATAACCCAGAAGGAATCAGTAGCTATCAAGGAATAAATCAATCAGATAAAATATCAGTAAGACAAAATAATATAGAAATTTTATTTTTAATTAGATTGTGTGAAAAATTTGAATATCTATCAGAACAACTACATAGTTTAGAAAATCACTTAGCTTCTTTAGAGAAAATAATACTTCAAAAAGGAAAAGGAGTAGAAGGACCATCCAACAGACCCCAATCTCAGGTAAACGAGGAAGATATAGCCAGATATTTTGAAAAGCTTAAATTACCAAGGAAATCACTCAGAGAATTTCTGTAAAATAAAAATGTTTAAACAGCTAATAAAAGGTAGTAGTAGTAAAAAGCGTAATGAAGATGAAGATATCAAAATAAAAGAATTTATAGATGTAGAACAACAAATAGAAAAATTTTAAAAAGAAAAGTTAGAATTAATTCCAGCTAAATATGTGTATAAGTTAGGAAAGATTCATAAAAAACAATATTTATTTAAACACTATGGTGAACAGATTATTAGTGTAACTCAAGAAGACGAAAAAATAGAGCTAAATTTAATAAAAAGAGAAAGCTATAAATATGTAGTAAATGAACACCTTAAAATGACTCACTTAGGATTAGTAGTGGTAGGAGTTAAGGCGTTAACCAGAGAAAATTTAGGAACCAAAGTTTTTGTATGTCTTTATGATGATAGATTTAATGATGTAGGACAAAGCATTTTAGGCAGCTATGAATTAGATATGAATTCTAAAAGAGGAATAGTTTATTTTACACCAGATTTCTAACTACCAACCTCGACCTTTCATAAAAAGATAAAAATAGGAATAAAGAGTAGAGGATACAAAATGAAAAAAGGAGAAAAGAATTTATTAGTTTGCACAGGATTTTTAGGTTTAACAGTCTCAGAAAGTAATACTCACTATAGACTTACAAATGATCGATAGTTAAGTTATTAGGCTAAAAGGAATAAAGACACGACTAAAAAATTTAATTTTGAAGATAATGCAAAGATTAGATTGGAAATTAGGAGACTTTTAGGACAAAAGAGATTAGCCCTCAAGACAATTTATTATATCAAGCCAGATGGAAATTATGCAAGAAGATTTACTCAATATACTTATGTAGCACCGTAAAAATTCAAGATGATGAATTTAGTAATATAGATAGAGAAGAAAATCAAGATAATCGTAGTGAAATAAATCACTTTATATGATGATGAAGAAAAACCATATCACAAAATAAGATATATAGTATTGATGAGATAGATTTAGAAAAATTCACCCTAGAAAACATGAACAAGATATTAGATGCTAGATACTTGAATATTTAGCTAGAGGAGATACCCATGATGAAGCAAAGTCATTTTTAGATCAAGAATTCCATAGAATATGTAGATGATATCATAGAAGATAAAATACATCCCAAGAAAATATTTAGAATACCGAACAACCTAAGATAGAAGATACTTTTTATATGAATACGTAAAGCACAAGCACTAGTAACCCATAACCAACTGCATAAGATCCCGTAGAACCAATGCATTATGCAAGAGGAGGAAGAAGACCATTAGCGATTAGCCAGACGCGAAGTCATGCAGATCCAAATAAAAGCTATAGGTTTCATGGAAAGCGAGACAATTAGATATGAGTATACAATTACAGCCAGCTAATAACCAAGGAACCCTTTTAGACCTAGCAAGATTCGACCCTTAGATATGGTAAGAAGTAATAGAAAGATGGGAAAAAGATGCAGTAAAAGCATGGATAACCAGTCCCTATGAATCAATAGACAATAGACATGTGGGAATATATGGAGACTCTTTAATATTTATTTAACTTTTAAAGGAAAATATGAAGAAACAATTAAACAGCTTAAAGAATTAGGAAATAACCCCTGGAATTTCACTAGTTTTATTAAAGAGATACTTATAGGATATGACCCTTCTAGAGGAAATGACTCCGCTCAAAGTGTAGCATTAATTGAATTAGATCAGATAACATTAGGAAGTTGGAGATATATTGTACCTTTTAGTAAAGAATACTTAGCTATAGCAGCCAGAACAGGGAAAAGTTTTGATGAAGAAATAGGAAATAAATATTTTAGAAAATTACCCGGAGAACTAGGAAGAGAAATATAAAATAAATGGTCAATTTATTGTGCAAGTTTTCCAGCAAAACTAGCTACAGGAGAATTAAATATAAGAGGAACTTTAGGAATAGGACCTAGAATAGTTTTTACATTTTATAAGCTTAGAGAAAAATGTATAGAAGTTAAAATACAGAAAGACTTGAAAAAACAAAATTATGGTTTTTGTAGCAGTGTAATATATACTCCTCAGCAATATGAAGATAAATATAATAGGAAAAAATACAAAAAAATATGGAAAATATAGAAAAGAAAAATATTGGAAGAAAAAATATCGAAAATCATGAAAAAAACAGAAATTCATTAGGAAAAGCAGAACCTTTAATAGGACAAATTATAAGAGATTACCTAAAGATGAAAAAGATAAAAGAAAGCAGAGATATGTTAGGAAACCTAACAGTAAAAAATGTAATTGTTTTATATGTGGAGAACCCAATCATTTTGCAAAAGCCTGCCCAAAAAGGCAGAGACCTAATACTAATAAACAAATAGAAAGACTACATATTATAGAAGATTTAGAAGAAGATATAGTTAGCATAAATAGTGATGATTCAGAAATCTATAGCATAGTTAGCGATTATGAATATCAAATTGAAGCAAATAGTTCAGATAGTGATTCAGAAAGTGATACAGATGTAGATAATCTTTTAGGACAACTCAACCAAGAAATAGGAATAACTCATTCTCAAGATACTTTCTTTATGATAGAATGTAATGCAGATACTGAATGCCAGCATAATTTTCAAATAGGATTAGGATTTGATACTACTAGATGCAGCTATTGTAATTGGTTTCCAGCTAAAGATAAGAGAGCTCAATGTTTATTATGCAGCATAACCTATTGTATAATCTGTCTCGAAAAATTAAACATGACACATAAAATAACACCAGCAAATAACAGAGAAGATCATAGTATAGAAAGTAGAGAATTACGTCTAACAAATAGAGAATTAGAAGTACAAGTAAGAGAACTTAAACTTCAAATTAGAGAGATAGAAACTAAGACTAGTTTTGACATAGAATGTTTATAATTAGAAAATAGACAACTTAAACAGCAGCTAGAACAATTTCACAGTAACAACCCCGTAAAAGATAAACTAGTTGAAGAACATATGAACTCTTTAGAACTAGTCAACTTAGTTGATTCTCAACCTTTTAGTCAATACTCTCAAGTACAACCAGATAATACATATTTACCATTTAATTACCCCGTTATACCCAAGTCAAATTTAGTTGAGATCTCTTGTGTAATTAAATTTGTAGAAAAAACCCTCAGTATAGATGCCATGATAGATGCAGGAGCTAGTAAATCATATATTGAACAACGCGTAGTTCCCCCAGGATGGAGCATGTCACGACCCAAACTCGCCCCTAAAAGTTTGGGCATGACCCATACAGAAACGAACACTTAACCTGCCATACATAACATATGGGGTCGAACGGAAGCATCTAACAATATAAACGAACATAAATAAAAGAGCTATATCCATTGAGCGACCTCTATTATGCCAGGATCACATACTGAACATAAAGCAAACAAACATGTAGTAGTATGCATCGAAGAATTTAGCTATGGACATATACATATATAAACTCAGCTCCCATAATTGGGCGCAACAAAAACAGTAAAAACGAAAAGAATTATATACACTTCAACCTTAGATAGGTAATCAGGGTATAAAACCAAAAGTTCAATAAAACTCCATAAAATGGTTGCCTTTACTTAAGTGCTTGGACTCTCCGGGGTTGACAACAAAAAGAGTGGATGCCACGGGTTAAGACTGACCTTCAGGTAGGATACCTACAGAACAAACGTAACATAAAGTGAGCCAAGCTCAGTAAATAATAGTACATGAATAATCCAACGCCTAACTTGAATTAACATACATATCAATGCATACATAAATAATGAGGCATAAAGTTAATTAAGTTTGTATTAATTCTTGCATGGCCTAAGGCCCAGTCTTGAAACATATTGACTTAAAACATAATGTCTTGGAACATAATGACTTTAAGCTCTTGCACAAAGTGGCGATAGCCCTTGAACGTATTAGCATTAAGCTTTTAAACATGGTGGCATATAGCCCGTGTACATATGACATGAAGCTCTTGAAAAGTTGGCATAAAGCCCTTGAACATGTGGCACGAGGCCCTTGAAACATGTTAGCCATAGGCTAAAATAACGTGTGGCACAACGGCCCTTGAAAGGTTGGCATGAAGTCCTTAAAATGGCATAAAGCCCTTGTAACTTGTAATGGCATATAGCCCTTGAAAACATGGTGGCTATAAGCCCTTGTAAATGGCACGAGGCCCTTGAAAATGTATGTAAACTTGTACCATACTTGAGCTTGTAACATGCATAGACTTAAGCTTGTAACATGCATAAACTTGTAATATACTTGAACTTGTACTATGCGTATACTTATAACATGCTTGAACTTGTAATAGACATGAGCTTGTAACATGCGTATACTTGAAGACTTGTAACATACATGAACTTGTATATACTTAGAACCATACTTGAAATAGAACATACTTGTCAAAGATAGAATAATTCACATCCTTATGAGGATCACATAATAATGTTAAACATTTACATGCATGTCATAGGTTTTTAACGACCTCGGGTCCATAAGTAACCCCATAGAATAATCTCAAGTTCAGATAGGTACTTCGCTTAAAGATGGACATGATTTCATTTATGCACTAAGAACGACGTAGTTTACTTATAGATAATAGAGAATTATTATTCGTTATTAATAAAACCGAGTCATTCCAAATTCATACCGATGTAGACCAATCTTCCAACGTTCACATTGACTGTCAATCATCATAAATGTTCGTGTAACATGTTTGTGTAACACTTACAAGAAACAGAGCATTAGTGATAATAATTATCAATGATAAATAAAATGTATATCTTCGTACTATTACTCACAGTGATCGGTTCTCGGTGGTAATGGTACAATGTCCTCGTCTCGATCTACAATACAATGCACAACACATAATATGAGGTTATACTCGATCCTTTGCTTATTCTCTTTGATCATTTAATCAATTAGTCATGGTGGTAGCACTCATATGCTTTAATACATTGTAATCCATGTCTTAAAAAAAACAGGAGAAATCGATGGGAAATGGTTTAGGTGAAGAAATGGTACAAAACTAGTTGACAGAAAGTGAATAGTCGTCACTAATTTGGGTATAACTTTTTCTGTATTTAGAATTTGGAAGTGAGACTAGCGTCATTGGAAACTAGACTTCCGGGGCTTGATTTTAGGCTCAAGAATCACTCAAAACGGAGTCCGGATGCAAAAGATATGCTTGATCAAAGTTGGCTGGACAGCTGTCTTCCGCACGTGCGGCAAGAAGCCCCGCACGTGCGGCGATTTGGGCAGAAAACTGTTCGAAAATTCAGCAAAAAATCCAATTTTTGGTGCTCTTGTTCAAGGCTCAAAATAGGGTCTTTTAATTGTTAAACATGGGTCAAAATCATGTAACTAGAAGCCATAACATAGATCAATCTAAGTCCAATTTGAATCTTTGATCTTAATTTACAAAAGCAACTTCATTTCACACATACATATACATATATACATACATAATCATTTAGCTACATAATCAAGCTCAAGAAATATGATTCTAATTAATCATTCACCACTTACTTGTTCCAAACCTAACCCTAATTTGTAGAACATGAAGAGCTTTCTACTTAATTATCAAGGAGAGGAACCAATTAGAATGAATTACACATACCTTAAGCTTTACATCTTTCAATCCTTTCTAATTTCTCAATCTTTCTTGTTGAGTTACTTCATTTCACCTCTCTCACGTAGCTCTCCCCTTTCCTCTAGATATTTTTGTTTTTGATTCTAAGTAATGTGTCCATCCCCTCATAAGGCACCCAATATATATATAAATATACACACACCAACATAATACAATAAAGAGAACCAAACGTGGTCTTACGAATCGCGCAAAATTAAATTTCAATTAAACTTTTCAGATAACTCTAAAAATCATGCTGATCATAAATATGTCCCCTGTTCTGATTTCTGAAGCTTCTAAGGCCTTTAATTTGCAGTATAAAGTTAATCACCCAAACGTCCATTAACGAATCAGACAAATTAGATTTCAAATTAATTTTTCCCAATAGTTCTAAAAATTCCCATTAACATACTCAAGTACTCAATTTTAATTTTTGCCCCCATAAAGGTCGGTAATTTCAATTTTAAGTCCGCAACTCAACTGATAATGCTTCAATTCTACTAGATATAATTAAATCCAAACACATCATCTCATAGGTAAATAAAAGTGATTTCTTATACGCATTTGGGGTCATTACAGAGCACAGCCATAACAACCCCAACTTTAGTCAGCATAGCAGATGGCACTAAACAGACATATACACATTGCATTAATGGCGCCCAAATTAGTTTTCATCATCTAGGTTCTCAAGATCAGCACATAGAATGGTTCCCATTACCTCAAGTTTGGATAGGAAATACCCGTCAGAATCATCCTTTCATCTTAGGACTTAATTTCATACTTAGCTTACAAGGTGGCATGTTCATCAGCCAACACAACATCAGTTTCTTCAAACGAACTGTCAATACGCCCACAGCTTATGCCCTTAGCACCATCGCCCATTCATCAGAGTTGCGTGCGAAGCGTGGTGGTACCATAGGAGTAGATTTCGTTCCGGCTAGTTTTTTATTCCCTAGTAGAAATATTTTTCCCGAGCTAGCCCAAACGTACATACGTAATGAGATAGCAAATACTTCTTCAGAAAATTTAGATATGGAAAAGTATGAGTTAGAAGAGTTTGATTTTGAAGAAAAAGGAAACTATTGGAACCTAGAAGATTTTCAACAAATAGTTAACTTAGAATTAATTTTTGCTAAAATAGGGAAATTAAAGAAAAAACCAATATATAGAAGAACATAAAATGATTTAGACGAGATAATAAGATTAGCTGAAACAACAGGGATTTTAGGAGAACAACCCATGAAATATTGGGAAAGAAATAAAATTTTAGCTAGTTTAGATATAAAAAATAAAAATTATAGGATTACCTCAGCACAAATAGATCATACACCAGCAGATATAGAAGAATTTAGAACTCAGATTAAGGAATTATTAGATTTAGGAGTAATTAGACCTAGTAATAGTCCACATAGAAGCGCAACATTTATGGTTAGAAATCATGCAGAGATAAAAAGAGGAAAAGCTAGAATGGTTATAAATTATAAAAGATTAAATGATAATACAGAAGATGATAAATATAATATACCAGATAAAGACCAACTCATAAATAGAATACAGACAGCAAAGATATTTAGCAAATTTGATTGTAAGTCAGGATTTTGGCAGATAAAAATGGAAAAGGAAAGCATATCGTGGACAGCCTTCTGTTGCCCTCAAGGACACTATGAATGGCTAGTTATGCCTTTTGGATTAAAAAATGCACCTTCCATATTTCAGCGTAAAATGGATAGTATATTTAATAAATATAGTTTTATACTGGTATATATAGATGACATATTAGTATTCAGTCCAGATAAAAATAGTCACATAGATCATTTGTATATAACATTAGAAGAATTCATAAATAATGGAATAATAATTAGCAAGAAAAAGACGGTATTAAATAAACCTTACATAGAATTTTTAGGAATGGAGCTAGGAGATGGAAAAATTAGGTTACAACCTCATATAGTCAAGAAGATTTTAGATTATCCAGATAAATTAGAAGATACAAAACAACTTCAATCTTTTTTAGGAATTTTAAATTATGCACAAATGTATATTCCTAACATTAGTAAAATAATAGGACCCCTTTATAGTAAGACTACACCCACAGGACAGAAATATTTCAATCAGCAAGATATAGCTCTAGTCAGAAAAATAAAGACATTTGTAAAAATCTACCAGACCTACAACTTCCCTTAGAATCAAAATACATAGTTGTAGAAACAGACGCAAGTCAATTAGGATGGGAACAATATTATTAGCCAAACCCAAAGAAATATGACAAGAAAATAAAGAACGATTCAGAGATATATTTACGAAAATTCAAAGAAAAGGACACAACCATGACTAGCCTAAATTTCGAAATATTATGAGTAGTATATGCAATAAATAAATTTAGATTATTCTTGCACAAGCCTTTTACAATTAGGACAGATTGTGAAGCCATAGTTAGATTTCATAACAAACTTAACGAGCGTAAATTAAGTACTAGAAGATGGGCAAAATTTTTGGATTGTATAGTAGGACAGGGATATAAGGTAGAGTTTGAACATATTAAAGGAAGTGATAATAGGCTAACAGATTGGTTAAGTAGGAAAATTTATTTAGAAAAAGAAGATAACCAGTTTAATTTTTGTGCAGATAATGGAGAACAGCAAGACCATGAACTTTGGGGGATTTTCTCGTCCCATTCATGAAGGCAAAACCAAATTCAGACCTTTAACAGAGATTGAGTTAGACCCAGTTCAACAGTGTCTTTTAGATAACCTTTGGAACAGTCAGAACCACCCAGCTAAACGCCTTTCAGCCCTAAACTCTCTCAGTATATATTTTTCAAAAATCCAAAATAAACCTTTGTCAAAAAGTTTTTCTTTCTATGTAGTAGCTAAAGAAACCAAGCCTGGTATTTACCATGACTGGACAGAAGTAGAACCTTTAGTCAAATATTTTCCTACACCCCAGTTTAAAGGATTTTATGATTTTGAGTCAGCCAGTACCTATGCCCGAAGACAAATAGGAACTAGTTACTTACCTCCTTACCTAGCCCAAAAATCAAACAACTCACTAGTGAGGAATTTGACCAATTGAGTGCTAGAATGTATTTCTTCAGGCATTCTATCATTCGATCTCTTTGTGAGAAAAGCCAAGTAATGGAAGACCTAAAACCCTATATTTACACCTTAGCCGAAGATAGCAGAAATAACTAGTTAGTCATTATTCAGCAATTTCTTCAGGACCTCTCCATAGCAAGAGTTGACTGCCCTGGCCTAGCTTATTAATGGACCTATACCTATGAAGATAAAGAACAGCCCTGCTTAGAAGAAGAAAAATGCAGAAAGAGATTCGAACATTTTGGCAGATGTTAGTGTAACCTAGACTTCAGCATTTGCCTTTGCCAGATAAATTTTGCTACATTCGAGCCATTGGAGATAGAAATTCAGGGCGAAACTCGTTATCTAATAGCCCCAAAATTGTTAGATTACGGCTTTGTCTCTAGACAAATTTTCACAGATTCAGATCAGACAGATAGCTTTGGACATAAGCTTGCTCATGCAGTACTGTGCGTAATGGAAGAACATCATCCGTATCTAGAAGCTTTGATAGATAGCAAACTACCAGAGTGGAAGGAAATATGGTGCAATCCAGCTAAACACAAAATGTACCTCAAAGGAACCTCTACATTCCCAGGATACCCAGAATTTCTCAACAGGAGACCATGGCCATGCAGAAGATTTCCACTCAAAGACCAGCTCAATAAATGGAGAAAATTTGCTAACAACTCACTATTAGCATATAATGGAAACTATGGGCATCTAGTCTGTGAAGATAGACATCAGAAGATACATTGTAATTTAGCCATCTCAGGATATCCATTCAGCAAAGAGATATTTGTCGATGAAAGTCAGTACCCAAACTATCAGCATAGCGTCTCTTATGAATCATCGGTGATGGGAGAAAATGATCAAGAATGGTACGATGAACCACCCATGGGAGATGGGGATGACTTTTATGACCAACTCTCAGCAGCAGACCTGGACGACCTAGCAGACAGAATGTATGGATAAAAAATATATATATATGTTTAATGTTGCTATTACTTAGTAAATAATTAAAAAAAAATAAAACAGTCATTTGTTCATTTATTCTATCCAGTCCATCTAATCAAACGTTAAATTCACTAAAAATAATCATTTCTAAACATCTAATCTTATAAAAAAAAAATAAACACAAAATACATATTTAATCCAACTAAATAATCCAAGAGATTCACAGCAAGACTGGAGTCTAATAAATTCTAATGTTCCCTTATCCAAGTCCGTCTAATAAAACAGAAACTAACTTTTTCGCAGACTCAAAAAAAAAGAAAAAAAGATGGTGTTTGGGAAGTGAGTTTTTATGTAGGTTTTTTTACTTGTAGGTTTTTATTAGATAAATTTTTTTTGATGTTTGGGAAGATAGTTGGGTTTTTATGAGGTTAGATGTAATGATTGTGAGAGAAAAAGTGAAATGATTATAGAGTTGGATGTGATATTTTGTTTGGATGTATTTTTTTTAATTTTGTAAAAAGTTTGTCTTTTAGTAGAAAAAATGAGAAAAAAATTTGGAACCTAGGCTCCCAAACACCACCAAAAAAAAAAAAAAAACACGCAGAGACACTCTCTCTCCCTCTTTCCTCCCTACCCATCGTCCGACAGTCTACATTGAACCTCCGACCGACAATCTACACTGAACCTTTGACCGACGATCTACACTAAACGGCGAGCGATCTACACTGAGGTATCTCTCTCTCTCTCTCTCTCTCTCTCTCTCTCTATAGATAGAAGACATACAGATACCTCTCTCTGTATATTGAGTTGATCGTTTATGAGTAATCGGCCTCTGAGAACCTTCGTTAATGGTTTCTTTTGAGATTCTTCGTCTCTGTGTAGCGTGAGATTCTTCATCTCTGAGTTGATCGTTTACCTTTTCTATTTTTTAGATATTTTTTTATCAATCATTCTTAATGAAGAAATAAAGAATTTATAAAGATAAACTCTCAATTTTCAAGCAACAATAACTTAACATTGTGTGTGTGACAGTTGAATTTGTAGCAAATTTATTGATCTATCAACTCTTTTTTGTTGTTAGTAGTTTTGGTAAGGAGAGATGGGAGAAAGGAAGGTGTTGAACAAGTACTACCCGTCGGACTTTGATCTGGCGAACATTCCGAGGCGGAGGTAGCCGAAGAACCAGCAGATAAAGGTGCGGATGATGCTTCCCATAAGCATTTGCTGCGGCACCTGCAGCAATTACATCTACAAAGGTACCAAGTTCAACTCCCGCAAGAAAGAAGTCATCTGCGAGGTATACATATATATGTGTGTGTGTGTGTGTGTGTGTTTATTTATTCATAATTGTTAATTGTTAATTGTTAATCTCTTTCATAGTCCTTGATTACACTATCTGAGAATTTTTTATTTTTTATAATTCTCTAAATTGGAGACTCTACATATTGTGTATTGTGTATTTGTATCGTTATCTATCTGTTTGGTTGGGCAGACTATTGCCTAGGATTGGGATCAGGGGCGGAACCAGAAATGTTGTTTTGGGGGGTGGGGAAGGTGTGTGTATAAAAAGATTTGACTTAGTTTTGGTACATGACTAATTAAAAATAATTTTTTATACAAACATTGTGAAAACAGAATTTCACAAGGATGAAATTAAATAAATCTAAACAGTCATTTTATAATTTAAAATAGTTAAAAATCATCTCATTATATATTATAAAATACTGGTAAAATAAAAAAATTAGTGAGTGATTTTATAAAATAGGTATCATCTCATTATATATTTTATAAATAATCTCATTATATATTATAAATAATCATGAAATATAAGGGTAGTATTTGAATATTCCAAAACTTGGGAGGGACCCTGGCCGCTGCCCGTCCCTATACAGTTCCATCCCTGATTGGGATTATTAATTCATAAGACTCACATTACACTATTTGGTTGCAAATTTTATTCGGATTAGATTTCAATGACCATTTTATTCAACAAAATTGATAGAATTTTTAATCCTACAACTAATACTGCAAAACATATATATAATTGGGATTATATATTTCCACATCTATTGCAAAATAAATGTGGACAAAAGGGAATTATGTATCTCACTAACTGAGCTGGATAACCAATCCTACGCTAATCTCATGGACTATTAATCCCTCACTATTAGTCCTACTAAATTTATGTCTTTGTTTTAGAATGATTGATTGCTAGAAATTTTGGGCATTCTAGTAGAACTCGAATATTGTTGGCATGTAATTGAGGCAACAGTTTTTTGTGAAGGAAAGTGTACTTTTTGGATGTTATTCACAGCTCGGGCTTTATCCATGGGACTTTTAGAGAACCAAAAGATTTGTGTACATCAGCTTTTACTGGTGGTATGTGTTTAATCACCTAGACACATTGATCAGACTACACCCTTGTGGTATGAGCACATAGTGAATAATAAAAAAACAAAATAGCTATTAGTTCATGCATGTTTTAGGGCCTGGTTCCATGCTGGTGATTGTGCATATTAAGCGTTCTAGTCATAGGTTCCTCATATGTAATGTATAGTGGGATATGATGTGTTTTATGATCTTTCTAATTTTTAAGTTAAATTATGATGTTTACAAAACTAGTTTCTATGGGACAGGTTACTTGTTTTAACATTTGGTTGATTGTTAACCTTTTGGAATGGTATCTCTTGGTACTATGATGATTATTTTTCTTTATTTTTTAAATACATGTTTTTGACATCGAAAATCAATCTGCTTATTACTGATAAGGAAAACCATTTTAATTAGTTTATAGTCACTTAGATTTTTTATTTATTTACTAATTTGATGTTAGATAAGGACTAACTATCTAGGCCTTAAACTATTTTGTAGGTTTTTATCCAAAGAGAATGTTGCTGTGCATAACTACCACGATTTCTAACTGATCAAAAAGTCTGCATAACTTCTTGAAGAAAAAAAAAAAACTTGAATTTTTTTGCACAAAAATTCGTGGATCTCCTCTGCTCCGCCTTTATTAGAAGTTATTATTCTTCCCCTTGCATGGGTCACCTATTATTTCTTAACTAGTGACGAATGGTAGATGTCTCCAATTGAGGTTAGAGGATTAACACAAATTGTGTAAGAAGGCAACTATTGATCATAAATCTAGAGACACATTCTAAGTAGAGCAACCATATTTTTATGTGGATTCAATGTACCCCCAGTACTATCACTACAAATTTACTACTGTTCTAGATGCCAGATTTTTACCATCTACCTTATCTTTTCTACTTTCACATAGGGATTAACCTGATGAAGTGATGTCCTGACTAAACATATTCTATGTAAAAGCATGAGGTGACATTGGATGAAATTTCAACATTATGCTGTTTGAAAGATGGATACCCTTGTTATGGTTATAATATTGTTATCTTCACTCTATTTATCCTTATTTCTGTGATCGGTAAAATACATCCTTTTCGACTTTGATTATGAGATATGTATTACTATTGTTCAAAGAACTGGTATGTAACGCCTCAAAATTAAACCCATTAAACATAAAACAAGACAGGCATTATTAAAAGAAAAACGTTATATTATTTAAATCATCAGAGTATTATGAAATAAAACATCAAAATAAATGCCCTACGGGCTTACATCTTGCCAAGCCAACACTTGGGCACAATTTCATGAGTTCTAACTCAAAACAACTAAAGCCCTAGGCTTGAATGTTTACATAATTCAAATAAAACAACTAAAACAAATAAAACAAGTCTTCAAGTCCAAATCCTCACAAGCTAAGTCTTTGGAGGTAGTGAACCACCGAACACGAAAATGAAGTTCCCATATAGGGTGAGCCACAGCCCAGTAGAGAAATACTAAACCAAGCATAAGAATTAACTAAAGCAGTAGTACCCGATACATGGTTAACACAAGATAATCAATTTACAATTTATTGACACGAATGCCTACATTGTCTATGACACATGGTCTATGACACCTTTTTCTTTCCATTTACACAGACATGGCTCAGAACCTGGCCAAACAACTCAACAAGGATAACAAATCAGGTTAAACCTTTCTTATAACATAATAAACACACATGCTGGTGTTATACCAATCTTAATCAAATTCACATCCATACTTCCCAACTGATACACATGGTGGTGATGTATCATATTAACAACAAATAGAAATATTTCTATCATCAATAAGCACCCACATATGTGATGCTACTGGAGTCCATCCCCTATCTCCTCCCAACAAATCCGGTTTAGAGGTCCATCCCCTATCTTCCCCTAAACCGTGGAGTTCATCCCCTATCTCCTCCAAGACCAAATGCATATGCAACATAATCAATACTTGACATACACAACATATAATCAATACACGAATATTCTGTATTAATTCAACAGTCAGATAAATGACTCAATTTCAGTTATACCTAAGCCGCATGCAAGGTCTACAACAATCAATGGCTATCCTCCACCGATAGCCCAAAATAATTATTTCTAAACAAGAAATAAATATAACAACACAATGAAATTTCATCATTCTCATAGGTAAGTATTTAAATTACTCAATTACATAGTTAAATCACTAAGTTCCCCAATCTCATGAATTAAACCCAATATCACAATTTTCCCTTAAATTAATCTATGACAAACCCTAAGGTTTCTCCCAAAATTCCCAAACTACCCCCACATACCAAAATACCACCACTTAGGATTAAAACGTATAAATGGAGTAGGAAATCCCTACCTCGAAGCAAAGAACCCAAAAGAAGAAGACGAAGATGATAGCCCAAATTCCAAAGTGCTCCAAATTCAAGTTTGTTCAGATTAAATGAAAGCCCTCACTCTCCTCTATCTTTTTTGTAAAGCAACTAGGGTAAAAACACACCCTAACTAGATCAATCCTAGGAGAGAAGGTGTTTAGAGAAGAAGAGAACTCGGAATTAGGGTTTGGGATCAAAAGAGGATGAAAAACTGCTTAAAAATCCCGCTGCTGTGTTTATATACTGGACAGGCTCGCTCGAGCGAGGACCTGGTCGCTCGAGCGACCAGACACAAGAAACTGACCTCGCTCGAGCGAAGAGAAGCTCGCTCGAGCCAAAGACAAACCAGCTCGCTCGAGCGAAGGAAAGCTCGCTCGAGCCAAGATACACTGCTCTCAGGTCTAGGTACTGGACGCAACTCTCGCTCGAGCCAAGAAAGGCTCGCTCGAGCGAAGAACCAAAAATAAAGACCTCGCTCGAGCGACCAAGCCAAAAACTGAACATCAACACTTGGTTTCTAAACCCAACCAACCTGCAATCAACCTGCCCAAAACATCCTATAACTCAAGAATAAGGAATTAAAGGACAACAACAACAATAATAAGACAATAGAATCTACGGAACATAAGTCCGAATATGATAATCAAATGGGAAAAGACCGGGGTCGCTATACTGACTGAAATGTTAAAACTATTTGCAAACATACTTGGGGATCCAAATATTCAGGTTTTATTTCAAATGCACTAAGTGCTCTGCTGAGTTAACAATAAAGACCGACCCACAAAATTCAGACTATGTTGTTGAGTCGGGTGCATCACGGAATTTCGAACCTTGGCATGCAAAGGATGAGGTATTAAGTTAGCATGCCATATACATCTTTCTATTTCATCTTTAGATCTCCTTATTTTGTTGCAATCGTGATTTGATTTTGGCTTCTTATATAATTTGTACATTGCTCTCTTTGTCAGGAAGCAGATAAGGAAAAACAAAAAAGGGAAACTGAAGAGATGGGAGATGCAATGAAATCCTTGGAGAATAGAACCTTGGATTCAAAAAGAGAGATGGATATCCTTGCTGCCCTGGATGAAGTAAAGTCCATGAGGGTACTTGCTTAGTCAAATAACTAATACATAGTGAACATAATAAACATATATTATGGGGGTATGTTGATAATCAATATATAAAAAATCTGGGGGTTTAGGGAGGGGATGCCCTATTTCCAACCTTGACCAGATTAGTTTTATTAATCCCTAGCCCCAATTGACCCCAACTCATACCCAATAGAGTCAGGCAGGGCTGAGGCTGGAATTCTAGATGTATTGAGAATAACTTAATGATTCAGCTATTGAATTCATGGCCTTATTAACTTCATAGGTTGGTAAACTTATTTTGGGTTAAAATGTCAATTTGCCTGATGTATGGGATCATTAGCCAAGTGTGTGAAAGTTTGTTGTTTTATTCATTTTACTCAGATGTGAACTTGAATTTATATTTTAAGCATACTAAAACAAGTCTTCTTTCTGCTTTTTCAGTCAAGACAAGCAACTATCAGTGTAGATGCAATGCTGGAGATCTTGCAGTGCTCAGCTGAGGAAAAGGTAAGGTCATTTATGCTAGTTCATTATTTCAACCTTTTGGGTGTAAATGCATTTTGTGTAGGCCTTTAACAATGAAGCCCAATTGCCATTTTGGTCACTTTTGTGATGTACTAGATTTATGTGAATGGCAGCAGCAGTATCTAATGTGGGATTGGATTTATATTTAGCTGGCAATACTATTTTATACCTGCAGAATTGCCTGAAGTAAGCATGCAGTTTGACCTTTTTCTTGAATGGGCTGCATTCAAGTAATCTTCTACTCACTTTTGAACAGAATAGGTTTTGATTCAGGTTGCCTCCTTAACTCATTGAACTGAAAATTAACACAAGTAATAAGTTCTAGATATATATATATACATATTAAAGTCTTTGAATGTCTTTTTTTCTTCTTTTGAGATAAGTTAGTTAAATGGCTGGTTTGGCATGCCTACCTAAAATCTGTTCAGTGTTAAGGCTAGGCATTGGCTGTATTGATCTGACGAGAATTTGATGGGGCTCGAATTCAAAAGCAAACTATAATTTTGCTGGAATTTGAGCTTCAGTATTTCTATACTTAAATTGTTGGACCAATTGATGTCATAACAAATCATCCAGAGGTATAGCTATTTGACCACGTCATAGTTGCAGTGTGAATTTGTCAAGGCAGCATAGGAACTCAAAACATGTGAATTTGGATACTATTTTATCACCATCAGTTCTTACTAAGTCCTGGGATTTTTTTTGTCAACAGGAAAAGAAGTTGGAAGAAGAGGATGAAGCACTCATAAAATCATTATTTGGAGTGAGTATATCATTGTCAAACTACTGCTACTTTGCTATATTGCTGCCCCTATTTTTTGGTAGTTTGTACTCGTGAGATTGACTTGGTGTCAAAATTCTTTCTCAGGCACCAAGAGAGGTCATTCGCAGGATCGATGATGATATTCTTGATGATGATGAAGATTTATCTCAGATTTCAACTGACAACGCTGAAACATCAAGCAATAATTCAAAAGTATGATCCTTTACTAATAATTTGGTTTTATGATCTATACTAATCATGAAATTATTTTATGTCACATAGTTTCACGTGTCATCTCTATGATATGAGATTCAACGAGTGATTCATATAAAAAATGGTGTTCAAACTATCTGAATTGTAAGATTCAATTCACAAATTGTAACATTTTGATAATTACGCTTTATGATGGATTCATTTTATTTGTGCCATGTCCCTTGCTAAACTTTTAAATGTAGGCTTTAAGGTTCTGTTAGTCTTGGGCTAAATTTGTTTTTAAAAACACACAACATGATGGCATAGAGGAAAAGTCCAGGCATTAATTTCAGCATAAGGAAGAGTTGAAATTTCAAAATTTCTACAATACATGTGAAAGGAACCTGATGATAGCAAATTTGATTCTTCTGTATCAATTGCTAGTTAACCATGTGCATGTTGCTGTTAACAAAAATGATGTGATACTTTATTGAAAGCTGAATATATTGGACACTTCTTTTATGCCATAAACTGATGCAGCATACATACTTCTGCTACTAAACTTATAAATCTAGGTTGGCAGACACTCTTTCTTCTGCTCCTGCGTCCTCTCCCCACACCCACATTTCTTTTCATGCTTCCAAGTAAGGGTCTATCGTACACATTCAAGGAACACTCATGGAAATCATAGTTGGTGTTTACAATGAAAATAATGTTGTACCTGAAACAAAAAATGAATAAATCAATAAACTTTATGAATTCTATGCATTTGTTACTAAGTTCATTATGTTTCTTGTGCAGAGGAGAAAGGTTTCTGAAGAACTTCCCACTAATAGGTTTTTGAAGAACTTCCCGCTAAGCCAACAGATTATCTGACGAAAACAAGTTACAATTCAAAGAATGAAGGTTGTTAAGTTGGCCCAAATAATTCTTAGATTTTGTTTTTTTAATGTTTGCATAGTTCCATTTGATTGATTGTTGTCTGTTATCCCTTACTATGCATCTGTAGCAAGTTAGCAACCGGTAACACCCCTACGGAATTCTACAAAATATCCAAAAGGGAGCATGAAAGAAAGGGAGGCTAATGGAAGAATCTAGAACTCCCTAGCAAACTATGAAGAATTCTAGAAGAACTTGGGGAATTCAAGAACCTATACACTTGTGCATATAATTAGATATTTGTATAGATAGTTCTAGAAGGCATTCTGGAACATTCTTGTAGCTTGTAAAGAAGGCTTCTATGGGAAGCTTCTACATGACATTTTCTTGAGAGTTTTAGAATGCTCCTAGGAAGCCTATATGTATAGGAGAGGAGCTCATTTGCTCTAATCCATCCAATAATTTTAAAGCATTCTCAAAGTGAAATACAAAAGGCATTCTTTCAAACTCTTATTGTCTTTTTACTTGTCTTTCTTCTAAGTTTGTGAGTTAGGCTCACTTAGCATCATCAAGTGAGGCTTGAGATTGTTTAAGTGCCGCACAGAGTGCTTGGAAATTACCAAGGCCATGACAAACCACTATAGTTATATGTTCTCTAGAACTTTTAAGGGCACTAAATAATTAGTTGCTCTTTGTTCCAAACCCCCTTCACCTTCCCCTTTCTTGTGTGTGCATGGGCATTTCTGAATGGCAAGTCTTCTTTTTGAACTCTTAAAAGGCTAGGATTTTTTTTTTCCTCCAAGCAAACAAATGAATTTTAGCGCCCATTTTGTAATGTTCTAAAAAGCTGAAAAAATAAAAATGATACTGAAAATATTTAGTAAGAATTTTCTTGAAAAACGCCCCATTTTCAGGAACTGTTTATTTTATTTTATTTGAGTTCTCAAAATTTTGACTTCAATGAAAATGAAATGCAAATAATTTTGTTTTTGTATTTTCCATTACCAAAAAAAAAAAAGAAAAAAAAAGAAAAATTAAAAACTAAAAATAATGAGAACAATGCCAAATGGGCCCTATAAATTTCCGGGCACTAGAGTTTCTGTTGTTAGGAAACCATCATTAGCCTCCAACAACAATGGACCGACAAAACATGAGCACAAAGCAAATGCTTCTAGCTCAGGACTAATGTCTCTATGCAGCCGGCTTGAGATTTAGGGGGTTTATGGTGAATTTCAAAAATGGGAATCCCTTTTATATTGAAAAAAAAAAAATTTCATAGATAAAACAATAAGATATAACTTTTTTATTTGTTTGTAATCATAAAAAAATTTACTTGCACATATAATCATTAAAATTATAAACAAAAACAAAATTAGGGCAAAAAAATTAGGAAAAAATTATTCAATTAAAATTAATAAAGACCTAGGTAAAAAAATTAGGGTAAAATTATTTATTCCACTAAAATCCAATAGATAAAGAAGGTAAAAATAAAAAATAAAATTAGGATCTATATGTTGTATGTATTGTTTTTCTTGGCCCAAATATTTTTTTTTTAATATATATTTTCATTTTAATAAATATGGGTGAAACTACACTTATAAATAAGTATGGGCCAATAAAATATTTTGGGATACTTTAAATTGATCCTTTAAAAAAAAAAAAAAAAAAACATTGAACCTATAACATTTTATTAAATTTGAAACCTTATTTTTTAGCAAAATTTTGGGGCTAAGGGTTACGCCTTAGTGGCTCTATGTCAAAACTACGAAAGCGATGAAGATGATTAGTTATCAATTGTAAACGACTACGTCAAGATTTCTTCTTTCTGTAGTATTGTTTCAAGGAATGCTTTTATTACAATTCTAGTTCTCGTTAAGCTTTTGCTAGTGAAACTTGCTTTTGAGAGCAAACAAACAACATCGAAAACATCAATCTGGCGTACTCAAAGCAATTGGCAAAGCAAAGATCTTAAGAAATATCAAGGAGGTGTTTGGTAGAGTTTTTTAAATATAATTTGAGAGTAAGAATTGTATTTTAAGTTTGTGAGTTTTGGAATTATGATTTGAGTGTAGAAAATTTGTTTGGTTATAATTTTTGAATAGAGTGTTGAATTGAGTTTTGAAAGTTTGATGTGACATGTGAAGTAAGAAAATTTATTTGATTATGAGTTTTCAAAACTTAATTCAAAAAGTTATAAATCATAATCAAGTACACAACTCAAAACTCAATTGAAATTTTTGATCAACATTCATAACCAAACTCTTTTTAAAATTCAATTCAGAAAGTGAATTAATAATTTTTTTTCAATTAATTTGTTTTTTCAAATAACTTTTTTTTTTAAATTAATTTTTTTTCCAAATAATTTTTTTTGAAATAATTTTTATTGCAATTAATTTTTTTCAATTAATGTTTTTCGGTTTTTTTTTTCAATTATTTTTTTAAATTAATTTTTCCCAATTTATTTTATAATTAATTTTTTTTTTCAATTATAATGTGTATGATCCCGTTGTCATAAAATAATAAAAAATAAATATAAATATTTTAGACGTGAAGAAACATATTTTTTTTTTTGTTTATGTGTATTAAATTTAGACAATAAATATAATGTTCAAACCAAACGCGTTTGTAATTTATATTTTTTTAAAAATAAATAAAAAATAATTAATAAATTTTTTGTAAATAGAAACCAAAAATATAAACGTTACCAAACACTACCTAAACATTTTTTCATTTGTTAAATTTTATCATTTTTATAAAAAGTCCGTAAACCTATACCATTATTTTCACCTTCATTGTTGTTCTCACCTGTCCATTTCATTGTCATTTGTTAAATTTTATCACTTTCATAAAAAATCCGTAAACCTATACCATTGTTTTCACCTTCATTATTGTACTCACCTGTCCATTTCACTGTCAATTGCACCTGTGAAAAAGAGACCCGTGAAGTGGAAGTGCCATCAATAATGTTAGTATGTGATGGGTTTGACATTGAAATCACCACATTACCCCTCTTTCAATGAATACTAAATTCATATGTTAGAAAAAAAATAAAAAGGATAACATGGTAATTTAACTCATATTCTCGCAGAGCCATCAGCCCTCTGCAAAACTTCAGTTGGTCAGCTTTGATAAAAGGAGGAAAAAAAAAAAAAGCCAAAATAGTTGGTCAGCTTTGGATCAAAGTACCAAAAAAAAAAAAAAAACCCAAAACTTAGCAGTATGTTTTTTACCATTTGTTTGACCGAAACTCTTTATATCACTCTCCTATCCAACAATTTCATTTCACAACTTTCAGCAACACCATCTTCATTCCAACAACTTCATTACTTCACAACTTCTACCAACTTCTTCACCATTTTCATTGACATTCATTATTCAAATAGTATCAAAATAGTGTTAATACCCGAACCATACGACCACCTCCTCCACTACCTACCTCAATTAATTTCACAATCAATTAATTTCAAAAATTCAGTCTATATTTTTACAATTCATATTCGTGTAAAACAAGAGACCAAGAGCTTTGATCAAAGGTTCCTTCAGATCTGTTCACAATTTCAGAGCTGTAAAAATAAGCCGAACAGTGCAGCAAATAGGTCGACCTGGAGGTCAACCGGTGGGTCATCCGGCAGTCAACTGCCTCGATGTTCGACTTCCAAAGAACTCTGAACCCGAGGTCGAAGCTTTGGCTATCTGTTGCTTACCTTTTGCACACCATTTTCATACATTTTGTGATATATTTTTCATACATTTTTGTTACCTTTTGCTATCATTTTGCTTACATTCATAAGTTATGCCGAGAACAAAAAGAGCTAGACCAGAACGTGGACAAACCTCTAACCCTCCACCACGCCAACAAAAGCAGATTTATCCAACTATTGATTTTCTTACGTATAATCATGAACAAGTTTATCCAAATTTTGCCAATCGACCAATTGTTACCGGAAGAAGGGTAAATCTACCTTCTCAATATGATCCTTTGTTGGTTGGCTGACTAGAGACAATGGGATGGCTACCTTTTTACCATAAAAGGTATATCTACGTCTTGTGTATTTATTTTATCTTCACTTACGACCTACTGATGGAGTAATTGGAGAGAATAGTTTGACATTGTACGTGAAAAGTAAACTAATCACATTGAACCTCCACACTTTGGCACAAATTATTGGAGTTCAGTTAGGAAAATTGCAATGTCATTTTCAAAGTGAGGCTGACTTAGTTAATATGGTTGGTGATGTAAGTGAGGTTTATACTACAATTGTGAGAATCGATTTACTGGCACTAATTTACAAGCACAACAATTAAAACCCCACCTTCATATTCTTTATCAATGGATAGTCGAAAATGTCACTCCCAAAAAAGGACATTTTGATGTTGTTCCATTTTATAATGTTTATTTGTTATATTGTTTTGAAGTTGAACAAACATTAGATTTATGCTACATACTACTGAAGGAAATGGTGGTTGCAAATCTTGGTACTCTTAGTGGTCGGTCACTACCTTTTGGAGCTCTGCTGACCAAAATTTTCAAAGCTCATCATGTCAACCTTGTAGATGAAGTAGATGTGAAAATCTCTTCACCAATTTCAAAGTATACACTATCCCCAGCTGGTGGCACTAACAACTTATTAGGATTTATTAATGTTGCAAATGCACCAATAGCTGATGATCCTGAAGACCCAAATGACAATGCTATGCCACAAAATCAACAACCCCAATACTGGACTGATTATTTGGTGCTGGAATAAGAACGACACAATCAGCGCGTACAATAGAAACAACAAATGGAGAATCAGTTCAATGCATTAGGTAATCGGTTCGATGCATTTGTCGTTGCTTAGAACTCACTAATTCAAAAATTTGGTGAGTTTCATGTTGACACTGAAAGACGTGATGAAGTTACAAGCAACCGTATTGATCAGATTGACTATTGAGTGACTCAGGTCTACCATCACTACTTCCTTCCACCTCCACCACCACCACCACCACCTGATAATGACGCTTAATTTGTTTTGATGAGCAATTAAATGGTTGACGCATATTATGATTTTTAGTTGTGTTGCAGATGTACTCGTACTTTCTGTTCTTATTTGTTTGTTTCCTTTTCTTTCTTTCTTAATTTTTTGGTTCACGGATGTAAGCACCGTTTGTCGTTATATTTTGTTTTTGTATTTTTTTTTTGTATAATTTACTAATATCTGTTTTTATTTTTAAATGAAGCACCTATCTGTTTATTTTAGTTTGTTTTTATTTCATTTTCGTTTTTTTTTTCATGACCAACTCTTTTTAAATTTCAATTCAAAAAATATTTATTAACAAAAAAAATACTGTCAACCAAATTGCTCTTAAAATTTAATTGAAAAAATTAATTATTAACAAAAAAAAATAATAGTTATAACCAAACTGATTTTTTTTTTAAATAACAGTTAATTGAAAAGACACTGTTAACCAAACTAGTTTTTTTTTTTTTTAATAATTTTGTTTTACTGAAATATTTTAATATTTTACAACAAAATTATTTTTTTTTATATTTTTTTTAAAAATTATGGTTGATTTTGTAGAATACCAACGGGTAGATGAATTTTAAAATGATTTTTTTATTTCATAATTTTGTTTTACTGAAATATTTTAATATTTTACAACAAAATTATTTTTTTCATATTTTTAAAAAAATTATGGTTGATTTTGTAGAACACCAACGGGTAGATGAATTTTAAAATGGTTTTTTTATTTCATAATTTTGTTTTACTGAAATATTTTAATATTTTACAACAAAATTATTTTTTTCATATTTTTTTAAAAATTATGGTTGATTTTGTAGAACACCAATGGGTAGATGAATTTTAAAATGGTTTTTTTTTATTTAATAATTTTGTTTTACTGAAATATTTTAATATTTTACAACAAAATTATTTTTTTTTATATTTTTTTAAAAATTATGGTTGATTTTGTAAAACACCAATTGAGTCAACTGAAATTTTAAAATGGTTTTTTTTTACTGAAATATTTTAATATTTTACACCAAAATTATTATTATTTTTTTATATATATTTTTTAAAAATTATGGTTGATTTTGTAGAACACCAATTGAGTCAACTAAAATTTTAAAATGTTTTTTTAATAATTTTTTTTACTGAAATATTTTAATATTTTACAACAAATTTTTTTTTTTAAATTATGGTTGATTTTGTAGAATACCAACAAGTAGATGAATACCAAACTGGTTTTTTTTCTAGTTTACTGAAATATTTTAATATGTTACAACAATAATATTTGTAATATTTTTTTACAAATTATGGTTGATTTTGCAAAACACCAACGATGTAGATGAATGTTAAAATGCTTTATTTATTTATTTATTATATTTGTTTTACTGAAATATTATAATATGTTACAATAAAAATAACCTTCTTGGGGATGTTTTTTAAAATTATGGTTGCTTTTGTAGAACACCAACGGGATACATGAATTTTAAAATGATTGTTATTTCCACTCCAACAAGAGCAGAGTTATCCAACTACTGATTTTCTCACGTACAATCCCACGTACTATTATGGTTGCTTTTTTAGAACACCAATGCGGTAGATGAATTTTGAAATGTCTTTTTTAATATTTTTGCTTTACTAAAAAATTTTACAACAATTTTTTTAATATTGTTTTTTTAAATTATGGTTGATTCTTTTTTAATATTTTTGTAATTTTTTAATAATTTCAAAGCAGCTTAGGCCTGATCACGCGATTACTTACCTACATACATAATATAAATAGTGAGCGGGAGCCCAGTGAATAATAACAGAGTAAAGAGTTTTAATGAATGATGTCCATACCAGATTCAGAAATCAGAATTCAGATTCATAAGCAGATTTATATACATATTCATATTCATATCATATACAGAATTCAGAGTTTATGCTTAATTATACGTAATACATCCATTAACACTAACAGAGTAGATACAGAACAGATGGTGGTTATAAGTAACTAGTTCCATAAAGGAACCTCTGGATCCGGGTAATGGAGAATAGACATGCTGAGCTCCAAGATGGAGCCTTCGGTACGGGTAACAGATTGCAAACATATTAAGTTCCATGAAAGAACCTCCGAAACCGGGTAACAGCTAACAGATATCACATGATGCTAAGGATGCCATGAATACATTGTCAAAAATCGGACAATCATTCATTGTACATAACATAATATTTTCAGAAAACATATCTTATTTCATCATTTAGAAATTAAATAAAGTTGAATACAGCTTTACTAAGTTATTACTCACAGATGGCTCCGGGTGCAGATACGCAGAGCAGACTAATCAAACGGTTTACGGCGCGTGACTTATATCAACACATAACATAAATACATAATGAAACACACACTCGGTTGATACTTAACTTCTTTCATTTTATTCTTAGTGTTTTTCTAAGTCTTAGCCTCTTTTTGAGTCTTAAACATGACTTAGGAATGCCTAGGATGAAATGTGAATGCCAAAATGCACTTAGGGGCTTTTAACCAAACTTACTGAAAATAGAGGTCGCGCTCGAGCGCAACTTCTCTCGCTTGAGCGGACATGCAAACATGTGAGGGGACGCTCAAGGACAACTTACTTCGTTAGAGTGGTCTACAAACTTTGAAAAAGTACTGGTTGTGTGATTTTCACGCTCAACGGATGCTTGACGGTTGCTTGAGTGTGAGATCAGGTCCTCGCTCAAGCACAACTCTTGTCACTCGAGCGGTCTGGAAAAACATGAAACTTTTGGGGGTTCGTATTTCACGCTCGAGCGGACTTCAGGTCACTCAAGCGAAAGTGTAAGATTCTGCCGCTCAAGCGGAAGTGCAGAATCTGGAATTTCCAGATTGCACTTCCAAGCTCCAAACTCGATTTACACACTTCAAAACTCATCTTTTAGGGCCAAAACTCTAGAAAACATTTCAAAACTTGTAAAATACCATGGTTTGAAGATCATTTCATTAAATCAAGGCCCAAAGGTATGCCAATTGATCAAAACTCTAACTTGAAATTGTGAAAACATACCGTTACAAATCATGCATATAAAAGTGAAAGTTCAAAGCTTTCAAAACATGATCAAATGAGGTGTCTAACTAAAAACCATAATGAATTCTTTGATCAAGGCCAAAATGAGGACATGCAAAAGGAAATTCTTGAAAACAACTTCAAATTGTGATGAAATGAGCATGTATGCATGATATGGTTCAATTCTCTTCAATCCTAACTCAATTCTTGCATTAACCAACTTAATTCTTTAGAGTTTATGTCCTACACATTACAATTGTACAATCCAAGGGTTGAATTCTTACTTAGGCTTGTTAGTGAGAGAGTTAGAAGCTTGATCCTTGTGTTTCTATGTTCAATCCTTCAATTGCTAGCAAGTTCTTTAGTTGATCTCAAATCTCTCCTATCTCTTCCTCTCTCATGTTTTTTTACTTGTGTAGGCTCAAAGTGTATTGAAATGAAGCAAAAAGGATGTGTGGAGGTACCAATGGTACCATATATAGGCTTGGTAATTAAATTGTTGATCAAACTAGTCAAATAGACATTAAATTATTCTAATTTAATCGTTTCGAATCGAATTCTAATTGAACTTACCATAATGTTCTAAAAATTCCAACTAACACATAAATCAAGTCAATTTCGTGATCAAATGCCGATAAGGCCTTCAATTCACAAAACAAAATAGGAATTCAAACATATATTTCTATATTAGATAGATATGAGCACAAATAATGTGACACATATGCAATTTCTTCAGAATTTCACCTTAATTACTTATTAGGCATACTTAATCATGAATTAACCTTAATTAAAGGTCGGGGTTATTACAGCCATACTTGCTACATCATCATGGATCCTTTCTAAAATCCCGATTTCTAATGACCCACCAAATTTCACGCGAAAGCCTGGTTCGTTTTTGGCTTTGCATTGGTTATCCATTTGATCCAAGAATTGTATGACCATACATGCTACATCATCATGGATCCTTTTTCAAATCATGTTTTCTATTGAGCGACCGAATTTTACGCATTTCCAAGCCCAGTTTGTTTTTGGCTTTTGCATTGCCTATCCATGTGATCCAAGAATTGTACGGCCATGCATGCTAAATCATAATAGATTGTTCTTAAAATCAAGTTTTCTATGGACCCACCAAATTTCAAACGATTCCGAGCCCGATCCGTTTTTGACTTTTGCATTGCCAATCCATTTGATCCAATAGTTGTATGGTCATGCATGCTACATTATCATGGATCCTTCGTAAAATCACGTTTTCTACGGAACCACAAAATTTCACGCGATTTCAAGGCCGGCCCGTTTTTAGCTTTTGCATTTCCTATCCATTTGATTGTAGAATTGTATGGCCATGGATGCTACATCACTGCGGATCATTCTTAAAATCATGAATTCTAGGGTCGCATCAAAATTCACGCGATTCAGAGCTCGGCCCATTTTTGGATTTTTCATTACCTATCCATTTGATCCAAAAATTGTATGGCCATGCTTGCTACATCATCTTGAATCCTTCTAAACCAAATTTTACTCGATTATGAGCTCGCCCCGTTTTTGGCTTTTGCATCGCCTATCCATTTGATCTATGAATTGTATGGCCATGCATGCTACATCATCGTGGATCCTTCTTAAAATCACATTTTTGATTAACCCACCGAATTTCAGGCAATTCTGAGAGCGACACGTTCTTGGCTTTTGCATTGCATATCCTTTTGATCCAAGAATTGTATGGCCATGCATGCTATATCATCATGGATCCTTATTAAAATCATGTTTTCTATTGACCCACCGAATTTCATGCGATTCCGAGCCCCACTCATTTTTGGCTTTTGCATTGCTTATCCATTTGTTCCAAGAATTGTATGGCCATGCATGGTACATCATCATGGATCCTTCTTAAAATCACATTTTCTATTGACTCACCAAATTTCACACGATTATGAACCCGACCCATTTTTGGCTTTTGCATTGCCTATACATTGGATTTAAGAATTGTACGACCATGTATGCTACATCATCATGAATATTGCTTAAAATCACATTTTCGATTGACCAACCAAATTTCACGCTATTCTGAGCTTGGCTCGTTTTTGGCTTTTGTATTACCTATCCATTTGATCTAAGAATTGTATGGCCATACACACTACATCATCATGGATCCTTCTTAAAATCATTTTTTTTATTGACCCATCGAATTTCACGCGATTTTGAGTCCGGCTCGTTTTTGACTTTTGCATTGCCAATCCATTTGATCCAAGAATTGTACGGCCACACATGCAACATCATTATGGATCCTTTTTACAATCATATTTCTATTGACCCACTAAATGTCACGCGATTTCGAGCCCGGTCCGTTTTTGACTTTTGCATTGTCTACCCATTTGATCCAAGAATCGTACGCCCATGCATGCTATATCATCGTGGATTCTTCTTAAAATCACGTTTTCTTTGGACGCACAAAATTTCACGCGATTCTGAGCCCGGCTCATTTTTGGCTTTTTCATTGCCTATCCATTTTATCTAAGAATTGTACGATCATACATGCTACATCATCATGGATCCTTCTTAAAATCAAGTTTTCGATTGACCCACCAAATTTCACGCGATTCCAAGTGCGGCCTGATTTTGGCTTTTGCATTGCTTGTTCGTTTGATCCCTGAATTGTGCGGTCATCCATACGACATCATCATGGATCCTTCTTAAAATCAAGTTTTCTATTGACCCATCCAATTTCATGTGATTTCGAGCGCGACCATTTTTTGGCTTTTGCATTGCCTGTCTGTTTGATATAAGAATTTTACGGCCATACGTACTACATCATCATGGATTCTTTTTAAAATCACATTTTCTATTGACCCACCAAACTATTTGCGATTCCGAACCCGGCCCGTTTTTGGATTTTGCATTGCCTATCCATTTGATTAAAGAATTGTATGGCCATGCATGCTATATCATCATGGATTCTTCTTAAAATAACGTTTTCTATTGACCCACCAAATTTCACGCAGTCGTGAGCCAATCCCATGTTTGGCTTTCACATTGCCAATTCATTTGATCCAAGAATTGTACAGCCATGGGTATTACATCATCATGGATCCTTCTTAAAATCACGTTTTCTATTGATCCACCAAATTTCACACGATTTTGTGCCCAACCTATTTTTGGCTTTTGCATTGCCTGTCCATTTGATCCAAGAATTGTATGGCAATCCGTGCTACATCATCATTGATTCTTCTTAAAATCGCGTTTTCTATTGACCCACCAAAATTCATGCAATTCCGAGCTTGGCCCGTTTTTGGCTTTTGCATTGCCTGTCCATTAGATCCAAGAATTGTATGACCATGCATGCTATATCATCATGGATCCTTCTTAAAATCACGTTTTGTATTGACCAACCAAATTTCATGCAATTCCGAGCCCCGCCCGTTTTTGGCTTTTGCATTGCTTTTCCCTTTGTTCCAAGAATTGTACGGCCATGCATGTTACATCATCTTGGATCCTTTTTAAAATCACATTTTCTATTGACCCCCACAAATTACACGCGATTCCGAACCTAGCCAGTTTTTAGGTTTTGCATTGCCTGTGTATTTGATCAAATAATTGTACGGCAATGCATGTTACATCATCTTGGATCCTTCTTAAAATCACGTTTTCAATTAACCCGCCACATTTCACTCAATTCCGAGCCCGACCCCGTCTTTGGCTTTTGCATTTCTTGATATTTGATCCAGGAATTGTATGGCTATGCATGCTACATCATCTTGGAATCTTCTTAAAATCACGTTTTCTATTGACCTACCAAATTTCAGGCGATTTTGAGCATGACCCATTTTTGGCTTTCACATTGCCTATCCGTTTGATCCAAGAATTGTATAGTCATGCATGCTACATCATCGTGGATGTTTCTTAAAATCACGTTTCCTATTGAACCACAGAATTTCACGCGATTCCGAGCATGGCTCGTTTTTGGCTTTTCCATTACCTGTCCATTTAATCCATGAATTGTATAGCCATGCACAGTACATCATCATAGATCCTACTTAAAATCACGTTTTTTATTAACTCACCAAATTTCGTGCGATTTCGAGCTCAGCCCTATTTTTGACTTTTGCATTGCTTGTCCATTTGATCCAAGAATTGTAAGGCCATGCATGCTGCATCATCACGGATCCTTCTTAAAATCATGCTTTCTATTGACCCACCATATTTCAAGCGATTCTAAGCCCAGCCCATTTTTTGCTTTTGCATTACCTATCCATTTGATCTAAGAATTGTACGGCTATGCCTGTTACATCGTCATAGATCCTTTTTAAAATCATGTTTTCTATTGACCCACCAAATTTCACGCGATTTTGAGCCCGACTCGTTTTTAGCTTTAGCATTACCTGTCCATTTGATCCAAGAATTGAACATCCATGCATGCTACATCATCTTGGATCCTTTTTAAAATCAAGTTTTCTATTGGCCCACCAAATTTCACGCGATTTCGAGCCTAGCCCGTTTTTGGCTTTTGCATTGCCTGTGTATTTGATCCAAGAATTGTATGGCCATTCATGCTACATCATCATAGATCCTTCTTAAAATCATGTTTTCTATTGACCTACAAAATTTCACGCATAATTCGATCCCGCCCGTTTTGGCTTTTTGCATTGTCTGCGCATTTGCTCCAATAATTGTACGGCTATGCATGCTACATCATCATGGATCCATCTTAAAATAATGCCATCTATTGACCCACCAAATTTTATGCGATTCCGAGCCCGACCCGTTTTTGTTTTCTGCATTACCTATCCATTTCATCCAAGAATTGTATGGCCATGCATGCTATGCTGTCATAGATCCTTTTTAAAATCACGTTTTCTATTGACTCATCAAATTTCTCGCGATTTCGAGCCTAGCTTGTTTTTTGGCTTTTGAATTGCATGTCCATTTGATCCAAGAATTGTACGGCCATGCATGTTACATAATCATAGATCCTTCTTAAAATCATGTTTTCTATTGACCCACCAAATTTCACGCGATTTCGAGCCCGACCCGTTTTTAGCTTTAGCATTACTTGTCCATTTGATCCAAGAATTGAACTGCCATGCATGCTACATCATCTTGGATCCTTCTTAAAATCAAGTTTTCTATTGGCCCACCAAATTTCACGTGATTCCGAGCCTAGCCCGTTTTTGGCTTTTGCATTGCCTGTGTATTTGATCCAAGAATTGTACGGCGATGCATGCTACATCATAATGGATCCTTCTTAAAATCACGTTTTCTATTGACCCACCAAATTTCAAGCGATTTTGAGCCCAAATTTTTGGCTTTTTGCATTGCCTGTCCATTTGATCCAAGAATTGTACAGCCATGCATGCTACATCATCATGGATCTTTCTTAAAATCACGTTTTCTATCCGAGCCAGTCCGTTTTTGGCTTTTGCATTGCCTCTCTATTTGATCCAAGAATTGTATGGCCATGCATGCTACAACATCATGAATTCTTCTTAAACTCACGTTTTCTAATGACCCCTCAAATTTCACGTGATTTCCAGCCCGGTCCTTTTTGGCTTTTGCATTGCCAATCCATTTGATCCAGTAATTGTACGGCCATGCATGCTACATCATCGTGGATCCTTCGTAAAATCACATTTTCTATTAACCCATCAAATTTCACGCGATTCCAAGCCCGGCCTGTTTTTGGCTTTTGCATTGTCTATTTGTTTGATCCTAGAATTGTATGGCCATGCATGCTATATCATCATGGATCCTTCTTAAAATCATGTTTTCTATTGATCCACCAAATTTCACACGATTCCAAGCCTGGCCCGTTTTTGAGTTTTGCATTACCTCTCCATTTGATCCAAGAATTGTACGGCCAAGCATGATACATCAGCATGGATCCTTCTTAAAACCATGTTTTCTATTGACCCACCAAATTTCACTCGATTCCGAACCCGACCCATTTTTGGCTTTTGTATTACCTATTCATTTGATCTAAGAATTGTACAGCCATGCTATATTTTCACGGATCCTTCTTAAAATCAAGTTTTTCGATTGACTCACAAAATTTCACGCGATTCCGAGCCCGGTCCGCTTTTGGCTTTTCATTGCCTATCCATTTTATAATCAAAATTTAAATCTTAATTACAAGATTTTTTTTTAATGTTTATAAATTGTTTTATCAAGAAATTCATATTGTGTTTAATTAAAGTGTGTGTGCTTGATAGAGGGATCAACAAAAAGAGTGTGTGGACTTACCAGAGTAGTGGACAAGTGCTCCAGTGGATATGGATTTACCGGTGCTACAACAGTTCTCCAGTGTGGATGAAGGGTGGTTGCATCAACTAGTGGCAATCGACCGTGGCGACAGTTAATGGTTGTTTTTTCTTGGTCATAGAAGAGTGGAGAGATTAGAGTTGATTGATTGAGAGAGAGAGAGAGAGAGAGAGAGAGAGAGAGAAGCGTGAGAGCTAAGAGGTCTACTCTTATTTGGGCACAAGAACTAGGAGCCTCAAAACAAATAAAGGAGAATTTACAAATCCGTGGTTATATCCAAAAATAATTAAAGATTCATGAAAAATTTATAAATTAAATTTACTATAAATCTGTAATTATTTTTGAAAACTATCAATTAATTTGTTATTTTCCCTAAAATAAAACAACACCGTTTAATTTTTTTAGTTATTTGCTTGTTGCAACAACATTTTGTCATTTTGCAATCCAAACAATTATATACTGGAAAATAACATATTAGTCCTACTTTTCTCCCAAAAAAAGCCACCAAGTCCAACGATTTTTTGTGGGGGGACAATTAGATCCTACCTTTTAGAATTACTCTCACAACAAGTCCTATTTTTCTTTTATACCTCCTTTACCCTTTAGAATTTTATTGCGAAAACACCATGTTAGAATTTTATTGCGAAAATACCATATTAGAATTTTATTGCAGCAAAAAACTAAGATTCACATCGTCTTTGTCTTTTAAACAACTAACCACTGCCATTTCATTTTTTTTTTCCTTTCTTTCCTACACTTATTTGGATTAGGAGTCCTAGCTTGAGTTGTTTTGAATAGCCATGGTAGAAAAGTGGGACAGAGGGTTGCTTGCACAATTCATTGAGTATATCATCCATGAAAAAAATTAAGTTAATCGGATATCTATAGCCCCATGATCAAGTACTAATTGTTTTAGAAACATTATCAAAATCACGTTAACAGTTTATTTTTTAAAAAGGATAAATTACACTTAACACCTCTGCGCTTTCATCAAAATCTCACTTTAGTTCCTTCACTTTCAATTGTAACAGTCAATCCCCTATACTTTAAGTCAAGTTGCAATCTCGTATTTCCATCCATTTATCATTAACAAGGTTGACGGAATTTGTCTTTTGAAACATATATGACATTTTTGTTATCTTATTAGCACCCTTACACTATTACTAAAATCTCACTCTTTTTTTTTTTTTTTGATATGTAGGGTATCTTGGGTCAGCTTGCATGTAAAAAGGCTAAGTCCATACAGCTCGAACAAGCCTTCCGAAATAGATTTCGTCCTTGCAGTCCATGGCCCCAAGAGTTTTGTTGGCGAGGGGAGTCAAACTTGAAACCGTAGAGGGCATACATTACTCTTCACTAATGAACAGAAGGACAAAAGGATGGAAGGGTGGGATTGGAACTTGACTTAGAGTATAAGGGGATGATTGTTACAATTGAAAGTGAACGGACCAAAGTGAGACCTTGGTGAAAGTGCAAGGATAGTATGTGTACTTTACTCTTTTTATAAACAAATGCGCTTTTATTATGGGCTACAGATGTCTAATCAAATAGATTTTTTTACATAGATAATCTACTTGACGAATCTTGTAATTAAACGGTTCGGATCATCAAAAGATGATTGAGACAAGCCCCTATAGGACATCACAGCAGGAACCGTAATTCAAGAAAAGTGGGACTTTTATATCTATTGCTTCCTCTTCTTTAGGAGCAAAAATGAAAGCTTGTTTTAAAACTATCTCTTGCCATTTGCCATAAGATTTGTTATCTATAGCAATGTACTTATATAGCTCTTTTTTGGTGAAAATTACCATATAAACCCACCATAATCTTATTCTTCTTTGTATTTCTTTCTCTACTCTTGCTATCTCTTTCTACTATTTTAACCTTATAAATCAAAAAAAAATCGACAATCATCTATTGTACAATTACAATTTTGATACAAGCATTCTCTCTTTGATGTTGTGAACAGATTCATATTTTGCCATTAAATAATTGCAAGTCAGAGATTTTATATTCTTGAAAGTCTAGCCAACAAAAGGAGTCATTTGGTTTGCAAGACCAAGAGAGCTAAAGCCGCGTTATGTTGGACTTTTCGAGATACTAGTAAGCAAATTAAATAATAAATAGTCATGAAAACAAATATTTTAAAGAAACTTATAAGCAAAACTAGTATGCAAATTATGAGAAAAATAGTAAATTAACTCCAAATCAAACCAT
This sequence comes from Camellia lanceoleosa, assembly GCA_025200525.1. Lineage (NCBI taxonomy): Eukaryota > Viridiplantae > Streptophyta > Magnoliopsida > Ericales > Theaceae > Camellia > Camellia lanceoleosa. Next base: position 65,797,514 of record CM045767.1, read on the forward strand.
ATTTTAAACTAACTCATTTAAATCTATGATTAATGTAGCTAGACCATTTTTTCAACACTTAAATAATTATCAAAATTTTAAAGTTTTCCAATTAACAAGCTCTTTACACCATTAGTTGTATAATAAGATGTCATCAATTTCACTTTTTGAGATTTGACATTAAAATCCTAAATTTATTAAATAATTATTTTCTTGATTTTAAATAAAACATACCAACGTTATACTCCAAAACTCATGAGATCGTGGAAGAATAATATCATGACCCAACCTCGGTACCCAAGGTTAGGTGCCGCGACAATAAAAACATAATTCTAAAATTTATGTATTAATAGCGCAAGCGGATAAAATAAAATAACATAAATGGGTACCCAAAAAAAAAACCAAGTTTATTTAAAAGAAAAAAAATTATTTGGGTCTTATTTAATTACAACTATCTGATCAGGATTATAGGTAGTAAATAAAATTAAATAAAAAAAAAAAACTGCAATTTATGCCCAATCTTGATCTCGCTAAATCTCATCACCTGAAAGGAGATAACAGCTATAAGCACATGGTAGAGTGAAGAATATTATACTAAGAGCATAATGGCATAAAAGTCACTATGGATAATTATTTAGGCTAAAATAGTGAACAATTCATTTTGAATAAATAAATTATTTAAACAACAAAATTTTAATTCAGAAATCATATAAGCAAAATAATCATAACCACGATACAGAACAAAACAGTGGTCACCAAATTGACAATCAAAACAGACGTCAATAGATCCATGACAAACAGAAGGCCGCAAAATGACAAATTAAAAGCCAATAGTTTATTTAAGTCTCCCAAGGCATGGGACTCCTGTGGCGGTACTTACAAAAATAATTATTTATAGAACCATTGTCAAATAATTTCAAAAATCATATCCATGGGTTTCAATTTAAGCAAATAGAGTTCAAAAAATAATCAATGTAATTGAAATATTAATATAGCTTATAAAACATGAATTGCATAAAATAAATTATCGTAACTCAAGACATACATAAAATATGTTATGGTGACTCAAGGTATAATATAACTCACCTTAGTGTTGACCCTTACTATTTTCTTCCTTTCTACTGTTCGATTCTTGCAAGTTATAGACTTATTGTGTTTGTTTGTTTGTTTTTTTTTTTTTTCTTACTCACTAGTTACTGATTGCCCCCCCCTCCCTCCCTCTTTTTTTTCCCCCCCAACTCACTAGTTACCGACCGCCCCCCTCCTCCTCCTCCTCCTCCTCTCTCCCATTTTTATACTTGGCTCCAATGAGGTGATTCACCTTTTAGCCCCCATGGTGAATCACCATGTAGGTACTATATTTCCTACAGATGGCCAAGCTAGAAATAGGTGGCCTAAGCTAGAAATGCCACCATTGTATATAGGTGGGTTAAGTTAGAAGTGCTACCATGATACCACCTTTTCCTTAATTCCATTCTGGTTCCATTCTGGCCCCAAAGATTTTAATAATTTCATGGTTATTTTGATTAGGCTCCAAACAATATATTAATTACATTGTTATTTTTTTGGTAAAACTAATGCCTTTTAACTATATTACATTTTAGCTCGTATAACTATAAAATTTAATATTTTATGTTACTTAATTTTATTTATTTATTAAATTAATTAAACAATTGGGTGTCACATTTTTCTCCTCCTAAATAGAAGCTTGTCCTCAAACATGTTGTACCTTAGTTTTCGAAAAGATGTAGATATCGAGTTCGCATTTGACTCTCCATTTCCCATGTCACTTCTTCGACACGATGATTCCGCCATAAAACTTTTACAAGAGGTATAGTCTTGTTTCGGAGAATTTGATCATGATGATCGAGGATCTGTATTGGTTACTCTTCATAAGAGAGATTGTCTTGAGCTTCGAGGTCTTCGTGATCAATGACATGTTTTAAGTCTCGAAGATATCGCCGGAGCATCGATACATGAAATACATTATGAATATTGGACAATTCTAGTGAAAGAACAAAATGGTATGCTATAGGGCTAATCCTTTCCAATATTTCAAATGGCCCAATATAACGCAAGTTCAATTTTCATCGAATGACTCCTCTTGTCGGTGAGACTCTTAAGAAAACATTTTGAACTAATTATTACACACTTAATCATCACAATATTACTTATATGATTCACAAAAATACTATAACAGCATATACATAATTTACAAAGCACCTCTCTTACTTATGCATAAGGTGTTAGTGCAACACACTATATGATAGTCTAGAGTTATAATCCTACTATTACAAAAATAAGGATTAGACTAATCATGGTCAGTTTACAAAAGTCTCCTGGTCGAGCGTCCCGAAATGGACCGTTAAGCAACCATGAGAACTGGCTCTGAAAGACTGGGCCATAAAATAGCCCTGCAAACTCATTCTGCATAAGGGACTCAAACTCCCAGCCACTCTACTCTATTCCAAAACAATACATACAACCTAGACCATATAGACAGAAATGTCGTGATCGTATCAAAAGTTTGGCATGTACCCTGGGCCCCCGCCAAATCAATGGATAGCTCGCCATCATAACTGTGGAACCCACTTTGATTGAAGAAATTAAAGCACACCAATGTAAAGATAGACTTTTGAAGAAAAAATACAAGGAGCAATGAAGTACGCCTGATCCTGACTTCATTATAAGCAATGGGATGCTAAAATATTGAAATTGAATTTGCGTACCCAACATTCCAAAGCTCAAGAAGAAGAAATTGGTGGAAGCTCATAAGTCGAGGTTTGCATTCCACCCTAGCAATACAAAGATGTATCACGATTTGAAGGAACACTACTAGTGGATATGAATGAAAAGAGACATAGCAAGCCACGTCTCCAAATGCCTGCATTGTCAACGTGTTAAAGCAAAACATCAGAAACTTGCAAGAATGCTGCAACCACTCCCTATTCCTAAATGGAAATGGGAACATGTTACTATGGACTTTGTGGTTGGGCTATAACAGTCAGTCTCAAAAAATGATGCAATATGGGTTATAGTAGACCGGTTGATGAAGTAGACACATTTTCTACCAATCAGAATCACCTATTCCCTTACTAAGTTCGCCACTCTATACATTAAGGATCATTTGTTTGCATGGTACCCCAATTTCAATCGTGTTTGATCTAGACCCCCACTTCGTGTCTCACTTCTAGAACAAATTGCAAGAGGCTTTGGGAACCACATTGAAGTTTAGCATTGCTTATCACCCACAAATTGATGGGCAATCCGAAAGAACAATCCAGACTTTGGAAGACATGTTACGTGTGTACGTGCTAGACCTCAAAGGTAATTGGGATGAGCACTTACCTTTAGTGGAATTCTCCTATAAGAATAGCTACCAAACAAGCATTGGAATGGCACCGTATGAAGCACTATATGGAAAGAGATGTCAATCACCTCTATGTTGGGCGGAAGCCGGAGACAGAAAACTGTTAGGTCCTAAAATCGTGCAAATAATGAATGATAAAGTTCAACTCATCCAACAGTGAATGTGCACCACTCAGAGCTGCCAGAAAAGCTATGCAGATACACGAAGATGAGACTTGAAATTTTAAGTAGGAAAGTGCTCATGGTCCTCCAGTGACTTGGAGTATATGAGAATGTCGTCAATGAAGACGATGACGAACTTATCAAGTTATGATTTGAACACTCAGTTTATGAGGTCCGTGAAGGCCGTTGGAGCATTTGTGATGCCAAATGACATGACGAAAAACTAGTAGTGCCCATAACGTGTTCTGAAGGCAGTCTTTTTGATGCTTTCTGTTTTGACTTTTAGTTGATGATAGCCGAAACGCAAGTCATTTTCAAGAATACTTAGATGCCTTGAAGTTGATCAAACAAGTCATTGATTTGTGGTAGGGGGTACCGATTCTTGATGGTGACCTTGTTCAGTTCCCGATAATCGATGCATAACCTCATTGTGCCATCCTTTTTCTTTATGAAGAGTACTGGAGCTCTCCATGGTAAGGTACTTGGTCAAATGAAGGCTTTGTCCAGTAGTTCCTAGAGTTGGTTCTTCAGTTCTTTCAATTCCGTCATTGACATGCAGGAATGGGCTTTTGATATTGGTTATGTACTAGATTGGGTTTCAATAGTGAATTCGATTTCCCGATCAACTGGGGCACCAGGTAGGTCTTCAGGAAAGACATCTGAGAATTCTCTAACCACAGGGATTACGTCAAGTGTGGGGGCTTCTTGTAGAGTATCGATCACATAACAGATATAACCACAACAACCCTTTCTTAGAAGTCGTTAGGCTGTCATAGAGGATATAACACATGCAGGGGTGGAAATCCTAATTTCATCAAAGACAAGCTCGAGTTGGTTTGGTAATTGGAGGGAGACCTTTTTGGCTTTGCAATCGATAGAGGCATGGTTGGCAGCTAGCTAATCTATTCCTAAGATCACATCAAAGTTACCAATTTGGAGGTGAATCAAGTCTACGTACAAGGTTTTGCCTTTTAAGGATATAACACAAAATTTGTACACATTAGTACCAAGGGAAGAATTACCAGAAGCAAAGGACACATATAGTATAAGTCTACATACAAGGTTTCACCTTTTAAGGATATAGCACAAAATTTGTACACATCAGTACCAAGGGAAGAATTACCAGAAGCAAAGGACACAGATAGTATATATCCTAAGGGTTCGGGGTGTTGATGCTAACTTGGAAGCAAAGTGTGGTGCAACAAAAGAATGAGTTGAACTAGAGTCAAAGAGAACATGAGCTAAATGTCCACAGATAGAAAGTGTACTTAGCACAATGTTCTCAGTAACTTCTAGGTTTTCAGGCACCAAGGCAGAAGCTTTTCCTTGGTGTTTTTGGTTCTTCCTCACTCCTCCAGGTACCAAGGGTTTTGGGGCTAGTTTAGAGGGGTTTGCTATAAGATTGGTAAACTTTGGACAATCTCTCAGCAACTGACCAATTTGCCTGCATTTAAAGCATGCTCCCGTGTCTCGATGGCATCATCCCCAATGAGTCCTCCCACAAGTAGGGCAATTTGGAATTGTGCCATTTCTAGGGTTAGTAGGACCTTGATTTCTTGGACTAGTTGAGCCCGTATTTACCTTCTTTGGGAATGCAACACCAGATCTTCTGTTGTCTTTTTTCTAAAATCGCTTCTTTTGGCTCGTTTTCCCAAAACAAGAGAATTTAATCCCTTTTTCAGCGATGTATGCTCGATCCACCACTTCTGCATACGTTGGCAACTTTAGAACTTCAATCTTGTTTCTGATGTCATTATCTAAGCCGACTTTGAACTTCCTAGCTCTCCGGGCTTCAAGGGAATGACATATGTCCCAAATTGAGCTAGTTGCGTGAACTTGCTTTCATATTCGGCCACCGTCATTGTTCTTTGCTTTAGGTGTATGAATTTTGATGCCTTTTGTTCTCATAGTGAATCTGAAAAGTATTTTTCGTAAAATGCTTTCAAGAATCTTGCCCAGGTCATGATCTCTTCTTTTTCCAAGGTAAGAAGCCACAATTCCTGTGCATCATCTTTAAAGGTGAACGTGGTGAAGGTTACCTTATGTCTTTCGGTACAAGGTAGCGCGTGAAAAATCTTCTCTATGTCCTTAACCCAAGCTTCTGCTACTAGTGGGTTTAGACTACTGGTAAATATTGTGTGTTTCAAATCCTAGAACTGTTTTATCATAACTGGCTCTTTTTGCTGTTCAGGCATTCCATTATTTATGTTGGTTTGTAGAGCCTGTAGAAAATTAGTAACTGCTCGTTCCATGATTTGCTCCATTGGGTTGGCACCGCTAACCAACGATTCGGTTCCATTTCCATCGTTAGCCATTACTACAAGGTTAAAATAATTAGTGGAATAGTCCAATTTTTTTTGAACTAATTATTTCATACTTAATCATCGCAATATTACTTCTATGATTCACAAAGATACTACAACAACACATATATAATTTACACAACACCTGCCTTACTTATGCATAAGGTGTTAGTGCAACATACTATATGATAGTCAGGAGTTAGTGTCTAATCCTACTAATACAAAAATAAGGAACAGATTAATCATGGTCAGTTTACAAAATTCTCCTGGTCGAGCGTCTAAAATGGACAGTAAAACCAACCACGAGAACTGGCTCTAAAAGACTAGGCCATGAAATAGCCCTACAAACTCATTTTGCATAAGGGACTCAAACTCCCAACCACTATGCTCTATCCCAAAAGAACGCCATATAACCTGGACCATATAGACAAGAATGCCGTGATCGTATCCCTAGAACTCTCGTCCAGTAATCCGTATAGGTACCTCCAAGTATGTTGCGCTATTAGTGAAATCCACAACTGGGACATGGATAATGTGCTGTGAGGGAAGTGTCGTAGTACGTATGTGGCTACTGGTGTACGCGTGCCCTCTCATCTCAGCAAAGCCCAGGGGCAAAGGTGCAACCACAAAGTGCAAATTTCCTAGATCTAGTGTAAGAGCAACAACATGGATCGGCCCAATGTATCTCTCGCATGTACTGTCACGGCTAAGTCTCCAACACCAAAAATCCTCATCGGGGTGAGCCTGTAAGTATAGAGGTCTCCCCATGAGCCGGTCAAGTCTTGGGTGGGCTTGTCTGACGATACTCTCTGAATCTCCCTACCCCTCTAGTAGATTCGGGACAAGTTGGGCTCTTGGGGGCTCGAACCAGAATAACTCTACCAGATTTGCCATTCCCTACAGCATAGGAAAACTTAACCTAAAAATTATTTATGAAACGGTTTATTCGTGTTGGACAAACTAAGGTGTTATTTTTTATTTTTTTACTTTTTCATAAAACAAAACCATGCTTTGATACCACTTTTATCATGACCCAACCTCGGTACCTAAGAGTTAGGCATCGCGAAAATAAAAACATAATTCTAAGATTTATGTATTAATAGCACAAGCGAATAAAATAAAATAAAATAAATTGGTACCAAAATAAAAACACATTTATTTAAAAGAAAAACATTTATTTGGGTCTTATTTAATTACAAAAGTCTAATCAAGATTACAGGTAGTAAATAAAATAATATAAAACAAACTGCGATTTATGCCCAATCTTGATCTCGTTAAATCTCATCACCTTGAAGCGGATAATAGTTATAAGCACATGGCAGAGTGAAGAATAGTATACTAAGAGCATAAGGATATAAAAGTCACCATGGATAATTATATAGGCTAAAATAGTGAACAATTCAGATTGAATAAATAAATTATTTAAAAAACAAAATTTTAATTCAGAAATCATATAAGCAAAATAATCATAACCACGAAACAGAACAGAATAGAGGTCACCAAAGTGACAATCAAAACAGACGCCAATAGATCCATGACAAACAGAAAGCCGCAAAGTGACCAATTAAAAGCCAATAGTTTATTTAAGTCCCCCAAGACATGGGACTCCTGTGGTGGTACTTACAAAAATAATTATTTATAGAACCATTGTCAAATAATTTCAAAAATCATATCCATGGGTTTCAATTTAAGCAAATAGAGTTCAAAAAATAATCAATGTAATTGAAATATTAATATAGCTTATAAAACATGAATTGCATAAAATAAATTATGGTAACTCAAGAAATACATGAAATATATTATAGTGACTCAAGGTATAATATAACTCACCTTAATGTTGACCCTTACTATTTTCTTCCTTTCTACTTGCTGATTCTCGCAATTTACAGACTTATTGTGTTGTTGTTGTTGTTGTTGTTTTTTTTTTTTTTCCCTACTCTCTAGTTACTACCTAGCTCCCCCTTTTATACTTGGCCCCAAGGGGGTGAATCACCATCTAGGCACTATATTTCCTACAGGTGGCCAAGCAAGAAACAAATGGCCTAAGCTAGAAATGCCACCATTGTATACAGGTGGGTTAAGTTAGAAGTGCCACCATGATACCACCATTTCCTTAATTCCATTCTGGCCCCAAAGATTTTAATAATTTCATGATTATTTTGATTAGGCTCCAAACAATATATTAATCATATTGTTATTTTTTTTGGTAAAACTAATGCCTTTTAACTAGATTACATTTTAGCAAGTATAACTATAAAATCAAATATTTTATATTACTTAATTTTATTTATTTATTTATTAAATTAATTAAACAATTGGGGTGTCACAAATTACACTTTCAAGGGTTTCATAGCAAAGATTACTTTGTTGCTTAATAATGGTGAAAAAAAACATGTTAACGTACAAGTTTTAGAACTCATGCTATGATTTCTCAAAAGAAGGAGAATTTGATACATTCATGCTATAATTAAACAATTAGTCATAAACTATGGATAATAAGCATTAAAATAAAACTGAAACATGAGATTTCTATTAAATAACCCTAACATGCTTTGAAATATAGATGTGAGAGGACCCCTACCTTAAATCCAAGCTCTTTCAACACTAAGGATAAGAAAATAAGGTATGAACTGTGAATGCTCCAAGAACAAGCTTTGTCCTTCAACTTCGATCTTCAAAACTCACTAAAAACCACTTTCAAGTCTTCTAATCACTCCTTAATGTAAGGTTCTAGGCTTAAAAAACACAAGAACACTCACTTTGACAAACAAGGATCTAGTCAAGGATTTTGTGTGGGAATTCTAGAAAGAGGGAAAGATAGGCTTAAAAAACACAAGAACACTCACTTTGACAAACAAGGATCTAGTTAAGGATATTGTGTGGGAATTCTAGAAAGAGGGAAAGATAAATTTAGAAAGAGAAAAGAAAGTGAGAGAGAGCCACAATTTGGGGAAGGAAATGGCTAAAATGAAAGCTTCTTGCCCTCTAACTTAGCCCTAACAAACCTAAACTAACCATAACCCTTAACCAAAGTTGTAACTAATGGTTAAAATTGAATCTTGAAAACCAAATCCTTAACCTAGATTCAAAATTCATATTTATGTATATGTATATATATATAACAAGATGGCCAATTGGCCCATGTGCCTACTTTTCCCAAATGGTGAAAGAAAAGAAGATACAAGTAAAATCTAGGTGTTCGTAAGCATCATTTGAGGTAAAGATGACAAATATATGAAGGAAAAGTAAGTGAGATATTTAGCTAGTTCTCTAGGATCCCAAAAAAAATTATATTTGCTTAGTTCAAGTGTTTTGTGTTTCCCCCCAAAACCCTAGCTCAAGACTGTATAATTTCGAATACAGAAAACGTACGCTTTCAGTAATACAATTCTATGAAATTTTTAGGGTCAACTAATAATAATAAAATACCCATAAATAACACAAAAATAATAATTACTAGCCTCAAAGAGACCATCTCTTGGACCATGTGCCAATTTAGGCTCGAGTGCATGCAAACCAAGATTGTTGTTGCGCTGCCTTTCCCAACAAACAATTAAATTCTAATTTAACAAAACTAATGCTATGGTCACATTAACATCATACATTACTTTGTAGGTTAATTTCGGAGATGAAATTCTTTAAGGGGGGAAGGTTATAACACCCTGTTTTGTAGGTTTGCTCGAGCGGTGGAATTACCGCTCGAGTGGTTATTTGAGGTTTCTAGTATTTCTTCTACAAACTGAGTGTAGGGTGAGACCGCTTAAGTGGTCAATTGGTCGCTTGAGCAGAGATATGTGACTTCTAATACTTTGATTTCAGACCTCCAAAATTTCTAGGATTTAACGTTCATCGCTTGAGCGGTCTGTCTGGAATCAACCATTTAAAAATTGACTTTTTAACTCGTTTCTTTCACTTTTTCTTTCCTTTCTGTTTTTCACTCCTCCTTTCCGAAAACCCTAGATTTCATCTACTTATACCAAGAATCCATCCTAGTTCCTTCATTAAAGGTGTAAAGCAAGCTGAGAGTAATTGTGACACCCCAAAAATCAAAAACATCAGAGAATATAATAACAAACAAATGCATAGTTTATCTAAGGCTACAAGAGTAGGAAACGTCACTAATGAGTCCTTTGGCTAATAACCAAGCAAGATCTCAGGAAGGTCGAAGGAGTCAATATAGCTTTCCTTCTAAGTCCAACCACCTTAGATAACAAAGGTACCTCTTTGACAGATCTTGACAAGGTATTAAAACAAGGCCTACATGAGTTGACAGAGTATAAGGGTAGGTCACAAATGATATATATATACATAATTACAATCATGTTTTACATACAACAAGCGATTAATCACTTACAATCTTAAAACGTGTTTACAAAACCAGTTCCTAACTCTTATAGGGTAACCATACACCTTCAAATACTTCAGCTTTGCCTTTGACCGGTCTAATAGTTTTCAATACTTGGCATGAAACACCATGATCTTTAAATGCCCAGTAAATGCACACACACCCTGTCCCTTTTTCCCAATCCAATACACCATCATAATTATAACAAGCAAGTAATAAAGCATGATAATCATTCAATAATAAGGGATTGCAAGGTTAGATGTTAGTAATCTAGAAATCCCCTAAAGAGATTTCATCCTCCCAACCACAAGAATCGAACATCAGACTATTCCGAACTCTTCCTTTTGCTACTTTGCAAACCTTACCACGGATGCCTGTAACGGTTACATACCACGCAGTGCCATCAGTAGACCTTAAAAGGGACGGCGAAAAGAAAAAGGTTTCATCATCTTGAATCCAACCTTGTCCTTCCAAAAAAATTTTATCCTCCTGAATATTCCATCTGGACCCAACCTTATCTCACCAAATCAAATCATCGCAAAGAGTCTAAATACATCCATTCCATTCTAGGGTTTACGTGATAACTGCTTGCACAAAACCTTTAATTAGGGAGCACATCCCATCAAATCCATACATAACACATTATCATCTCTTCAATATTTAACTGATCGAAACCCAATACCACCCCAATTAAGGTTTCCGTTGAGTTAGATGTCTTAAATCAAAGTTAAAACAACTTAACAAGATAGTAATATCCGCATAAGCATGAGCATCATCAAATGAAGAAGATAAGGAACATCACCATAACACATGTAATATCATACCAAGACATCATCATATACTAATAAGCATACTCATGAAGACAAGAGCATAAAATACCAAGGCAAAACTAAATTTCCAGATTCAATACCATCTAAAGATTAGAATCAAGAGGACCATTTCAGATTTTTCCTGGGCCTAGCCTTCCTATAGTTTGTAGATAATTTCATCTAGTTTTGACCACATTTTTCAAAAATGGAATAACTTTTCTAGATTTTTAGTTATTTAAGAAACACTCCAGCACTGTCCAGATTCGTTGACCGTTACAAAAATCAGATTTTCTTACAAACCGCTCACTATTTTTCAATGAAACAAATTTTTCTTTAAGCCTAACTCTATAAGGAAGTTTTTGAAATAAAACCGAGGTCCAGGAGATGTTTCTACATTTTTCTAGAATTTTCAAAAGTTGGCCGTAAAACAGGTTTTTCATGCACAATACTCAAAATAAGAATATTGGTGAGAAAAGAGGCCAAATAAGGGAAATTTTTCACTTATTTTGTTATCAAAACATACTAAATAATGCATCAATAACTCATATTTTTAGAGTGATGGTATGCCTTTGGAAATAATGTGAGATATGGGAAGAAAAATGTAGTTTTGCATCTATTAAGAGGAATTATGAATAGAAGAAGGATCAAAGCCCAATTCATCAACTTTGAACACATGAACACCATTACAACACATCTAAAAATGTGGTTTTAAATATCTAATAATATGTATTTGAAAAAGGAAATAGAAGGAGAGATGGTGATGTGGCTTGTTGCCTAGTTGAAGTGTTTTCATAAAGGTTCTTTTTTTCTCTCCTCTACCACCAAAGCTCTCTCTTCCCCCCCTTTCTCTCTCTCAGGAAAATATGTAAGTGTGTGAGTGTGTTTTGTGCTCAAAAGTGTAGAGAGAATTGGTGTATTTATAGAAAAAAAGAACGATGAAAAGTCCAAAATGTCCTTAGTTCCAATTCAATTGAATAGTCTTAGATTTAGTTAGGATGAAATGGAATGTATGATGATTAGAGCCTTAATTACACCTTTAAACATGTTCTAGTTAGGCTTAGGTTTAATCAAAGTTGAATTGGTACCCAAGGTCAAATTTTCTTCCCTAAATCAAGCAATTTGTCCCTAAAAAGACATCACACACACATATATATATATATACATAGCATAGCCGGCCTTGGGGAGTGGATTTGAGGGGATTTATTTTGATTTATTTTTTGTGTACAATGAAGATATTTTGGATACAAAGTTATTTATTTAAGGAAGGTACAAGTATATGTATATATGTATGTAATGGTACTAACTTGGAGTCAATTTGTAATTTGATAAAAATGTGAGGGCTTTGGATTTAATTTATGAATTGGAACATTTACTTTAGTTTAGAATTAAACTAAATTAGGGTTAGAGAATATAATTCGGTTTGGATTTCTTGTTTAAAAAAAAAAAAAAAAGGCTATCAACCGACGAACATGATGAAAACTGGAAAAACTTAGGGTTTTAAGTGGTAATTCCATATTTAGAGAGTCAATTAATCAGTATTAGGATATTAGAAATGATTTCTAAGTTACCAGGATCGATTAGGGTTTGTACGGGTTCATCCGTGATATATTTTCAGTTCTAGGGTTAATTTTACGAATAAATGGGAATCTAAAGGCTTTTATTATATTTCAAAAGTAAGGGTCTTACTAGGATTTACAAAATTTAGGGGTCTCACAACCTATCCCCCTTAAACAAATTTTGTCCTTGAAATTTAAGTCGTTACCTTAAAGTTATGTTCAAATTGAATTGGTTGGCAGGACGTGTTCCCTTTTGAAAGTTAAAGTCTTGCTTTGCGAGACCCCTAAATTTTGTTATAGGTTTTCATTATGTTCGTCGGTTGATATCCTGTCAATCCCTTATTATTGAATGATTATCATGCTTCATTACTTGCTTGTTATAATTGTGATGATGTATTGGATTGGAAAAAATAGACAGGGTGTGTGTGCGTTTACTGGGCATTCAAGGCTCATGGTGTTTCATGCCAGGTATTAAAGACTATTAGACCGGTCAAAGGAAAAGCTGAAGTATTTGAAGACGTATGGCTACCCTATGAGAGTTAGGAATTGGTTTTGTAAACACGTTTTAAGATTGTAAGTGGTTAATCACTTGTTGTATTTAAAACATGATTGTAATTATTATATACATCATTTGTAACCTACCCTTATACTCCATCAACTCATGTAGGCCTTGTATTAATACCTTGTTAAGATTTTTCAAAAAGGTAGCTTTGCTATTTAAGGTGGTTAGACTTGGAAGGGAGACTATATTGACTCCTCTGACCTTCCTGGGATCTTGCTTGGTTATTAGCCAAAGGACTCATTAGTGACGTTTCCTACTCTTGTAGCCTTAGATAAATCTTGTATTTATTTATTATTATATTCTCTGATGTTTCTGATTTTTGTGGTGTTACAACAATACTTTAGACCAATCGGATCGTGAATTCTTCATGGTTTCCTCGTTGGGTCTTCATCTTCTCACATTCATCTTTGAGGTAGGAATATTTTTAACCTTGTATATCTATATCTTGACTTGATTATGTATTAGTTTTCAATATAAACATATATGTGTGTGTGTTATGAGATAGATGAATTGATGTAAGTGTATCTGCTAGGTGCAAATGAAAGGTTGTGAGGGTGCCAGTGTCACTTGCACCCCTCCATATGTTGGTAATTTTTTTCCCTAACTCCCACCTACATGCAGTTCCCCCTTGATTTAATGGGTATTAATGGGAAAAAGGGGGTTTTACTTTAATAATTTGTAATGTTTGAATATTTTTTTTTTTGTAAAACAAATATTTACCCCATGATTCTTGGATTCATAATGAATATGGAGAAAAGCCCTAAATTTCTCAAAACCCTAACTATTGATTTTGATTTTTAGAGTATAAATGGGAAGTGAATTGATGTTATGTAGATGTATTGAGACATCTTGTAATGGAACAAGTTTTGGGATTAGTTGAAATGTTATGTTGTGTGATGTATTGGTACCCGCGCGGAAAATTAGGTGAGAGGATGATAAATGTGGGGAATGTTTGAGGTGTCCACGTGCTTGATCGTGTGAGGACGATAAATGTCGAAAGTTTGAGGTGCCCATTGGCCCATTCGTATGAGGACGAAAAATGTGGGAATGTTTGGAAAGATTTATACTCTTCTATATATATATAACCATATGAATTCATGTGAATAAAATTCATGGACCAATGAATTTCGGGTCATGTATGATTAAATCAGATGTTTATATACCTTGTTAAATGTATTCCCTACTAGGAAATTCTACTCATTAAGACGAAAGAGGACTACCTCGTTGATTAGAGTACACGGCTAAACCTTTTGTGGAGCACGGATGCTCGCTTGTTATGCCTATTGTGATTAATTAATGAGCTAATGTGTCCAAGATATTTGTTTTGTTTATTATTGTGTTGTGAACCAAACTGGAAGTTTTGGAGAAATTGTAAGCCATTAAGACATATTAGTATAGAACATTCCCTATCTTTTTGAACTACATGTAATCATTACATTAAAAGTGGAGTTTTTATTTAAAAAAATCATGTTTATATTAGTTTTTGCATAATTGATCTTCTGAAAATTGGGGTTGGGGTTTGACATTGTGCATCATCCAATATGTTTTGACATAAGTAATATATCTCTATACAACTATAATATAAGAAAGAGTTTCATATCTATAGTGTAGGATGGCTCTCTCTTTTCTTTTCTTTTTCACCCTTGTGTTTTGTGCTATTATGGGATGCCTTTTAGGGGTTACCAAGCTGCTAAGCAATGCTCAGACTCCTGATCTCCTGATCTAGTTTCACAAGTGCAATGTAAAATATAAATGAAAGTCTAGATCTGACAATTTATACAGAAAATCCATTTTATTGCAAAATCTTTGCTCAAAAATGGACTACATCACCAAATCTTAGAGTCGTCACCTAATCTGTTAGGAAAACTAGGAAACCAGTGACTTATTCCAAAGGCCACAGTCCATCATAATCAAAGTGTCTCGGTTTGGCAACTTAGGTATGAGGGTGGAATGTCATGCATTGAGCAACCCTACTTACCCAATCAAACTACTACATCATGATGTGATTTTATAGTCTTCATATATCTATGTTTCAGTTTTAATAATTCTAACATTACTATCTGAGGCAAATAAATATAGATTGTGTCACTCGTTCTAGTTATGCTGTGATTTCATGCATTTTGAAAAGCCTTTTGTATAACTTCCAATGAAAAGAAGCTCGTACATAAGAATTAACAACATTCCAACATAAGCAACATAACCACTCTCCTCTAGCATTCACACAAATCTTTTACTAAAGCATCTAGCCTCATGGTATAGCAATGGATATGATAAATAACATGAACACATAATATGCTTAAACCAAAAAAATGCTTATCTAGTACTCCATGATAAGCCAAAAGAATGTATTAGAAATATATGCATGATTCCTATATACAGATAGCTAATGCAATGCATACACAAAATGCATTTAGAGACTCGGCTACTAATATATGATATATGTATCATCTTAAGGCATGAGGTAGCGCACATAACCAGTTTAGAAAATGATGAATTCCACAAATGCAAATGAGCCGAGCTTGAATACATAAAAAATGTATGCAAATTAAGACTATGATAAATAAAATATATAAAATAAAAAGATAGAAAGACGTGAGATTGGAAGTTATTACAACAATTCGAATGAAAATAAAGAAAGACAGGAGAGAGAGAGAGAGAGAGAGAGAGAGAGAGATTATTATAACAATTGAATAAATAAGACATGGGTTTAGAGAAATTACTACAACAATGAATTGATTCAGTCAAAGTACTGCTGAATCTAACAAATCATACTAAAATAATGAACTTTACACAGCAGCTCTAAAATGCCCATAAGAATACTATCCAGAAACTATCATGTTCTGCTTCATGAAAATCATCTGCTCATACATAAATTCATCCCACGACTAAAAAGATGCCCAGCCAAACATATTCTTTGGGAAAAAACTTTGTTTGGTGTAGAAGGTCCTAAACAGAAACAAAGTACACCTTCTAAGGGGAGCTCATCCCTTTTATCCCTCGCTCTTGTAGAGAACACTTAAGGGGAGGTAGATAGGCCTTGTAAGGGTAATTTATACATGTAAATTGGGCCAGGCTAAGTAATGGGCCGGTGTGGGCCGGAGTATGAAAAGCAGAGTAAAAAGACCTCATTCAAGTAGTCCGGTCGCGGAAGTGTGTTATCTCGGTCACGATTAGCCCGGTCAAGGAAAATTGTTGTTATATCGGTTTAGGAGAGCGCTACGGTTAGCCCGGTTGGGCCTTCTAGCCGAAGTAAGAGAAGCTATCTTCCTGACTGTCCTGAGTTAGTTCGGCAAGTATCTTCTATGGATAGCTCGGTCGTAGTATGGGAAGCCGAGGTAGGAGACAGTAAGGCAGAGCCGGACTAGTGTATAGGTTGGTCACTCCGGTTAGTCTAACATGGCAATGATACTTCGGTCGTAAGGTAGTTCGGCTGTGGTAGAACCATCTCACTTGGTTTAAGCAGTGAGGGGGGTGTTGAGAGAAGCATTATCTCTCAGGAGTATGAATCCTATGAGGACTCTGCATGGAGGAGTAAGAGTCCTATTAGGATTGTGCCACACGAAACCTATAAAAGTTCACCAATATCACCTTTGGAGAGGTAACACAACTTTGTTTTCTGAATACACAAAGCTTTTGTCTATTTGTCAAGCTTACTTAGGCATTGGAGAGGTTTCCGGCACACACCCACCGGCTAGCTCACGTTTGTGTTTTCAGGTGATAAAGCGACGTCGTACGGAGGAGCACAGACTTGATCAACAGGGTTATACGAGAAGGTGTATTTCTTTCCCGTACAATTGGCGCCGTCTGTGGGAATCCAGACAAGAACAAAACCTCTTGATCAAGCTTTTTCTCTCAAACATCAATGGCGAACAATGAAGAGTTACCTCAGTCCGCCATTGACGGACAAACTCCAGATGGGGGTGCGAGGCGCGAAGGCCTACTCTTGGTCACTTTCATGGATGGTGAACCCGGAGCCGCAAAGACAGAATTCCAGGAGGGATGCAAGGGGACGAAGGCGGAATAACAGCCCCCATCACTCTCGTTCGCAAAGCCCAGAAAGGCAAAGGCGAAGGGTTGATCCTCAAGCTTTGGAGGATCGCGTCAAGGAACAAGACGAGTTGATACGGCAGATGGCGGCGGACATGAAATCTCTCAAACGCCAGGTGAAAGGAAAAGAAGTGGCGACGGGAGAGGGACGCAATAACAAGACACCCCCTTGCCACTCAGAGGGTCGTAGTAGGAATTCTACACCCTCTCAAGCAGAGAACAGAAGCCTCAGGATAGGCGATACACAGTCTAGATCTTCCAGGACTCGTCACTCCAGGTCTGAGAGGACGAGATCTGAGAGGTCATACACTAAGGGAAGCACATATTGGCCCTCGCATACACACCAGACAAGGTCTAGACAGACGAAGTTGCCCAGATCGTCCAACCTACGATCCGTGCTAGAAGAGAAGGCACGATGGAAGGAGGACGCCAGATGCGATCCACACAGAAGTTTCCGCCTTTACACGGTTATTCCTGACGCATGGAAGCGCCGAGGTTGGAATGCCAATACTGCGACCTACCTATTTAACCAACGGACAAGGCATTGGCGGTCACAGACCTCACCATTCGCCCCAAAGAATAGAGAACACGCCTCACCGTCAAAGCTTCCTACCCAAATTCACAACATATGAGGGAAGACGGACTCTACTCACACTTGAGCCACTTTCGCCAAAGTCATGGTCAGATACCGCGGAATGAGGCCTTGATGTGCATCCTATTCCCTTCAAGCCTTGGCACCTAGGCCCGACTTGGTTTGAGAAACTTCCAGAGGCAAGATAGCCTCCTCGGGCGCAATGAGGCGTCAGTGACAAGGTTCAACAAACACTAAAACTCCGTGGAGATCGACACTACTCTCCATCGACATGGGCGACAAGGAGACCCTAAGATCATACAACAAGCATCGGGAGACATTCAACTGATTGGGGACGCCAACCAATCTCGCCATTGTGCAATACAAAAGAGGCTCTTCAATGAACATCGAGGGACTCTATCACCATGACACCGCCTCACCATGGAGGCCCCGATGGAGAGAGTGCATCAAGACATCGTAGAAGAGGATGGCACTCGTGTTAAAGCAAAATCGGGCGACCACAAAGACTAAAGAAGAAGACCTCAAAGAAGGTCAATACTGAGATCGCGAGAACCTAAACGGACGGATAGGCGAGACAACGGCGAGGACCAGACAAGAGATGGTTGAGAGTCCGACCGCCATAACCACTTCAGATTCAAGAAACCAATCTACCAATACTTAGTGAGATTTGAGATGAGCCTTTTCAAGTGGCGGCCAAGCTAGGCGAGGCCCAGAAAGACTACGACGACAGGTCACGGTGCACCTTCCACAAAGAAAAGGGGCATCGCACTGGGAATTGCACGCCATTGAGGCAGCATCTAGAAGAGTTGGTGGCAGCAGGCCACCTGGGCGAATACATTGAAGGAGGGGCACAAACAAATTTCAGTGACCATAACAACCCCAACAGATGCCGACGACGCCGCCCCAAGGCATCATCAACGAATACATGGAGTCTTTGAACCCGGCGTATGCGAGCTCAAAGGTTCAATCAAAAGGCCGAGCACTTAAGAGAGGTGCTAAGTGCCCAACCACCGCCAAGAAGGGAAGACAGAGGCCACAAACGCCATGTCCTTTTTGATAAAGACTTGGCAAGAATTTATTGCCCTCAACGACGCCTTTGGTCGCCACTCTCCGAGTCAAGGATTTTGACGCTGCGGATTCTCGATTGACCAAGGTAGTTCATGTGAAATCATGTACTATGAAACCTTCAAACAACTAAAGTTGCAAGATAAAGACTTGGCGCCCCGCCAGATTCCCCTTATCGATTCAACTCCATGCCATAATGGCCCGTCAAGAAAATTATCCTCCCAACAGAGCAAGTGTGACAAAACAAGTGGAGTTCGGGTGTTGAAGGTCCCTCCACCTACAACATTATCTTGGGCGTAACATGGCTGCATGCCATGCGCTTCGGTGGCGCCCTCCTACCACTCAAGTGATGCGGTTTCCCAACCACACGGAGTAATAGAAGAAGTATATGGAGATCGATCATGTCAAGTAGTGCTTTGTCACGTTGAACGGCAAGGCCGCTAAAGGATACGCTCATTCGGTGGAAGAACCCGAGAGTAATGAACTATTCGCAGATGTTGGCAAAGCGGCTAGTCAGAAAGCAGTGGAGGACTTGGTGGAGGTCAGAATAGATGAAAAGAACCCGGATAAGTTCTTTTTGCTTGGTTCGTCGTTGTCCAGCACTGAGAGATTAGAGGTCTTGGAATTTCTGACCTCCAACATCGAAGTGTTCACCTGGACCCCATACGACATGCCAGGCATTGACCCCAACTTCATCTGTCACCAACTCAATGTCCACCCTTCTGCCAGACCAATCACTCAGCGTACCCGCAGATCAGCACTCCACCACGCCGAAATAGTGGCAGAAGAAGTAAGAAACCTGCTAGAGGCAGGGGCAATCAGAGAGGTACACTACCCAAGATGGATCTCCAACACCGTCGTAGTGCCAAAGAAGAATGGCAAGTTGCGTGTTTGCGTCGACTACAAAACGGTCAACAAGGCGTGCCCAAAAGATAGCTTTCCTCTGCCAAGGATAGATCAACTGGTAGACTTAACGGCAGGGCACAACCGACTTAGTTTTCTGGACGCCTACAGAGGCTACCACCAAATCGCCATGCATGAACTAGACCAGGAAGTCACATCCTTCACCACTCCAAGGGGACTCTATTGCTACAAAGTCATGCCCTTTGGCCTAAAGAACGCAAGGGCGACGTTCCAGAGAATGGTCACCAAGATGTTTGAACCATTGTTAGGCAGAACAATGGAAGCTTACATCGACAACATGGTGGTCAAGAGCAAGGATGAGAATGACCATCTCAAGGACCTAGGTGAGATGTTCGAGATCCTAAAGAAGCATAAGTTACGCCTCAACGCTGGGCAAGTGTGCGCTCGAGTAGGATCCGCAAATTCCTAGGCTTCTGGTGACCAACCGAGGTATAGAAGTAGACCCTTCTCGATCAAGGCAATACAGATCTAGAGAGGCCAAACTCATGAAGGAAGTGCAAAGATCTCACGGCATGGCGGCAAGGCCAATCGGTTCATAAGTCGGTCGTCGACGTACTTCACGACCATTCTTCCATGCGCCAAGGCTAAGTTTGAGTGGGACGAAGAATGCGACCACGACCGAAAGCCTAAAGAATACATGTCTTCTCCACCACTACTTGTAACACCAATCCTCGAGAAGAACTCTTCTTATACTTGGCGCCAAGAAGATGCAATTAGCGCAGTGTTGGTCCGCGCAGAAGGAGTCCAACATCTTCCCATCTACTATGTCAGCAAGACATTATTGGGCGCCGAAACGAGGTACTTGCCACTGGAGAAACTGGCATTGGCCTTGATGATGGCCTCAAGGAAGTTATCGCATTACTTTCACGCCCACACCATAGTTGTTCTCACAGCCTTCCCATTAAAGGCCTTATTTGAAAGAGCAAACTTCTCTGGGCGAATTCTGAAGTGGGCCGTAGAGTTGGGACAATACGACATCAAGTTCCAACCTAGGACCGCAATAAAAGCGCAAGCATTGGCAGATTTTGTCGCAGAATTCACACCAGGAAGTCATCACATCTGCCCAGTCGACCTAACTAAAACAACCGAACTAGGGATGGAAGTTGACGTCGGAATAACGCAACCCCTAGTACTGGTTACTCACCAGCCCCAAGGCGCACTCAGAGTAAAGAAAGAAAGGAAGGAAGAAACAAACCATGCTACACCAAGTCAGGACTCACCGACAAATAAAGACTTGGTGCAAACAGAAAGCAAGGGGCAGACAACGAGCATGGACTCTGAAGAAAACACCAGCAACATGGAAGATCCCAAGGCATCATCTGATCCCTCCACTTGCTGGAAGTTGTTCGTCGGAGAGATGTGGAAGCTCTTCGTGGATGGAGCCTCCAACCGGCATGGAGCAGGACTTGGCATAGTCCTCATCTCTCCAGACGGCCTAGTAGTGGAGCATGCAATCAACTTTGGCTTCCCAGCATCAAACAACGAAGCGGAGTATGAAGCGCTTCTGGCAGGCCTCAAGTCAGCATTCTACATGAAGGCCACCGAGCTAATGGTTTACAGCGACTCCCAGCTGGTGGTAAACCAAATATCTGGTGACTACGAGGCAAAGGATGATAGAATAGCCAAGTACCAAGAATTGGTCAGAATAGAGATAAAAAAGTTTGAAGTGGTGAGGATAGAACAGATCGGCAGAGAAGAAAATAGCAGAGCAGACGAACTTGTAGGCTTCGCCTCAATGGCAGATACCTCCATCCCTCACCCACTACTAATCGACTACCTGCCCAGACCAAGCATTGAAGACCTAGAAGCAGAAAAGGTATGCTGTGCAGAGTTAGGCCCTTCTTGGATGGACCCCATCATATTATTCCTGAAAGACGGCATCTTACCGG
Organism: Camellia lanceoleosa; assembly: GCA_025200525.1. Classification (NCBI taxonomy): domain Eukaryota; kingdom Viridiplantae; phylum Streptophyta; class Magnoliopsida; order Ericales; family Theaceae; genus Camellia; species Camellia lanceoleosa. Next base: position 65,819,116 of record CM045767.1, read on the forward strand.
AAGAAAAGAAAAAAGCCAACAGAATAAGAGCAAAGTCGCAGAATTCGCCTCTTCCATCCTTGGCATTATACAAAAAGTCGCTCTCAGACCTTACTTAAAGTGTGTTCACCCCAAAGAAAGTGGAAGTGTTCTGCTTGAAATACATGAGGGCGTATGTGGCAAATGCATCAAGGAGGAAGATCATTGGCATAGAGCGATTTCACAAGGATATTGGTGGCCATACATGCAAGCATTTAGAGAAGTATGTTAAAAGTGCTAAAAGTGTCAAAATTCAGACATCAAATACACCAACCTCGCCAGAGAACTTCTACCTCTAACCACCCATGGCCTTTCGCAATGTGGGATTGACATAGTAGGCCCACTTCCAATAGCTCCAGGCAATAGGAAGTTCTTTCTTGCCGCAACCGACTACTTTACAAAGTGGGTGGAAGCAGAAGCCTTGGCGTCTATCAAGGAAAAAGATGTGAAGAAGTTTGTCCGCGTAATATCATCACTGACGGCATACCAAAGGCATTAATCTCGCATAACGGCATTCGACTCAGAGAATTTTCAGAAGCTTTTGTGAAGAGTACAAGATAGAATTCTACAATTCTACACCGGCATATCCCCAAGCAAATGGGCAAGCAGAGGCATCAAGCAAGGTAGTCTTAGATGGATTGAAGAAAATGTTAGAAAGAGCGAAATGCAAGTGGGCGTAAGAGCTCCTCATGTTTTATGGGCTTACCGCACCACGCCGACGATCAACAGAGAAACACCATTCTCCTTAGCCTATGGCATGGAAGCAATCCCATTAGAAGTTGGCCTCCCCACAATTCGAAGCGAAAACTTTGATCCAGACTTAAATGGCGAAGCCATAGCATTAGAACTTGACCTTGCGGAAGAAAGAAGAGACAGAGCATTGATTCACATCGCCTCCTACCAACAAGAATTGTCCAGAAAGTATAACAAAACAGTGCATCCAAGGCAATTCAAGATCGAAGATTGGGTGTTGCGCAAAGTGATGGGAAACACCTTGGTTCCAGGAGATGGCAAGTTAGGACCTAATTGGGAAGGACCTTACAAAGTGGTCGGATTAGCAGGCAAAGGGGCATACCACTTGGAAGATGAGGACGGCAAAGCAATTCCCAGGCCATGGAACACTACAAATCTCAAGTTGTTTTATTTCTAGCTTTTTTCTTTTAAGTATGTGTAATTTTTTACTTTCTCAATAAAACAAATCAATTCTTTTTTAGCATAATTGTTTTCAGTAGAAAATAGCTTTAGTAAGATAGTAGCATTGTAAACATAGTTGGCCGGAATAACCAACTATGACCCTTCCTAAGCCCAGATCGTGATCCAGCCGCAGGACGCTTTTGGCCTTAATAACCAAAACACTTTATTCTAAATTGGCCGAAAAACCAACTTAGAGGTTGGTCGATTAAACCAACACCCTCCTAAGCCCGTGATCGTGATCCAGTGCAGACATTTGGCTCAGATAACCAAACACTTTATTCTAAGTTGGTCGAAAACCAACTTAGAGGTTGGCTGATTAAACCAACTCTTTGTACTCTTCAAAGTATGGGTATGGTCAAGAGCGGTTGGTCGATTAAACCAACTCTTGGTACTCTTCACCAAGTATGGGTATGGTCAAGAGCTGCTATCGATTAAACTAACTCTTGTTACTCTTCACCAAGTATGGGTATGGTCAAGAATGGTTGGTCGATTAAACTAACCCTTGTTACTCTTCACAAAGTAAGTATGTCACCGAAGAGTGGTTGGGATTAATCCAACTCCTTATACTCTTCACCATTAAGTAAGGGTATGGTCAAGAATAGTTATCGATTAAACTAATATCGATACTCTTCACCAAGTGGTTATATCTACCAAGAGTGGTTGGCTAGTAAGTTAGATAGCTAAAACCGAGATTACAGCTTGAGCAAAATGAGTTCATGGAAAATTCATTACAAGTACAAGCATACAAAACAAAACCAAAATAAGAGTTAGAGCACGTAAGAAGATTTTTTCATTAAAGTAAAAAGCAAGTATAATTGAGGGCCGCTTCTACATAAAGAAAGGAAAGAAAAAGACAATCCGGAAGAGTTCATCCGCTTCGCATCAAATTCAACATTAGCATCCGGGTCAAGTCCGGCTTGAGGTGGAGCTCGGCTTTAGTTTGGACCGGGTGTCAATCGGCAAGACAAAGACGCCGGTAGCTCATCACCAAGTCTTCAACTATCGACTCTAACCGAAATGCTTGATCGATGGGTTGCTCATTGACGACCCGAGTAATGGTTGGCTCCTCATCCTCATCATCATCATCATCATCATCATCATCATCATCTTCATCGCTGTCGACCCTTCCGTAAATTGCCTTTGAAGATCAAGCAGACAGATAGTGAAACCGAATAGAGTACGGTGGAGCATTGTAGACATCGGGTCCCATTTAACAACCGAAATGCTTCCACCAAGACTCCTCCACCAAGACTTAAAGAAGAGATCCTTGGCTGCATCGCATTGGAGGGTGTATGCGTCTTCGGCCTTCTTAAAGACTAGCTTTTCGGCTTTCTTCAGGCCAGCCTTCAATTGGGCTATCTCGGTGTCTTTTTTCTTTTCGATCTTTGCCAAGATGCGCAGGTATTTGTCTTTCGCCTCATTAGCAACCTTCTGCTTTTCGGCTTCAACCGAATTAGCAAGCTCGGTCAGCCGACCATTCTCAGCACGTAGCTCGGCCAGCTGCTTTTTTGCTTCCTCTAGCTCGGCCGTTTTAGCTTCGGCCTCTGCCATGGCCTCCCTAGTATTCTCCTAAGTTCCATGACCCTCCTGTGTGTAACTTGGTTTTTCTGGATGGCCTGCAAAGGAGAAGTAACTTTAGCCGGACTGAAAGTTGGAAAAAATTACATAGAAAAAAGAAAGCTATTTACCAGGATCATGGACTTGGTTGAAGACCGAATGGACTTCGCCCAGATAAGTTGCTTGTAGTGGTGCTCCATATCTTTTGGAAGGCACACACTTTTGGCTAGATTAAAAGCCATCGTGGTCCTTCGGTGACAACCGAATCAAGCGGTGATATCTCGTTGTTGAAGGTCGGGCGGGAACCCATTTGGAGGAGGAGGCGCTCGCTCGATTGTTCCTACCGGGGCTTGTTGAATGTTTGGGGACTTGGTGGCGGTTCGAACTTCTCATCAACAAGTCGTGACTCGGTTTGGCTAGTCCGCACGCTTGTTTCAATGAGAAGAAGATGGTCGGGATGGAAGGGCCACCACGGTCTCTGGTGTGACCTTGGTTGTACGCCTACCGAGTGGTTATGGCCAAAGGGCCTTCACCGCTCTTCTTTGCCATTTCTTGTTTGGTGGAGTGGGATTAGGTTTATCCGGGCAAGGATGGGTCCGCTCAGGTGCTTCTTCAAGGAGAAAGTCAAGAATTCTCACTTTTCTACGTATCGTGTATGTCGGCCAAAAGTCGAGAAGTTTAGCCCAACTTCTTTCTTGAATACGCAAAGCGCGCGGAGAATACCGAGGTTAGGGTGGTGACAATGAGTGTATATGGGCCGAAGTCTGCATGAAGAAGACAATTGTTAGTCCGGTCTAAAATTGGAAACCGAAGTAAAAAATAAGGATGCATGGAAAACCGAAGTAACTATACCAGGTATCCCTTTATTCCAATTTATACGTCGGCCAGGAATCTGGGCTTGATGATCTTCAAAATTCCCAGAGACCCAGAAAAAATCATCGTCGTTCAAATCCTTATCCGGTGTGTCCTTAATTATTTTTTCACGTCAGCGGCATATTCTTAAATAGTATACCCACCCATCCTCTTTTGAACCTAAGGAATATTGGTGGAATATTTCGGCTAGGCTGAGGTTTAGACCGGCTTGGCAGTTTAGTTCGGCTATTCCCATTATAATTCGGTAGGAGTTGGTGGAGAGTTGGGTTGGGCATAGTCTGGTTTGCCTAAGAAACTCACAAATTAGAGGTTGGACTGGGAATCTCAGTCCGGTTTCTATTATTGAAAGTAGGGTAAAGGGTACAAAGTCTTCATTCCCCCATGGAATGGTATTTGGTTTGGCTAGGGTAAGGTGCACATCGTCAGGTATCTTATAATCTTTTTGGAATTCGGCTAGGCCTCCTGGGGTTTCTACTAAAAATCTGTACTTTCCCATTTATTGTATAACTTATAAATAAATTAGTTCGGCTGAGAAGTTGTGCTCGGAAGCTCGGTTGAGCACACAGAGGGAGTGCCTGGGCAACCTAAGTCTGCAAAGTGGAAAAACAAGGTGTTAAGCACAGATCGTTGACCGTGCTACAAAAACAAAGCAAGAATAGAGAAGTCTTATCTCGGCTACACAGAGCACTACAGGATCTACCTCGGTTCTGTGGGATGTTTTGGTTATCTCGGTTCTACCTATGGGTTTGGTACTTCGGTTGGGCATCAAGGGGCAGCTTTCTGAGTTCGGTTTAGAAACAGAGAAAGCTGGCTTGGCCCCCGAAGGCTCAGCTCGGTCGTGGCCAAGATTTCTAGTTCGGTGAGTTTTTATTTTGGCTAAGGTGAATCAGATGGTGACCTATTAAAACTACTGTTATATGCAAAAAATCTAGTTCGGTTTTAGTTTGCCTAAATCTATATACAGCAAAAACAGTGTCCTAGTTCGGTTGAGACATGTTTAAAGATCAAACAAGTGTTCTATAGCTATTTCTTGAAATTCAAGAGGTTCTTATGAACTTCTTCCGTAAATGAGCTACATAAAAAGTGTTTTGCCAGAAACACATAAAACACACTACAATGGACTGAACAAAAATGAAAAGAGAAATAAATTCATGATGCTTACCTGGTAAAGAGGAAGAAGAACAAGATGGAAGCAAACGGCAGCAAGAACACGAGCTTCAAGAGGTGCGAAGTTGAAGAATAGTAAGAGCTGAAGAAGTGAGAGAGGAGAGAGTGAATAGTCTGATGGATGATTTGGAGAGAGAAAGGGTTTTTTGTTTTGATGAAAAGCCTTCTGGCGGGAACTGTTCAAAAATTTCGGAATACGAAGGCAGCACGACAGCTGGGATTGGCCAATCAAAGGTTGCCACGTGTCACTGGAAAGGGAAGCGTTTCAGTTGCTGCAATTGAAGAGACGTTTTGACCGAACGTGCCCAGCTCGGCTTAAGTTTAGCTCGGCTGGATAAGCTAAATGGTTTTTAGCTCGGCTGGAGAGGCTAAAAGGTTTTCAGCTCGGCCGGAATAGCTATAGGATTGTAGCTCGGCTGGAGAGGCTTACAAACTCTAGCTCGGTTGTTAAACAGATAATCCCTATCATGCTGCGCAGATGGAATTAAGGGGCAATTGTGAGGGTAATTTATACATGTAAATTGGGCCAGGCTAAGTAATGGGCCGGTGTGGGCCGGAGTATGAAAAGCAGAGTAAAAAGACCTCATTCAAGTAGTCCGTCATGAAGTGTGTTATCTCATCATGATTAGTCTTGGCCAAGGAAGATTGTTGTTATATCGTTCAGAGAGCGCTACGGCTAGTCTTGGGCCTTCTAGCCGAAGTAAGAGAAGCTATCTTCCTGACTGTCCTGAGTTAGTTCGGCAAGTATCTTCTATGGATAGCTCGGTCATAGTATGGGAAGCCGAGGTAGGAGACAGTAAGACAGAGCCGGACTAGTGTATAGGTTGGTCACTCCGGTTAGTCTAACATGGCAATGATACTTCGGTCGTAAGGTAGTTCGGCTGTGGTAGAACCATCTCACTTGGTTTAAGCAGTGAGGGGGGTATTGAGAGAAGCATTATCTCTCAGGAGTATGAATCCTAGGAGGACTCTGCATGGAGGAGTAAGAGTCCTATTAGGATTGTGCCACATGAAACCTATAAAAGTTCACCAATATCACCTTTGGAGAGGTAACACAACTTTGTTTTCTGAATACATAGAGCTTTTGTCTATTTGTCAAGCTTACTTAGGCATCGGAGAGGTTTCCGGCACACACCCGCCGGCTAGCTCACGTTTGTGTTTTCAGGTGATAAAGCGACGTCGTACGGAGGAGCGCAGACTTGATCAACAGGATTATACGAGAAGGTGTATTTCTTTCCCGTACAGGCCTAAACCCTTAACAATTACACAAATGGCTATACACAACAGATACTTTACAACAATTCACGAAATTACATGAATTAAACAAGAAGAAATTCAAGCCCAAGAAATAGATAGGAACCTACAATCATCTCTTTATGAATAAGGGCAAGTTAGTACCCAAATTCATGATATTAATTGGAGAGAGTAGGTTAATGTCTACCATTTCTTAGTGGAAGCCTTGCCTCTAAAGTAAGAGATTTATCAAAGGTTATTGAAGACTCATCTTCTATTCATGAAACAAAGATGTTTCCACCCCTTTCTATGTTCACAAATGATTGAGAATAGAGTTTTGACATCTTTAACTCAAAACCTTTTACTTTACTTCCAAGAAAAATCAATGAATATAAAAAACAACTTTCTCAATATCAAACCTCAAAGATTAGCCACCTAGCCCAATGAAACAACCACCTCTACTCATTTAGATTGAGCAAGGATTGAAACATATGGACCAATATGCTAGAATAATGAGATATGTGATGAGAAAGTGTGAAAATTGAAAGAATTAACTCTATATAATCAAACTTGTGGATAGGTGGCTACTATCTACTTCCCTACCACAACCATAAGGTTCCAAAATATATGACAACAATGAATTACATCTCTAGAAAGCAGGAAAAGAGAGCAAAGCTATAGAAAAGTAATAATAACTATCAACTCAATAGATGGGTGGCTACTTGCTACCTCCGTCCACATCCATGAGGACTTATCACATGATTACAACAAGCAAATACTGAAAAATATAGCTCAAAAATTAAGAACAAAAGAAAGAAAGTGATAAAAAGTTCAAAAGTTTCACCTCTTAAGGAGGATGAACTTCTTGGTTCCCAAACTCTTTCTTGGCACCCTCAAGGTCCATTAAATATAGTTTAGAGTGTCTAAGATCCTCAGCAAGAAGCTTAGAGTGAAGTTTTAATAGAGGTTTGATGATTGAAGTTTGAAACATGAAGGTTGAAGATGAAGTGTGGGAATGGAGCTCTCAAACTCTCTCTAAGCCTTGGGCAAATTTTCTAACCTAGTAAAATGAGGTTTCGTCCTCTATTTATAGAATTTCAAACATAAATATCTAAGATATTTGTGGAAACCTCACAGAAAAGATCGAAATTCCTGAAAATACTCTATTCCCAGACAAATCAGTTGGTCGTACTCTTATGTATCTGGCCGACTATATTTTTCATCTGGCCAAGAATTGTTGTCTGTCCATACAACAAATACATCATCGGATCAATAAGGTAAAGTTAGTAAGATTTGAAAGGAGAAATAGGTATTTCAGAGGATTCCACACCTTCTATTCATTCACATTATATTCTTTGCTCGATCCTTTTAAAAGAAGACAACACTTTGAGTTTTGAAGAAGTGAGCATTGGGACATGATGGAAATGTCTGGAATTGCACAACCAAACAAACTTTGAAAAAGGTTTTTAATTGGTCGAAAAGCATTTCGACCAAAACAGGTACGTGGTTGGGATTTAAAGCTTAACTCTAGGTTTTCCTACTGAGGAACTCATAAGATTAGCACATCTTGGTTTTCATTGTTAGGTAACTAGAAAAGAGTGCCCAAGTCAAAAGGTTGGTCAAAATAGGGTGTCTACATCTGTGAGTCTTTTTTTATTTTATTTTTTTGTTTCAGGCCAAGTTTGTGATTTTGTAATTTTGCAAGCACTTCCTCATACCCACACAACTATTTGTTGATATGTGATGGAAGTGTATCCATTGTTAGTTTAGCAAAATAATAAACAAGTTAATTAGTATGAATAATATAATATTAATGACAATATAAATAATAATAAATATACAAAAAACTAGATTAGAGAAACATAGTTGTGAGCCTTTGGAAGTCACATTATCACTATCCTAAAATCGCTCCGCCTCGTGAAGGTACAATCGGAGTGAAGCAATTTCAAGGTAAAATTCATGTTGCTTACATCGTCCATCATCTAGTGTTTATGACCACCAGGAGGCTTGAACTATATGCCATGAACCAAAATTGCCCAAAACATCAATATAAAATATAGAGAACTCTCATAAAATATTTCATCTCTCAAATCATCTTTTCATCTCTTTAGTATATCATTTCCTCTATATATTTCTACACAACTCATATAGGTATATCTATTAATATATATATATATATATATAATAAACATGATATAATTACAATAATAATATCTAATAAAACTCTTGTAATCGAAATTATTAAAATCATAACTTATGTTGTAATGGTCAAATAAAATAAATAGTAATAGTAATCCTATTTTTATTAAAAATTCCTAACAATCCCCCACTTTTAATAAAAATATATTTTTTAATATTTTTATAAAATTTATAATACACCCCCACATTTCAAAATTACAATTTGAAATAATAAAAATAAAACATATTTAATATGGGCAACATATACTGTGTAATAGGTATAGGTGTCTTTCGAACTTGAACCTCACTTAATGTCAACGATTTCCCTTCGAAGAATCATAGCGAACTAAGTCTTAAACTAGACTCTTTGAACCAAAGGTTAACATGTCACACATGTAGCACTGGTATTGGACAATAGTTCATGGGTTAGTACTGTTAATGGTCATGCACTCTGCTCTTGATTCTCATGGGAATTTTTTATTACATTGGTTGAGTTTGAATTGCCATTTTTATTTTTTCAAATTTTTTATTTTTGGATTAATTGAGTTGGGTTTTAATATATTTAGCAAAATATATAAATGCTTGAAATAGATATGATCATGTTACGCACATGCTTGGACAAAATCCTTGTTTTCCTTCTTTTAAGAAATATGATGCAATGAGTTCCCGAGTAAGATCAAGAATTAGCAATTTCCAACTACTCAATCATCATTAAGCTATTTCCATATTTGTCCACAATACAATAGGATGATGGGCACCTAAAACACACACAACTTTTCCATATTTGCCGACAAATAATACGACAGAGCCAGTGGATACCTAAAATCACTTGTTTTTCCACATTCGTCGGCTTGATACGACAAGGCCAATGGACACCCAAAAATATTTATTTTTCCACATTCTCTGATTTGATATAGTAGAGCTAGTGGAAAACCAAAAATATTTCCTACATTCGTCCGGTGATAAGTTCAAGGCAGGATAATTGGGCACTTAGACTCCCCGCACTAGTACCAATATAATATTCAACTCATTAACACCATATGTAGACACCCCATTTTGATCGCCCTTGCGACTTGGGCACCATCACTTGCACACCCAATGATGAATGTATATGCTTGTCAAGTGCTCAAAAGTCTTCAGCGGAATGCCACAGATCTAAGCCTTAAAACCTTGCAAACCTTGTGCCTTGTTTTTGCAAAAAAACCTCAACCTTTCAAACCTGAAAAACTTGGGACCTGTAGGCCCATTTTTGTGGGCTGCCGGCCACCCTTGTGCCTTGCCAGCCAAGAGTGTGGCCTGCTGGCCAGAATTGGTGGCCTGCCAGCCACAAGTGTGTTTTGTAAATATTTTGTGATAGCTGTGCCAACTGTTTGCATAGATGCTTGCATCTACTCCCCCGTGTATGGATGGATGTTTCTAAGGGAGTGGCCTATTTTTCTATAAATATAGGACCACCTCTCCCATTTTTGAGGATTAGAAAAATTTGAGCAAAATTAATTTTCTCTCTCTACAATTCTCTCTCTTTCTTGAAATTTGTTGAGCTTTTACCTATACACTCTTAACCAAACCTTCCCATCTTTGAGTTGAGGTACTTTTAAGCTTATCTTGAGCTCTTGAGGGTGTGTATGTGTTGAATTATTGCTTAAAATTGATCTTCTCTTCAAGAGGTATAAGGCTTTGCTTGTCTCATTGTTTTAGTTGCTTTTTTTCTTACTGTTTTTCCACTGTTTTTGGGCTGTATAAACTCTATATTTTTGGGCTGAAACTTGTGGTTCAAGGCCTTAAAGGGTGGAGGGGTGGTTCACCCTTCTTTCCATCTTACTCTTCTAGCCTTTACCCTTGTGTTTCCCGCCTTTACACTATCTTTTTTTGAGCTTTTAAACGCTAATTTTTAGAGTTATTTCAGTGACTAAAATGTTGTTTTGAAGCCCAAAATTGGAGGGGTTAGCCTCCCCTCATTGTGTCTTGCTTACTAGCCTAGCATGCTTTATGTTTTAGCTTATTATTCTAGCTATTTTTGTCTTAATTCCAACATGTTTTAGGATTTATTTAGCACTGTTTTAGGACTATTTTTGAGTGTTCATTACATTTGAGCTTTGTATTGCATGTTTATAGTGTAATTGTCCTCATACGTTTGGTGTTTTAGGCCTTAGCCACCATCCTATTTGAGTTGATAGTATTTGTTCATGGCTTTCCATACTTGCGATCACCTTTAATCACCTCTGTAACCTCCCTCCTTTCTTGGCTTTTGCTTTGCTTTGAAAGTTAGTTCAAACTAGTTGCTTGTTTAAAGCATGAGATTGAGGTCTTGTGTTTAATGGTTTAATCCATTTGGGGGTTCATTACCAATGGTATGAAGCTTTTCTCATGTCTAAAACAATTTTTGGTTTGATGCTTATTTCCATTAGAGGACTTAAAGCTCACCTTTGGACTTAATGAATTAAAGAATGGAAAGGTAATTAAAATGGAATAATAAAACTTGGAACTAAAAATGATGCAAGATAATAACTTGGTTTGGGTTCAATCGGACGTTAATTGAACCCTTGAGTCTTGAGTCGTTTCATACTCATTAGTGATGAAAATAGTTCAAGAGTCAATGTCAACCACTTCTCTTGATCATTCATGATAGGGAGGAGGTTTGAGAGTCTTTATTTGTTGCATTTATTGAACTTGCACCATTTGGTTCATAGGCCATCATGCAATGGAATTGCATTCATTGATGGTTTGTGAACCAAGTTTACTACTCTTTTGAGTTGTTCAAATGATAAGGAGAGGTAAGTTGTGCAAACAAACCCTTGAGAATACCCTGTTCCTACTCTATTTGCTCACTGTTGCAGCAGGAAAATCTAGTCATTAGTGGCCGGCAGGCCATTATTGGTAGCCAACAGGCCACCATTTCTAGCCTGTCGACCACCTCTGCAAAACCAAGTAGTGTGCTTTTTTTGGCAAAACAGAGCTGATTTGAGTTGAAAAACAGTGCAAGTCTTCTACTGTGCAACAGAGGCATCTAGCAGCAGGACAATGGCCTTTTTCGGGTGGAAATCCGTGCATGCATGAGCATTCCTCGTTTCTCGAGGCAGAGTAATTAGCTTAGCTTAGCTAGTCTAGTACTTATTTCTTATTTAGTTAGTTAATTTGTAATTAATTAGTCTGTTTTAATTTGTAATTAATTAAATTAGTTAGTTCAATTAGTTAGTTAATTTGTTGTGATAATTAATTAGCTAGCTTAGTTGAGTTGAGTTGATTATTTCATTCGTTTTGTAATTCGTAGTAATTAGCTAAGCTAGTTAGTTTATTCGGATCCTCCGGCGTGAGGGCGCAAATGTTGTAATAACGTGTATGTCTTCCAACCCCACGTCTTTCTCCCTTTTATTTGCCTGCTTATGATGGTTAGTTTACAAGCATCATGTTTTATTTAACATCTCTGATGTTTGCATCCACTTGTATTGCATACATTGAGGCTCGGCGCATCATTCTAACTGGCATCGTTAGTTAAATGCCTCTTTGAATATGTGCTTAGACCGCATGTTATCAAATTGATTCACATTCCATGTTAGTAGCCGAGCCTAGTAATTGCATATTGTATGTGTTGCATTAGTCACATTGCATAGTAAGGATCATGTATCTGTCTAACTCTGTCATCTTTTTTGGCTTGGAGTACTAGGTGAGCTTTTCTTTGTTTTAGCATATCGCATGAGTGTGATTTTTACCATGTCAAAGCATGTTCACCATGAGGCTAAGTGTTTAAGTGATAAACTGTTTGAATGCCTGTGGGTGAAGGCTAATTGCTTGAATTGGAATAATTTGAGTAATGTACATTTAAGCCCACTTTTTCAAGTGGCACATTCACAAACTCTTTTCAAAAACAAACATGAATCAAAGTGTTCCAATTTTTACAAATTAGTTTATATTTGTGTGCGCATCACATAGTAATGCTAGCCTAATTAAATCAAAATAAAAGCATATAATGTAAATAAAAATCACATCATGATTAGTAGAGGCCGATCTTTGATTAGGGGAGTGGGGTGCTTAATTCATGACCTTCCCCTCTTGTACCTAAGTTCCCGAGCTAAGACAACTTTGGTGATGACGACTAATGGCCTTTGGCACGAGTCTTGGGTTTTCTAAATTTTCCAAAAATATTTAGGTGGCGACTCTAAAATCTGGCAAAGCAGTCCATTTTTGGCATATTATTCAAAACATCGATTTTTCAAAAGATTTGCCAAATTTGGGTGTTTATCTATTTCACATTGCACTTGTGAGATCAGATTCAGAACCGCAGAAGTTTGACACTATAGGGCTTCTCGTCTTCCGAAAGGAGCGCGAAAAGTCAAGCTACAATTTCTGGTGACTCTGCTAGGGATTTAGAGAACTTGACTTGAAATTCATGATGTGAAATTTTTGCTTAAGTCACTGTGTTTGCCATCTGCTATTTCTGGACGGTTTGCAAGAGGCTTGCCTAAAAGCTTGCCAAAAGGCTGACTGGTCATGGCCTCTGCCATGATGGGAACACAACCCTTGGATCTGGACCATCACAGGCAGCTTTGATCTTTCTTTCACTTCTCGGATTTAAGTGTGAGAGGTATATTAGGTAGTCTTGTTGAGGTACCCTTTTGACCATCTGACCTAGTTACATACAATGAAGCTATAGTGACTATTCCAATTTAGGACAAGATGCTACCCATTTGTAGGATGTTGTGGAACTCATTGTTTGAAATAGCGCAGCCTAGATCATGCCAAAAATCTAGGACAGTGTAACCTTTCCCCCTTCATAAGGGTGTTTTGGTTCTTTTAGCTGTTATGTGCTTTTACAGTGAGATTGTGTTAGGTGGTTCATATCAGTATGAGTTTGAGAATAGAGTTCAGTGGGGATTACAGTTCAGCTATGTGTTATGATTGTTGTGAATTGGGGCCGAAGTGCTATTCGATTTTGATTATGCTTTTTTTTTTCTTTATTTTTGCTAGGTAGTTTATCATCATAGCTTCAGAAAGACATGATATTCCCCAAGTTGTGTGGACTCACTTTGGCAAGCTTTGCAAAGCTTAAGACCTTGTTGGTGGTCAACCCGTGTTAGTCTTGCTTCCACTAGTCACCCGACGAAGAAGGAATAGATAGTCAGTAGTATCAGTACAGAGCACTCCGCAAACCCTTACCCTATTCTCACTCAATCAGTTCACCAGCATCTAGTTCACCCAGACTAGCAGTGGCACAGAATATAGCACAGAACGCAGAGGAATTTGATGCCATGATGATGGCTTTCTAAAGAACCATGGACACTATAAACCAGAGGATGGCTGCATAAGATGAGATTATTGTCGATCTACGATGTACATCTGGGCCATCCGTATCAAACGTGCATCCGAACCTAGCTGCTTAGCCAAACCCAGATCTACTCTCACCGGTTGAAAATCTGCCAATCCCGGATCCTCAGGACATGTTTCCCCCGGCCCCAACTTATAGGCCTCCGGTTCAACCTTCCATAGGAATCTTTCATTTTGATATCAATGAAATTGATCCAGCTTTAGTCAAGATTGCCAGATTAGAGAAAGCATTGAAGAAATCCTAGGGCTTCAACTCCATTCCAGATATTGAAGATAGGTACACTGAAGCTTTGGTCAGATTACCGGAGAAATTTAAGATGCCCACGTCGATAGATTCGATGGGACTGGGGATCTGATTATGCATATCCGACTATTTTCAGACGTATTGAGGCCCATGGGTTTATCTCGGGCACAAAACTTTCCTTGTTTGGGAGAACCCTGTCTGATATGGCGGCCATCTGGTACGCTAAATTGGAGGACTCTACAAAGCAGAATTGGGAGGAGCTATTTGAGGCGTTTGTCAATCAGTACTCATGTGACACCCAGATAGAAGTAACCATTAGTGAGCTAGAGCCTACTACCCAGAACCCCAAAGAATCATTTATTGATTTTGTCACTCAGTGGAGAGCCAAGGTGGCCCGAATGGCAAATAGGCCTGTCGAAAGAGAGCAAGTCCGACTGGTGGTCCAGAACCTTGAGCCAGATATGTTACAGAGAATGATAGTGGCTCCGTTGTCCACATTTTCTTTCTTAGATGAGCTGGGGATCCAGATTAAGAGTGCATTCAAAAAGGGCATCATCCACAAAACAAGTGAACTTGCAAGAAGGCCATTCTCTTGGAATACCAATGCTAGCAGTAGCACTATTCCATGGCCTGCGGATGTCAGTACTGTCATTTCAATGGCCAAGATGGCTGATCCTTTTGTTACTGCCACAACCTCACAACTTTCAAAAAACATCGGTCCATCCCGAAATCGAAGAGTCTTTACCTCCTCCATATAAGCCCAACCCATGCCCTCAAGCTATTAATGCAAAAGGGGCATCTCAAGCCTCTTGATCCTCCTCCCCTTCCAGATCCATTGCCACCCAAGCATGACCTTACCCAATATTACATCTTCCATCAAAAAGATGGCCATCCCACGGACATGTGTTATCAGTTTCACGCTATGAGATCTAGGATCTCATTGACAACAAAGTCATTGCTCCACCTTCCAAACCCAACATAATAACCAACCCACTTCCTGAACACAACCAAGTCCCCCCACCCAAAAAAATTAACCACATCTATACACTACCGCCCCTCTTTAACCCTAGCACATACATTACCTCATCCCACCTCCACCTACCAAAACCGAAGGTGGTTATTCCAGAAGGCACAGACATGTGCATGATGGATCTAATACCTCAAACCCAATCCAAGCCCGTGGCAGTAAAAATAGAGAAAGCGAAGAAAGCATTGAAGACAAGGTCCTCTGATACCCCTGTCATAGAAAAGGAGGTCTCGCTCCCAGTTTATAGATTGTGGCCATCGATCAGCCAAAGCCAGTGGTCATACTGCCAGACATTCTTAGCATTAATGCTATCAAGGAAGACCAAATGGCGCAGAATCAGAATGAGTGGCCCGAGCAAGGCCTGAATGACTTAGCAAACCTAGAGGAAGATCTGGCAGAATTGGAAGAGGATCTGGAGGATCTTTTTTTCTTCGAGGAAGAAGATACGAGCTGTGTGCAGATTAAATGGTGGGACCCCAAGCTAGCCAGAAACAAGTAATGGATGGTTAAGTGAGGACGAGTCTGATGTAGAGGAACAGACAGGAGAGACTGGGACAGAAGAGGAAATCATTGTTAGGGGCAAGGCTGAGGCTGCACCTTTGACTAAGAAAGAACAGGCACTAGAGCAATTTCAAAGAGAAATGATAAAGGAGATCTAGCCAAAAATAGCTCTGGAACAGAAAAGGGGAAAAAAAGAAAGAAGAGGCTGAGTCTACAACCAGCAATGTTCAAAATGCCAAAAAAATTGAGTAGGAACCCAATGATCGGAAAAGAATGTTAAAGAAACTTAGAAAGCACCGGGATGCTGAAACCTGAGCTATAATAGAGGAAGAATGGTATGATGACGGGGCACGTGATGTTAACATGCTCAGAATAAAGCTTGATTGCAGCCCAGCCAAGCCATGACCGGGGGGAGTAGTGGGAAGATAGCGATCTAAGCCACGTATACACGGATGAAGGGTGGAAGGATGATACCCCTGATGATACATGGTATACTAATGAGATTAATCATCTGATCCGCAGTGGTCGGTACATTAAACCCCTGACTTTAGATCAGCTAGAATTTTCCAACAGAGAGGCTGAGAAAGCAAAATGAAAAGGATACTGAGGAAAACCTGGTCTTGAAACAACTAAAGAAGATTCAGACTGACATATCCATCTGGGTACTGATAATGGCGTCTCGGGAGCATAGACAAGCCCTGTTCGAAGCAATGAACCGAACCAAACTGCCCATTGACACCACCGCTGATCAATTGGTGTCATTGGTCACCTCTGGAGATGTTATGCCAGTGATATCCTTTACGGATAAAGAGTTGCCTCCCGAGGGCACCAACCACAACCATCCTTTGTATGTAACCTTGGAAAGTTAAGAAAAAAGGATTTCGGTGGTGTTAGTAGATACTGGGTCGGCGATCAATGTATGTCCAGTGAGAATTACCTGTGCCATTGGTTTGAGGCCGATTGACTTTACACCCACGACCCAAGCTGTCCAAAATTATGACAATACAAGCCGGGATGTTATGGAAACATTCAAAAGCCATATCCTAATCAGCCCGTTCGAACATGAGGTGGAATTCCATGTCATGGATGTTCCAGTAACCTTTAACTTGCTACTAGGAAGGCCCTGGCTCCACCAAATGAAGGTTGTGTCGTCAACCGTTCACCAACTAGTAAAGTACCCCTTTCAAAGTGGGATTACTACTGTGTATGGCAATTCCGCAATTTTTCCTCCCCAAGGAACTACCACACTAGTGCTGGGAATCATACACAGAGAAGAGGATGTATTTCTCTCTGTCTTCTCTCTGGCTGTCATGACCCAAACCCGCCCCCAAGGGTTAAGGACATGACCGGCCAGTAATCCTGAGATTACCTACGGCCTCCATACAAATCAGACATAACTCATCAGAGTAAAGGGGCCAAACGGAAGTAAAAGTTCAAAACTTTGTCCATAGAGCTGTGCTTACATGCACACCAAAACAAACCATACTCATATACGTTAATAACCCACATCAAAAGTGCAGTAGCATAAACTTCTTTACAGACAGGATCATCTAGACTGAGTCAACCCATGGCGACTATAAACAAATATACACAAGATCCTTGCCAACAAGACAGAATATGAATACGTAACAAAAGGGCAAGGTTGGGTCTCGCGCGTGAGACACAAGGCTGACTCTCCCAAAATTCTTGCTGTTCCTGGCTGACTTCATTGGGGCTGGGGTTGGACCTCACTTGGCTCACCTACAATTACATGAATGAGTGTGAGCGAATGCCCAGTGAATAATATCAAGTAAACAAGTACATAAGCAATTATTGGAACATGAATAAACGGCCTTCGCCCAATCATTTATTTCCATCTACTTTGGCCCAATTATTTATTTCCATCTACTTTTGGCCCAATTATTCATTTCCATCGCCTTTGGCCCAATTATTCAATTCCATCGCCTTTGGCCCAATTATTCATTTCCATCGACCTTTGGCCCAATTATTCATTTCCATCGCCTTTGGCCCAATTATTCATTTCCATCGCCTTTGGCCCAATTATTCAATTCCATCAGCCTTTGGCCCAATTATTCATTGAATTGCAAAACTCACACAGAAGTAACAATTGAACAATGACATACTATAAATATCTTGTCAAGATATTACTCACAGTGATCGATTGATTGGTTTGCTCGAACTCGAATCTACACATGCCATGAACATAAAAGGGTCATTAACCATTCAATCCGTTCAAAATTCACATTTTCCTCTTTAGGCTTCATTCTTATCTCTATAAATCATTCACAATGTTTAACATATGCCTAAGAGTGTTTGCAAGTGAAAGAGAACGGAAAACGAAACACAAAAAGGGCAAAAACAGAATTTCAGAATAGGTCCCCGCCGAAGAGACTTCGCCGAGCGGACCCTTAGGCCTCAGGCACTGTTGCCTCAATCTCGCCGAAGGCATTCTTCCGCCGAGCGGACTTATGACACATAGCTCCGCCGAAGGCCAACTTCCTCTCGAGCGGGCATCATGTCTGCAAAAAATATGCTGGGAGCTCGATTTCTCCGCTGGAGCGGCCATTACCCGCCGAAAGGGCACTGCATTTAGGTTTCCCAGATTTTGTTCTTGAGTTCAATTTCGATGTTTCACCCCCATTTCTTGCATATTTTGGCTCCAATCTCACATATACATATGCTAACATGCCATAGACCCCAAATTACAACATTATGAAGCTCAATTTCTTGATTTGTCTACATGCATGTCCCAAAATGTGTTAACCCATCACCAACATGCTCAAATTCAAACATGCAAAGCTTACTCTTTCATGATCTACTCTTGCATGCAAGAAATACATATCATTCACAACTTATTTGGTGAAGAGGTGGTCATACACATGGATTTCAAACAAGATTCAACATAGATTGCACACATTAAGATTAAACATGGAGGATCATGGCAATTTCATGCATGCATGCCTTAATTGACCTTAGATTCAACATGTTTGACTCAAACCTCTTACATACATACTAATTCATGCTCTTGACAATCCATTAGACTTCAATTCACAAGATGATAGCTAAAGAAATGCATGAATCACTCACCAAAAGGCTTTAATCTTCCTACCTCTAGTCAATTCTTGAGTTGATCTTCAAATTATCAAGCTTTGAGGCCAAAATCCCAATTTCCCTCACTCCCCTCTCTAGCCGACTCTCTTCTCCTTCAAATGTATATCTCAGATGTTTTGAGTTGAATAGAGCAAAAGGAAGTGAGTGTTAATGCACAACAAGCCCCACTAAATCAATATAATAATAATAAAGTAATTGGGCTCTAATTCATCAATTTAATCGCTTTAAATTGACCGTAATCAATTTCAATTAAATTTCACCGTAGGCTCTAAAAATTATGCCAATTGCCATGGCGTAATCAATTTCGGGTTCTCAGAGTTTATAAGGCCCTCAATTTAATTCCCGAAGGGGACTATTCAAACAGATATTCCTACGGCGAACAGATATGAATTCAAAATCACATATTATCACATAATGGCACACAAAATCATGCTAAACACATAACCATAAATAAATTAAGGACCAGTTTAGCACAATACAGAACAGGGGTATCACACTGGCAGAAGCTCGGTTAGTTCAGAACATCATGGCAGAAGACGAGGGGAATTATGTGAGTAATCAGTCTATTTATCTATTGAACAAACAGGGGCATGTGCCCAGATCAAGACTAGAAAGAAGCAACAAACAGGGGGGTACTGTTGCCAAGGAGATGAGTCATAATCCCCATGCTTTTGGGTTGGGATACAAACTTACCGCTGCAGACTAGCACAAAAAAATGGGGAGGAGTTGACAGGAAGAATCAAAGCAAAGAGGATCACAAACCTATATGGGGAACCCTAAACGGACATTTTGTCTGCTAAGGGGAAGATTTCCCTTTCTGTGGATTCTTAGAGCCTTGGTATGATTGAGAGATGAAGACCAGGTATCTTGGGTTCGAAATCTTCTTCGAGCACCGCTACTGTAAGACGAGGATGAACAGTGCATCTAAGCAATCGGTATTGACCAAGGAAGGGCTGCAAGCCTGGTTATCAAAGAAAAGGAGTTGCTGGGAAAGGCACTGGTTAAATTACTGGCGAGTTCTACTGCTGTAGCTGAGTTCGCCAACTTGGGGGATAGTTTTATTATCTCAATGATCGGAGACAAACCAGCAGAGGATTTTACTAGTCTTATTGTGGACGCATCAGAGGCTCCGCGCCTGATCTAGACGTTTGAGAAGGGCACTGTCGACAGTTCTGAATCGGATGTCTGATTCCATTGAGTTTGTGGAGTCGGAATCAGATAGGAGTTCTTCAGAGTTTGGCATCTCCGGGATTGGTAACCCGGACCCCAAAGTCTTATCCTGGTCCTCTTTTTCTTTTTCTTTTGACTCCACTGTAACCAAAGATCCAAACTTTTTGAATGGGAATGCTGTGAATGTTGCCTACTTCTCTGCCCTTTGGTTTGTTGTATTGATCTTAATTTTCAAAATTTTGACATAAACGAAGAGGAAGAAATTCCTCAGGTTTTGAAAATTTTGGTTGATCATGAGGAGGAGAGGCGTGTTAAGCCCTATACAGATGAAATCGTATCAATTAACGTGGGTACTGAGGAAGATCCTCGTTTGGTCCAGATCAAGTCCACTCTGTCTTCAAAGGAATGTAAGCGTTTAATCGCTTTATTAAAAAATTTCAAAGATGTTTTCGCGTGGTCTTACGAAGACATGCCTGGAATCGATACTAAGATTGTACAGCATTGGATCCCTCTTGACCTTGAGGCTCGGCCAGTTAAGCAAAAACTGCACAAAATACACCTAGATTGGGCTTTGAAGATCAAGGAAGAAGTTACCAAATAGATTGAGGCAGGGTTTTTGCTTGTATCTAAGTATCCAACGTGGCTAGCCAATATTGTTCCAGTCCCAAAGAAGGATGACAGGATCAGAGTTTTTGTCGACTTCAGGGATCTGAATAAGGCTAGTCTAAAGGATGACTTTCCACTGTCGCATATTAATGAGTTGGTAGACTTCACTGTGGGCCATGTATTGCTCTCGTTCATGGATGGGTTTTCCGGATATAACTAGATTCTGATGGCACCCGAGGATAGGGAGAAGGCCGTTTTCACTACTCTGTCGGGGCACCTATTGCTACCAAGTCATGCTGTTTGGGTTGAAAATGTCAGCTATGTATCAAAGGGTCAGAACTACTATTATGCACGACATAATCCATAAGAGGTTGATGTGTACGTAGATGATATGATTGTTAAGTCCAAAGATTGAGAGGGCCACTATACCGCCTTGGAGAAATTCTTTTAATGGATCAGAGAGTATAGATTGCGATTGAACCCGCAAAATGCACTTTCGGCGTAATAACAGGAAAAATGTTGGGATTCTTAATCACACAAAGAGGAATTGAGGTAGATCCTTCCAAAATTAAGGCCATCTTAGAAATGCCACCACCAAGGACTGAAAAGGAGGTGCGCAACTTTCTAAGTATAGTGCAATTCATAAGATGGTTTATTTCCAAACTAACCTTGACTTGTGAACCACTATTTGGTCTCCTGAAGAAAGGAAAGAAGTTCCAATGGGACGATCGTTGTCAGTTCGCTTTTGAACAGGTCAAGCAGTACTTGCAGAATCCGCTTATGTTATCATCGCCAGAACCGAAAAAATCGCTGATCTTGTACCTGTCAATGACAAATTCAACCATGGGGTGCATGTTAGCTCAGGAGTCCGAGGCCAAGGTGAAGAAAGCCATTTACTACCTGAGCAAGAAAATGCTGGATTACGAGACCCGTTACCCTCCCCTCGAGAAATCTTGTCTAGCTTTGGTATGGGCTACTCGGAAGTTGAGGCACTACCTGTTAGCTTATTCTCAGAATCCTGGTTTTGAGATTAAATCCCATCAAATATCTCTTTGAGAAACCAACGCTTATAAGTAGGCTAGCCTGTTGGTTGCTTCTTCTCTTTGAATTTAATCTTACATATGTTAGACGCAAGTCGGTTAAAGGGAGAGCTGTAGCGGAATTCTTGGCAAATCACCTAGTAGAGGGGGATAAAGCGGTGGAGTACTTGTTCCCAGATGAAGATATTCTACAAATAGAGAAGAAAATGTAGACGATGTACTTTGACGAAGTAGCCAATCAGTACGGTTATGGGATTGGTGTGTTGCTAATAGCATCTGATGACTCCCATATACCCTTAGCCTTCAAACTCTGGTTCAAAGTATCCAACAACAAAGCAGAATATGAGGCATGTATTGCTAGTTTAGAAGCCGCCCTGGAACTAAGGGCAAAAAGTTGGACGTCATTGGGGATTTGAACTTGGTTGTGTCTCAAGCCAACGGAGATTGGCGAGTTAAAGAAGAGAAAATGAAGGTTTACCATCAGGTCTTGGATATGCTGATTTCGAGGTTTGAGAAGTTAACATTTACTCATTTGCTAAGAGAGAACAACCGATTCGCTGATGCACTAGCAACTCTATCTTTTGTAGTAGACATTTTATTGAGAGTCAAGATGCGTTCGATTACTATTGAACAAAAGTACACGCCGGCCTATGAAACCATTACCGCGATGGATGAGGCTTTAGACAACAATCCCTAGTATTATGATATCTGGAATTTCCTCGAAAATGAGGTGTATCCAACAGGAGCAAATGCCAAGGACAAAGGGAACATCTGCGTTTGGCCATTCAATTTATCATCTGTGGAGGTAAGTTGTACTAAAGAGGTCATTTGGGAATGCACAAGCTATGTGTTGAGGAAGAGGAATCAAAGCATCTTATGGAGGCCATCCACGGAGGAGAATGCGAAGCCCACATGAACAGTGTGATGCTCGCCCGAAAAATCCATAGACAAGGCTATTACTGGTCAACCATGAAAGAGGATTGTATTGGTTTTGTTCGGCGATGCCATAAGTGCCAGATACATGCTAATCGCATGAACATACAACCGTCTAAACTCTACAACATGACTTTACCATGGCCATTTTCTGTTTGGGGAATAGATGTTATTGGCGCAGTTACGCCAAAGGGGTCAAACGGGCATGAGTTCATTCTGGTAACAATCGACTACTTCACGAAATGCGTAGAAGCCTAGTCCTACTCCGTGCTGAAAGCGTCGCATATGGCTAAGTTTATCAAGAACAACATCATCTGTAGATATGGGGTGCCCAATAAGATTATCTCCGATAATGGGACGCACTTCAAAAAAGAGGTGATAGATTTACTTGAGAAATATAACGTGACTTTCCATAAGTCATCAACCTACAGGCCACAGACCAATGGAGCCATTGAGGCTGCGAACAAAAATATCAAAAGAATTCTACATAAAATGATGGAAACCTACAAGGACTGGCCAGATAAATTGTCATTTACGCTTTAGGGCTACATGATCTCAATTCGAACGTCTATAGGAGCGACCTCCTATTCTCTTGTCTATGGGATGGAGGTTGTTTTGTCGATTGAAATTGAAGTGTCGTCGCTGTGGGTTATGGCCAAGTGTTAGATAGCGGAGGCAGATTGGCAACGGAGTAGATTTAAGGAGTTGATGCTATTTGATGAAAGAAGGCTGAAAGCGTTGTATCATGTTTAGGGCTACCAGCGCAGAATTGCTAGGGCTTTTAACAAGAAAGTTAAGTCTCGGAATCTCAAAGAAAGACACATGGTACTGAAAGATGACCGAGATCCCATCTATGACCCTAGGGGCAAGTTTAGACCCAATTGGACTGGTCCTTACATCATCAAAGCTATCTGGTTGGGTGGAACAGTTATTCTCATGCATTTAGATGGCCTGGAGTTTTTACAGCCGATCAACATGGACAAGTCAACATGGACAAATTGAAAAAATATTATCCCTAAGAGGCTTGCTAGGCCAAAAACCCGAAATGGCGACCTAGGCAAAAGTTAGAGCATGAAAAATTAGAAATAAATAAAAACTAAGCTCGCAAGGTTGAAAACCCTAAAGGGTGACTTTGGCAAAAGTTAGAGTGCAAAAGGAGAGAGTTAAAACCCGAGTGAACCTGAACGAACTACGTAAGGCCTGATTCCCATCTTTGGGATACATAAGCAACTTCGTCCCGAAGTTCGGCCGTAATCATCTCCAACTCAACTGTCCTGTCCATTTGTTTGATTAGGCCATCTTTGTTCGTTATTTATAAACTTGGTTGTGATCTTCGTTTTGAGAAGAAGACTCATTATACAATGTATAGCAATGGTGGTATTCAATCAAGGGCAGTTATGATCTTCTAATTTGGGGTTGTACATCTTGAGGATCGATTTTGCGCGTGTCAGGTGGTGATCATTTTTAAAAATAGTTTTGAAAAGTTTTAATAAAAGTTGATTTTGTTCAAAATTTTACTTTTTACAAATTGGACCATTTTTGGGACCAAAAGGAAAATTTTCAGTACTTACAACTTTAATTTTATTGATTTCAACATCTAGTACATTCTCCACCTCTTTGCTACAAATTGAAGTTGCTTTTGCATTATAAAACTTGAAAATAAAGATCAAAGCAATAAAACTAGGGGCACATGAGTCAAGTGTTCTAGAGCCCTCCGCTCGTACTGGCAAAAGTCCCTGCAGCTAAAGTTAGTCCAGCTTGTGCCTTGTCTTCAAGCCAAGACAAGCATTTGCTAGAAAGGGCATAACTAAAACTAGGGGCAGGGGCCAGAAGCTCTCTTGTCCTCCAAGTAGCAAGGTACCTAGCCAAATGTGAAGCACGTATCAGGAATGAAGCCGGGTATTCTACCCCCTCCTCTGAGCGGGTCTGATCATGCCCAAACTGGCGTCTAAACCGGAAGGGAAAGTAGAACACGCAGTGCGTGAGGCCAATCAACTGAACACCAAGCTGTCGGGTCATGCTGTAACTCATCTTAGCTAAGTCAAGCCAAGGGCAACACCAAGCTATGTCGACTGTAGACCTATGGTACATCCAGTTGCACCACCATCCCTCATTAGGGAAGTCCATTAGGCGTTGGTGAAAAAGTTACGCTCGAGCTGAGTAAATTGGGCAAGGGTTCAACACCTTCAGCTTGTCCATTAGCCAAACCTGGGAAGGGGTGAAAAACAAGAGAGATTAAAGAATAAAGAGATGTATGTTGAGATAAAAGAAAGAAAAAGGCTTTGAGAGAAAATAGAGTGTGAATGTCGAGTGATGTGAGAAATATACATGAGATAGGGTGGGAAACAATACCTGGAGCAGTAGTGGACTCCCGCAAACCTATCAGGGTCTCGACTAAGACCAAACCGATGCAACTCTTACCTTATTTCAGGTGTTGGGCTACCTTAATCAACTTGATATTGGCTCCACCGAAACTAGGGGCAAGAAGGCAGTGTGCAAGCATACACAAGCAGAGGGTGTGTAGACACCCCATTTTTGACCGTTCTCAAGACTCGGACGTCATCGCTTATGCACTTGAGGATTATGATTGTACGTGTTCGTTTTGAGTGCTCGAAGTTCTCGGTAGAGTGCCTTGCCTTTGAGCCTTGAAACCTCATCTATTTTATGCTTGGTTTTGGACCAATTCTAGTTGTTTTTGAGTCTGGAACCTTTTGGTGACCTATCGTCCACCACCATGGGTTGTCGGCCATGGATGATGGTTGTCAGCTAAAGGGGTGGCCGACAACCACCAATGCCTTTTCCAGATATTTGTTGATAGTTGTGCCAGTTGTTAGCACAATAAGCTACATCTCGCTACACGTGTATGGCGAGATGTTTCCAAGCTTAGAGGGTGTTTTTATATAAATATGGGGGTTCCTCCCCCATTTTGAGAGGTCAGCAATTTTGGAGCAAAATTCTGCCCCTCTCTCTAGATTTCTCTTTCTCTCTCTTGCAAATTTTTGTGTGTATGCTTGGTTTCTCTACACTTTAGCCTATACCTCTTAAACAAAATCTCCTTCTCTTTGAGCTGAGGTTCCTTGAGACTTGTTTTAAGCTCTAGCAAGTGGTTTTAGCTTGGATTTGTGCTTTGCTTCAAAAGGTAGTTTGCTTACTTTGTTCACTTGCTTAGTATACTTGTTTTTCTCATCTTTTTAAACTGCTTTGAGGCTGGTTTTGAACCATAAAAAACTCTGTTTTTGTGTCTCAAAAGTGGTGGTTTGAGCCTTTTTTTAGTTAGGGGTGGTTTACCCTTTTGCTTATTAGCTTGTATAGCTTTTGTGCTCTTCATTCATCACTTTCAAACCAACTTCTTTGGGCCTTTTAACCATTGAATTTCAGAGTATTTTCAGTGGCCAAAAACTTGTTTTGAAGTCCAAAATTGAAGGGGTTAGCATCCCCTCCTCATTTCTTGTTTGCATGCCTAGTTAGCTTCACATGTTAACATGTTTTTCTAGCTTAACTTAGCTCAAGTCCAACATGTTTTTGCTTCTGAAATAACCTGTTTTAGCTCTGTTTTGGGCTGGTTAGCTTGTTTGAGTCTTGTTTTGCATAGTTGTAGTGTTAATTCCTTCACTAGTTTAGTGTTTTAAGGCTTTAAACTTCATTGGTGTGAGTTGGTTGCATGTTTTTAGTGGCTTTATCACTCAATTTCAGCACATACAATCTCTGTGATCCGCTTCATTTCTTCACTTTTTCATTTGTTTTGAGTGTTGTTTCAACCTTAGGGTTGTTTAAGCTTGAGGTTGAGGCTCATGCTTAATGGTTTAATCCTCATTTGAGGGTTCATTACTAACGGCATGAAGCTTTTCTCATGCCTTAAACTACCCATTGGTTGACACTTCTTTCACTTTAGAAGACACTCACCAATGGACTAATTGACTAAATAATGGTTTGGTAATTAAAATGACTAAACAAAAATTGGTAAGTAAAAAGTGCGCAAGATAAGCATTCTTTGTGTTGCATTGCATGTGTTCAAATCGGACGTTAATTTGAACATAAGGAAAATGGGACATTACATACTCAAAGTGATGAAATGTGTCATTTTCCTTGTTCACTATTGCCCTTGATCATGCATGATAGGGTGGTGGTCATTTTTGTCTTGTTTGTGTATTTATTGAACTTGTACAAACTTGGTCCCGTAGCCATCATGCATGGAAATTGCTTGATTGATGGTTTGAGGGCCAAGAGTTTCTCTCCTTTGAGCTTGTGCGATGATAAGGAGGGTAAACAGTACAGACAACCTGTGAGAATACACTACTTTGCTCTGTTTTGCTCTCTGTTGCAGTATGGAGGTGTGAATCAACAGTGGCCGATCGGCCACCAATGGTAGCCGACCAGCCCCTTGTCCCTCTTGTTGGCCATCAATGATTTTTGTATAATGTGTTCTTGAGATGGAGCAGAGGTGTTCTAGAAGTTGGCACAATTTTCAATGATCATATGTGCAAATAGATTTGCAAAGCAAAGAAAGTAATGGCTTTTTCGGGTGAAGAATTAAGCAAGCATGCATTCCTCGCTTCTCGTGATTAGCTAGTTAGTTTAATTGGCATTAGATCAAGCATGTGTTGTAATTAATTAGTTGTAGCTAATTAAATGTTGTAAATAATTAGTTAGTTTAACTAGTTATTCGTTTTCGGTTTGTAATAATTAATTAGCTAGAATAGTTAATTAGTTTTGAGTTTTATAATAATTAGTTAACTTAATTAGCATAGCTAGTTAGTTAGCTTATTCATTCGGACCCTCCTTCGTGAGGGCATAATGTTGTAATAAGTGTGCGTGCGTGTATGTATCTTTTCCAACCCTACGTCTTTCTCTCTTTTATTTAATCGATTTTGATGGTTAGATTAGGGACATATTTCAACTTAGCATATCGCATGCTTGCATCCATTCATTTGTATTGCATGCACCGAGGCTCGGCGCATCATTGAAACTGCATTGCAATTTCAATACCTTATTTGAATACGTGTTCAATCACATGTCATCAAAATCGGTCCATATGCCATATTAGTAGCCGAGACTATTAATTGCATATTGCATGCGTTGCATTAGGCATCTTGTATAGTTAGGATCATGCATCTTTCTAACTAGTGCCTGTTTTGGCTCGGAGTACTCTGTAAGTTTTTATACTTTAGCATACTTGCATGAATGTGAATGTTGCCATGATTAGCATACTCACCATGAGGCCATGTGTTTAAATGCTAAACTGCATGAATGCCTGTGAATGAAGGCTTATTGTTTGAATTGGAACGAATCAACGAATGTGCATTTTAAGCTCATTTTGTTGAGTGACAAATCATGTTTTAAACCCACTATGTTTGGTGGCAAAATCTGCATCTTTAAGCCTACTTGAGGTGGCAAATTCAAACCATTTTCGCAAACAAACACGAGTTAAGTTGTTCCAATCCATGCAATTCTAGTCTATACTTGCTTGTGCGCATCACATAGTAAAGCTAATTTAATAACCGAAACAAGAACACATAATGTTTATAAAAAAACATATCATGATTAGTAGAGGCCAATCTTTGATCGGGCGAGCAGGGGTGCTCAATTCATGACTTTCCCCCTTCGTACCTAAGTTCCCGAGCTGAGGCAACTTTGGTGATGACGGACACGTGGCCTTCGGCACGAGTTAGGGTTTCCTAAATTTTCCCAAAATAAAATATTAAGGTGGCAACTCTATATCTGGCAAAGCAGTCCAATTTTGGCATTATTTGATTTAAAATCGATTTTCCAAAAGGATTTACCAGATTTGGACTCTTTGGTGTTTATCAGTTTTACTTTGCACTTATAAGACTAGATTCAGAATCGCAGGAGTCCGAACTATGAGGCCTTCTTTTCAAACCCTTTTCGAAAGGTGAGGTGTGAAAAAATGTGAGTCCACAGCGTGTTGCCTAAAGCCTCGCCAGAGGAGGTCGCTTCGGTCACCGATGTCAGAAAATCGATGAAGCAAGTTGGGTATATCTAGCTCGTCAGGCCAAGGATCGAAGCCAGGCAAAGTAACCCCACACACCCGTCCCAAGGCTAAGGCATGGCCAAACCCAGGCAAAAGAATGATTTCCCCACCATGTTGGGATTCCATTAGTGCTTGAAATTTTAAAGAGTCGGCATATTTCTTGTGCTCAAGAAAACACATGCATAATCGTCCCAAAGATTGGACAAAGGGCTTGGAAGAATGGAAAACAAAGTAGAGTACTACCAACTAAAAAGCGCGTTTATGCCGAAACCCTGAAAATTTACCTTTTTCATGCCGTCTAGAGTGGCTATCCAGTCCATGAGTTTCTCGGCAAGAAATGCCTCCATAACTGGAAGAAACAGTAGCTAAAATGAAGTTATGGAGAAGAAATCACGAAGAAGAACCTTTTATAGAAGGTAAGGTTGTAATGGAGGCCAACTGTCAGCTTTCTGGTGGTTTTTCACATTTGTGGCCGGCAGGCCACTTCTCTTGGCTTGCAACCTCCCTTTTGTGGCCGGCAACTCCCTCTTCTAGCCTGTCATCCACTTGTGTGCTGGGTAGTGTTGGCAGCATGTGTTTTGTCTCTATCTTTGTGTTGATCAGTCTTGTTTTGAGTCCTTTTGGTTTTAGCAAGTGTTTATATTTGTATTTGAGTTGTTTTTGCTTTGTTTATCGAGTTATATTCTGTATTTTTGTTGTTGGTCGGCTCATTATCCGATTAAGAATGTAATTCCAATGCAAGCATGTTTGGTTTCAATTCAATTTCATGTTCTTTTTCATGCAAGTATGTTACTCATGGTGCAGTGCTCATTTTGAAGAACCAAAACTTTTTTCATAAAAAACTACAAAGGTTTTATTCCAATCATAGATTTTACAAAAGAAGTACAAGTTTCAAAAGCAAAAGTAAAACCTATCTGAAGCTATACATGTGTTAAACTGCCAAAACTAAAAGAAACTAAGCAAAAAGTCCAAAAACAATGCCAATCATCTCAAGCTCGAGAGGCCCTCTTCATTCTCTTCCTCGGAGGGGACTCAGAGGCACTGTCTCCATCGGCACCGCTGTCAGAACTAGACTCTGAGCCTCCGCTCCCTCTCTCGGAGCCGGCCTCGGTGTCATCTCTACTCTCTGATCCTGAGCCGGCATCACCGTCCCTGCTCTCAGACTTAGAGTGTCCACTCACTATCTCCTCGGAGGCGCTGGCCTCGTCATCATCATCGCCACTCAAAATGGGCTCCGAAGGACTGCTCCGGCCTCGACCGCGACGCTTGTCTCGACTGCGTTTTGGGGGCCTGTCTCTCTTGCCCCTTTGTTGACGAATGAAGTATTGCTGGTGCTGATACCGCCACTACTGCCACTGGTGCTCTTAGTACTGTTAGGATCTAGAAAAATAGTTGTCTATATATCAGCTACAGTGTATATATCAGATACGAGCATAGTGTGCAAAATGAGTGTCATGCAGAAATCAGGTACAGTGTGAGTACAGTGTGCCAATGCAATGTATCGGTACAGTTTGGGGAAGACTACGACGGAAATACCAATGTATTAGTGGAAATGTGATAGTGTGGTGTAAAACATAATTAATAATGAAATACATGCTGAAATGGGAGAAAATACCTGAATACCGTGGAGACCAAGAAGCATCTCTCTCCTCTGCACCATGCTGATCAAAAAGGCGACCAGCTCGAGGAGGCTCTTTGCATACTCTGTAGTGGGTGCTTGCAAGTGTATATTGACCGATCAATATCTGGAATAAACATATCTGAAACGGAAAATGTGAGGTAAAATTGAAAAGTGTGGTCCATACCTGAGACACGTCTCGAGCTCTAATATACTGCGTGCCCGCCTCGGCCGCTCTATGGGAATTGCAAGGGCCCAGCCTACGCCAACATGTGAGTATAGTAGGAATCTCCGGCCAACTTGTCATCTGTCCAACAGGAGGGGCCCCTTTAATATGGGCCCCGACGCTCGAAAGGCGCCACTTGCTATAGGAGCTCTCGCTCCTCGCCGCATTAATACTGCCAATGAAGGCATGAGATGAGTCTCGATGAATGTGGCATAATCGCCTTTGCTCAAGAAGTTTGCATCCAAGCTCGCCATGAAGTATAATAGCCTCGATCGAAGGCTATCCGCTGTCCACATAGATGCTAGGATGCCATGGGAACGATCGATCAAAGTAGTGCACAATTGGTGTACAAACCGCTTGCTCAGAAACCAAGCTCGACAGACTAGGCCCTCCAGCAGAATCCGGAAGCGAGATATGCCCTAAGCCCCCGCATATTGGTTCCTCACCATGGCCGGCATCATTGCCCAGGGCTACAACATGATCTGCAAATAGAGAATGTACAGATTATTAGTTGCCATCAGTTTCTAAGGTGTGAATTAGAGCGGTATTAGAGCAAAAATGATTGTGAGTTTCGGGTTACCTCATTAGCGACCACTGTGTCAAAGTATTGGTGGAAGAAGGCGAAGGTCTCATGACTCCGGCGCTGACACCAACCGTCATACCGTCGCAAGTAAGGGATAACAGTGGGGATCTCCTCTATAGGCTCTGGAGCAAGGGCCTGAAAATATGCGTAAACCCACAACTGCAAGGAAACAGCAGCAGTATTATCAACAGCATGAACAGATATAGAAAGTGCAAAGCAGAAAGCACACAACATGAACAGATATAGAGAGTGCAAAGTAGAAAACATAGGGCATGAACAGATATAAAGAGTGCAAAGCAAAAAGCATAGGGTATGAACAGATATAGAGAGTGCAAAGCAGAAAGCACAGGTGTTAAATAGATATAAAGCAGAAATGTAGAGTAGAAAGCATAAGTGTAAAGTAGAAAGTGGAGTGCATACCTCCCAGGCTCGCCAGTAGCCTCTGACTCGCTTTCCTCTCATACGAGAAGTAGAGCTCATATAGCCATAGAGGGTGGCGAGGCTAGCTTCGCCCCAATCATAAAACCGCACCTGGAGCAGGGTCACCAGGGCGCGTAGTAGATATAAACTTACGGTGTTCCACCTGTTCGAAAACAATATGGTACTGAGAACAAACATCAAGAAGCCTCGGGCATACTGCTCCATCTCCTCTAGTGTCTCGGGCTTGCTCCCGCAGAACTGCTCGGCGAACCAATTGTATCTTACCATGGTCGGCCGGTACAGAGGTGGACATGCTACCAACAGGTGGATCCAAGCGGCCTTCCACTCGCCCATGTCTGTGTTGAAGGGGATCGGATCACCCCCTACTCCTAAGCCTATCAGCATGGAGAAGTCGTAGGGAGTTATCGTCATCTCCCTAATAGAAGAGGAGTGGAAAGAATTAGTGGTGTCCCACCACCTCTCAACCAACGCTCCGAGGAGAGGACGACTAGCTATAAGGCGTGAAATTCTGGAGCAGAAAAGGCCGAAGCTAGCTTCATCGACAATATCACAAAGCCCCACGGGAAGCTTATAGTACCAGTCCCTGGCCGTCACTATGCCGTACCCCCTGTAGGCACGGAAATCTTTCTGTGATCAAGAAGAGTGAATTAGATGAAAGGCAGTGGTAAATGAACATTCAAAATACAGGCAGTGCAAGAAATGCAATTCAAGGGAAGGCATAAATACATGAAAATAGAGTTTTACCTCTATAGCACCACAAGAAAGATGGGAGATTGGCTCCCTCAACTAAAGGTCCTCTAGTATGTCGGGTACAGAGTCGCTAAAATGCCTGATGCCTCCAAGCGGTAATATGTGTGTATAGGGATGGTACGTCTCTGGATTGAAGGGATGAATCCCCAGTGGTAATGGCTTGGGCTCGAGTTCTAGAGCGAATTTCGCCTGTGTCGGTTGCAATACCCTTCGCGCTAACCCTCAACCTTAGCAATGGGTGATGGTAGAGGCAGAACCCCAGAGGATCCCCGTCATGTGGAATATCGCTTGCCATCCGGGAAAGTAGGTGAAAAGTGGGTGAAAAATGAAGAAAAATGGAGAAAATAGGGAAAATTTGGAAAAATTCAAACCAAGAAGAGAGAAAATGGGAGAAAAAGTCAAAACCAGGGAAAGTTCACGAAACCTAAGAGAAACTCAAGGGGAATAAACCTAAAGTGGTGAAAATGCAAGAAAAAGTGGCGAAATCAAATTTTGTTCGGTTCAAAACATAGAGAATTGAGAGGGTTTTATGAAAAAAGTTTGCGTGGGGCGTTGGCAAGCGTGTATAATGCACAAATCTAGAGAGAGGAAGCATCCAAAGAGAGAGATGGAGGATTTTTGGTCAAGGGTTTGTGAGGAAATGAAGTTTAGAGTTGTATATTTAAAAACCCACGTATGAAAGGACAAAACTGCCCCGAAACTGCCGTGGGTGGCCGGCAAGGAAAAATGGTGGCCGGCGGCTTCCCCTTTTGGCCGATAGGTGGCCGATGGTCCTCACTTGTGTCCTGATGCTGTTTTGTGCCTCTATTTCCTGAGTGGTGTATGGAAAGTTCTTGTTTTGAGTTTGGATTGATTCTGGGAGAACTCGGAACTGTGTTCCGGCACGCAAACATTCTCCATTTACCAAGATGAATGCGGCCCCTTGCCAAGATGAATGCGGTGTATCTTTTTTAAGCATGTTACAACGTCTCCGAGAGGTAAATCGGAGGCCGTTACTTTCATTACTGTTATTCATTCTTTTCTGTTACATCGAATATGCGTTTTCAAATACACTTGTGTGTATTGCACGCATATCTTGTACTGTTCATGATTCATGCATTGAGTATACGTATTGAGTATGCTTTCAATTAACATTGTACATCGGTTGCCTGTCTTGTATGGAACATGCATTATCATTATGTTGAATGGCCACGTTGTTTACTTTGTGTATCTATTGCGCTTGTTCGCTTTATACCTTGTTTTATTATCTCCGTAGGTTTCATTTTCTGAGGCCTTCCAATCTCGTTGTGTCTAGTTTTCAATTGTTTTCCCCTTTTATTGATCTACCTCTTCCTCCTCTCACGTGCAACACGTCACGATTGCAAATCGGTTAAAAACAGCAGATGCGCCTGTTTGTTCACACCACCCGTTCCTCCTCTCACGTGCGACGCATTAGGATTGCAAATTGGTTAAAAATAACAGGTACACATGTTTGTTTACACCACCTCTTCCTACTCTCGTGTGTGACGCCTTAGGATTGCAAATCGGTTTAAAACAGCAAGTGCGCCTGTTTGTTCACACCACATCTTCCTCCTCTTGCGTGCGACGCGTTAGGATTGCAAATCGGTTAAAAACAATAGGTGTGCCTGTTTGTTAACACCACCTCTTCCTCCTCTCCCGTGCGACGCATTAGGATTGCAAATCGGTTAAAAATAGAAGGTGCGCCTGTTTGTTCACACCACCCCTTCCTCCTCTAGCGTGCAACGCGTTAGGATTGCAAATCGGTTAAAAAAAAGTAGGTGCGCCTATTTGTTCGCACCATCCTTTCCTCCTCTCATGTATGAAGCGTTAGGATTGCAAATCGGTTAAAAACAGTAGGTGCGCCTGTTTGTTCACACCACCCCTTCCTCCTCTCGTGTGTGACACGTTAGGATTACAAATCAGTTAAAAACAGCAGGTGCGCCTTTTTGTTCACACCACCCCTTCCTCCTCTCACGTGTGACGCGCTAGAATTGCAAATCGATTAAAAATAACAGGTGCGCCTATTTGTTCACACCACCCCTTCATCCTCTCGCGTGCGATGTGTTAGGATCGCAAATCAGTTAAAAACAACAGGTGCGCTTGTTTGTTCACACCACTCTTCCTCCTCTCACGTGCGACGCGTTAGGATTGTTTTCCTCGGTTAAAAACATCAGGTGTGCCTGGTGTTCAAACCACTTTTCCTCCTTTCACATGAGACATGTTGGGATTGTTTTCTTCCTGCGCTACCGAATACTATCTTTTCACTCTCTGCGTGAGGCAATTTAGGTTTGGAATCTTTTTCATTCTACTTATGTGAGACGCCGCTATTTACATTTTCTTACATCCTTCCTATGTGTGATGTAGTTTGGGTTTGCCGCTTTTGTTGTCTCGATCGCATGAGACGTGTTGATTTATTCGCGTCTTTTCGTGAGAGGCGTGGCTTGTTTCATTTTGCTTTAATTTATGTTGCATTGCTCTATTTCATTGCATGATCATAAGTTATTTTCCTGTGTCTGATTTGTTTCTTGCCCCTAAACTACGCTGGTTTGATTCCTTGCAAAGAGATACGTAGGCAGCTTGTGAGCACAACCATTTACGTTATGTCTTGTTTGTTTTGCCCAAGTCTTACGACCTCGTCAAAATGGGTCGTCTTCAGGCTTTAACATTCACTCACGTCATTTCATGACTTTGAGTTCTGCCAAAGAGGGGCAACTGTAGACACCCCATTTTTTACCGCCCTTGCAACTTGGGCACTATCACTTACACACCTAATGATGAATGTATATGCTTGTCAAGTGCTTAAAAGTCCTCAGTGGAATGCCACAGCTCTGAGCCTCAAAACCTTGCAATCCTTGTGCCTTGTTTTTGCACCAAAACCTTAGCCTTTCAAACTTGAAAAACTTGAGACCTGTAGGGCTATTTTTGTGGGCTGTCGGCCACCCTTGTGCCTTGCCGGCCACAAGTGTGTTTTGTAGATATTTTGTGACAACTGTTTGCACAGATGCTTGCATCTGCTCCCACGTGTATAGATGGATGTTTCTGAGGGAGTGGCCTATTTTTCTATAAATATAGGACCTCCTCTCCCATTTTTGTGGGTTAGAAAAATTTGAGCAAAATTAATTTTCTCTCTCTACAATTCTCTCTCTTTCTCTCTCTCTTGAAATTTCTTGAGCTTTTGCCTATACACTCTTAACCAAACCTTGCCATCTTTGAACTGAGGTACTTTTTAGCCTATCTTGAGCTCTTGAGGGTGTGTATGTATTGAATTATTGCTTAAAATTGGTCTTCTCTTCAAGAGGTATAAGGCTTTGCTTGTCTCATTGTTTTAGTTGCTTCTTTTCTTATTGTTTTTCCACTATTTTTGGGTTGTATAAACTCTTTATTTTTGGGCTGAAACTTGTGGTTTAAGGCCTTAAAGGGTGGAGGGGTGGTTCACCGTTCTTTCCACCTTGCTCTTCTAACATTTACCCTTGTGTTTCCCGCTTTTACACTATCTTTTTTAAGCTTTTAAACACTGATTTTCAGAGTTATTTCAGTGGCTAAAATGTTGTTTTGAAGCCCAAAATTGGAGGGGTTAGCCTCCCCTCCTTGTGTCATGCTTACTAGCCTAACATGCTCTATGTTTTAGTTTATTATTCTAGCTATTTTCATCTTAATTCCAGCATGTTTTAGGACTTATTTAGCACTGTTTTAGGGCTGTTTTTGAGTGTTCATTACATTTGAGCTTTGTATTACATGTTTATAGTGTAATTGTCCTCATAGGTTTGGTGTTTTAGGCCTTAGCCACCATCATATTTGAGTTGATAGTATTTGTTCATGGCTTTCCATACTTGTGATCACCTTTAATCACCTTTGCAACCTCCCTCCTTTTTTGGCTTTTGCTTTGCTTTGAAAGTTGGTTCAAACTAGTTGCTTGTTTAAAGCATGAGATTGAGGTCTTGTGCTTAATGGTTTAATCCCTTTTGGGGTTCATTACCAACGACATGAAGCTTCTCTCATGTCTAAAACAACTTTTGGTTTGATGCTTATTTCCATTAGAGGACTTAAAGCTCACCTTTGGACTTAATGAATTAAATAATGGAAAGATAATTAAAATGGAATAATAAAACTTGGAACTAAAAATGATGCAAGATAATAACTTGGTTTGGGTTCAATCGGATGTTAATTGAACCATTGAGTCTTAAGTCATTTCATACTCATTAGTGATGAAAACAGTTCAAGAGTCATTGTCAGCCACTTCCCTTTATCATTCATGATAAGGAGGAGGTTTGAGAGTCTTTATTTGTTGCATTTATTGAACTTGCACCCTTTGGTTCATAGGCCATCATACAATGGAATTGCATTCATTGATGGTTTGTGAACCAAGTTTACTACTCTTTTGAGCTGTTCAAATGATAAGGAGAGGTAAGTTATACAAACAAATCCTTGAGAATACCTTATTCCTCGCCTGTTTGCTCTCGCTGCAAAGAAGAAAATCCACCATCAAGGGTCAAGATGCCACTACTTAGCTCACGGCCACCTCTGCAAAACCAAGCAGTGTGCTTTTTTTTGGCAAAACAGAGCTGATTTGAGTTGAAAAACAGTGCAAGTGTTCTACTGTGCAACAGAGGCATCTGGCAACAGGACAGTGGCCTTTTTCGGGTGGAAATCCATGCATACATGAGCATTCCTCCTTTCCCGAGGCGGAGTAATTAGCTTAGCTAGTCTAGTACTTCTTTCTCATTTAGTTAGTTAACTTGTAATTAATTAGTTTTTTTAATTTGTAATTAATTAAATTAGTTAGTTAATTTGTTGTGATAATTAATTAACTAACTTAGTTGAGTTGATTACTTCATTCATTTTGTAATTCGTAGTAATTAGCTTAGCTAGTTAGTTTATTCGGATCCTCCAGCGTGAGGTCGCAAATGTTGTAATAACGTGTATATCTTCCAACCTCACGTCTTTCTCCCTTTTATTTACCTACTTATGATGGTTAGTTTAGAAGCATCATGTTTTATTTAGCATCTCTCATGTTTGCATCCACTTGTATTGCATACATTGAGGCTCGGTGCATCATTCTAACTTGCATCGTTAGTTAAATGCCTTTTTGAATACGTGCTTAGACCGCATGTTATCAAATTGATTCACATTCCATGTTAGTAGCCGAGCCTAGTAATTGCATATTGTATGTGTTGTATTAGTTATATTGCATAGTTAGGATCATGCATCTGTCTAACTCTGTCATCTTTTTTGGCTTAGAGTACTAGGTGAGCTTTTCTTTATTTTAGCATATCGCATGAGTTTGATTTTTACCATGTCAAAGCATGTTCACCATAAGGCTAAGTGCTTAAATGATAAACTGTTTGAATGCTTGTGGATGAAGGCTAATTGCTTGAATTGGAATAATTTGAGTAATGTAAATTTTAGCCCATTTTTTCAAGTGACATATTCACAAACTCTTTTCGAAAACAAACATGAATCAAAGTGTTCCAATTTTTACAAATTAGTCTATGTTTGTGTGCCTATCACATAGTAATGCTAGCCTAATAAAATCGGAACAAGAGCATATAATGTAAATAAAAATCACATCATGATTAGTAGAGGCCGATCTTTGATCGGGCGAGTGGGGTGCTCAATTCATGACCTTCCCCTCTCGTACCTAAGTTCCTGAGCCGAGACAACTTTGGTGATGACAGGCTAATGGCCTTTGGCACGAGTCTTGGGTTTCCTAAATTTTCCAAAAATATTTAGGTGGCGACTCTAAAATCTGGCAAAGCAGTCCATTTTTGGCATATTATTCAAAACATCGATTTTCCAAAAGATTTGTCGGATTTGGACTCTTTGGTGTTTATCTATTTCACCTTACACTTGTGAGATCAAATTCAGAACCGTGGGAGTCCGACACTGTAGGGCTTCTCGTCTTCCGAAAAGAGCATGAAAAGTCGAGCTACACCATCCAACTTTATTACCAGGACTCATACACTATTCACCGTCTCTTTACATTTATCAACAACCAACGAGTGCACCATCATAAGATAACCATGGATCCTATGTTAAGCATGAATTTGCAAACGTTTCAAGCCACCTAAGGTTCAATTCTAAATGTTGAGTCACCTAAGATTCAATTCAATCGTAAGAGAATTCAAAGCCTTTGCTAGGAAATTCATGAAGTAGGAAGCTCAAGCATCAATTTCACCCCTTTTTATAAGCTTCAACAATAATAACTATATCTCAAGGTTTGTAACAATCCAGTATATCTCACATAACAATGTCAAATCAATGTCAATTTCATAGTAAAAATCAATTTATTTCAAAATCTTCTTTTAATTTACATTTAAATTTTAGGGTTTCCAAGAAATTGGGGTTTTTCTCATTTCTTTGACAAACCATCAAATTTTCAAGTATTATTTTCTAATATGTCAAAACATTCAAAATATTTTAAGAATTTGGAAGGAATCAACCTTTTAACATCAATATTTCAATGTAAATCAAATGGTTCGTCTTATACATCGATATAACTAGGAAAATACCACATACACATCTCAAATCATAGATATATTAAGTTAAAGGTATCCATACATAAAGAATGTACGCAAAAGATGAAAACCCAAGAAGGAAACTTCAAGAAATCGCTATTCAATCGGTGAGAGTGATGATCTCTACGTGTTTTTCACTTTTACTATAAGATCTAAGGGGTATTCTTTGTAAAAGTGGATGAAATCTAAGGGTGGAGTTAGGGTTTTTTGGAAATGAAGAGAGAGAGAGAGAGAGAGAGAGAGAGAGAGTGGAGCAAAAGTTGATTTTTAAGTGGTTGAACCCAAACAAACAACTTGAGTGATGTAAGAGCAAGGACTACTTGAGCTTCCATTGGTCAAGTGGAAAATTAATCCTTCCAGAGGTTTAGGCCTACAGAAGAGATTCTGAGAGTCTTGATTCACCGCTCGAGCAGTCCTGCGTATTTCAGAATGTTAAACTTTTTTAGTGTTGTTTCGTTTCTATTGTTATTGTGTTTTTTTTTTTTTTTTCATGGGTAGATTTAAGAGAATGAATATTGATGATTGCATTACCTTGACCATTGTTTGTTTCTTTTGTATTTTCAAATTTTTAGTTGGTTTGTTTGTCTATTTTAGGTTGAGAGAATTTCAAAGCTTTGGTGGTAATGTGGCTGTCAAAATGGTTATATAACAACAACACGATTTCTTCTTTTAAAGGTAACCTTCTACTTTATATATATAATTCTCATGTATGTACCAAATTGTTATGGTTTAAGCCTAAAGCTTCACCTATTTCTCTTATTATATTAAGTGCACATTCCCCATCGAAATTAGGGTGCTTATTGTGCTTGAAACACATTGGGCATTATTGTGCACTTGTTGAGGCACACTCTGAATTTTATTTTGATGATATGAACCATTCAATTTTTAGAGTATATCGTATAGAATATACTTGCAAAAAAGCAAGTTGATTGGATATCAGTAGCCTATTCATCAAAGCATGTTTGTATCAAAAAAATAAATGGTAAGTGTTATTTTAAATATAAAACTGAATGCAAATGTGTTTTGATGAAGGGACTACCAATATTCGATCAATTTGAATTTTGTAGGTATGTTCTACACGATGTACTCTAAAACTTGAACGGTTCAAATTGTTGAAATAAGTCTCGGAGTGTGCCTCAACGAGCGCACAACAGTGCCTATTGTGCTTTTATGCACAGCAAGTGTAACATCCCGATATTTATAACCCATTTTATAATTACCAAACCATGATTATTATCCAATTTCATAATAATTACAAATCTTTCTCATAAGGTCCTCTTAAGATTACATACATCAACTTACAATACATATACAATGAATAGGAGTTAAATACATCAAAAGTGCCCTGAGGGCTTACATCTTTCAAGGCAAAGGCCTTGATTTCAAGCAAGACAAAATCCTATCCCAGACAAATAAGCTTAATAGCTATCAGCATGTAATCATCAAAGGGAGCTCCTGTGCCCCAATAAGATCTATACAACTCTTCAGTGGAAAGAAGACATGTCATTGTCACTTGGAAATTTGGATAACCAACCTATAAAAAGAGAGTGAGCTTTTAGGCTCAGTAAGAAATAAACTTAACACAATATATGAATGTTAACTATGATTGTGTTCATGCAATGCAATGCCATGCAAAAAACTCTTGACTTTACTTGAAAACTAATGCTTAATGTATAATTGTAAACCCATGTTTGACTCAAACACTTAGCCTTTATTATACCATGGAATTCCTTTTTTTGTAATAAATATCCATAATACATATCTTAATCACCCACATATTTATAGGCCACCGAGCACGGAAGGGCGAGAGGGCACCTATCAAATTTTTGAGAAACCATTTCCACATTTACCGGCATCCCGCATGGAGGGGCAATTAGACACCTATTACATTTTGAAAACATCTCCACATCTATCAGCCACTTAGCATGAAGGGGCAATTAGACACTCAACAACATATTCAACAATATCCCCAATGTTAGGTTTTTGTAATTGGCAATACTATTTGACAAAACTCCTTTCAATTGTAATTTTATTTGCTCTTATGTTTCAGTAATGATGTGAGTGTTTAGATGCAAATCCAACCCAAATTGTGCTTATGCAGAAGAGTTTGTGATCTCGAGGCTTTCATGGTTTCCAGCTAAAGTTGTTTGATTGCTCAAGCGGTCATTTGTGTGCTCGAGCGGTGAATGGCATCATCTAGTATTTTTGCAGAGTAGATTGAACTTTTGATAGAATCCTTTATGTGCTCGAGCGGTGAAGTCCTGGCTCAAGTATGGGCATGTGTTTTAGTGAGTTCGCTCAAGCGATAAAGTGGTCGCTCGAGTGGTCTTCACAACTCTGTTTTTCATAAAGTTTTTCGTTTGCTGTTTTTAGGATTTAGGCTGTCCAAATTCTAAGAGAGCAAAGATACCAAGGTTTTCTATATTTGAGGGTATTGTTTTGAGTGTTTCCTTGATAATTTGAAAGTGATCAATGAATCTATGAATTTTATATTACACTATCAAGGGATTTGTTTGTTTTCTTTTATTCACTAAGAGAGTGGTGTTCTTCGATGGATTCCGGAGAACTTGGGCCTGAAGTTTTGGTGGATTATGGAGTGGCTTATTGTTGTGGATTCGACATCAATGTTGTGGATTTAACGTTGGGCAAGACAATTCTGAGGTGAAGACGGTGGTGGAAGAGGCACATCGGGTTTGGTTTAATTCGTGCGTAGATTTGCAAGGTAATTGAAAATAGTCTTGTATAATTCTTTTTTGTCTTCTTAGTGGATTGTTTTGTGACTTTGGCCCATGATATTTTTTTATCACAATTAGAGACACTCCAATTGTAGTTTTTTTACACATTAAATCGTTGTGTCAATTTGTCTTTGGTTATTTAATTGGGATTTTTATTTATTGTTTAAAATTGACACATAATGACAAATCAATATCTTGAGGATTTTAGTTTTTTTCACTTCACATCTATCAACGTCAAGCATGGAAAGGCAATTGGGCACCTCAATAACGTTTCGATAACATTTCTACATTTTTCAGCCTCTAAGCACAAAATGGCAATTGGGCACCTCAACACACACCACATGTTTTTTTTCAAAACCACCCACACTTTTAAATAACCTGACACTTGATTCAAAACTATAAGAATGCAATGCAGTGCACGAGTTTGCAAATATTATAATTTGCCTAAGGTTCAATTTGATTATATAAGTAATCAACAAGTAACTATGTAATGAAATATTCATATTTCCATGACTCAAACTCTTTCTCATCATCAACAATAATTTTGTACGAAATCCAAACTTTGTATCCTTCCAACATTTTCAAGTTTCTACCCAATTCAATTTCCTTAAATCATCAATATATCATCATAGATCAGAAATTTATCCAACTCCAATACTTCCATAGAGAATCAATTTAAATTTCAACATAAAACACCAATTAGTTCAAACCCTCTTTCAAAACAAAAATCACAAATCTAGGATTTCAAGAAAATTGGGGTTTCCTCATTTGTTTCACACAATCTCCAACTCACCAACTATTATTCATTATTATGCCAAAACATTTCAAAAACTTGAGTGAAAACCTCATTTTACACTTTAATGATTTTCAAAAGTTTCTAACTCATACATCCTATAACTACAAAATATTACATAAGCACATCAAATCATAGATATATAGAGTTAAGAGAACCCTTACCTCAAGAATGAGAGCAAAGAAGCAAGATTCAAGAAGAACTCTTCATGAAATCGAAATCCAATCTGTGAGAATCACGATCTCCACGTGGCCTTCGTTTTTTGCAAGGGATCTAGGCTTGACTCTTGATGAGAAGGGAGATTTCTAGAGAGAGAAATTAGGGTTTTTCCGAGCTTAGGAAAGGAGAAGAGAAAGACGGAAGAAATGAAAAGGTGAAAGAAAATATTAAAAAAAAAGAGAGAGTAACTTTTAAGTTGTTGATATTGCGTAGACAACACTTGAGTGGTGAACTCAATCTCACAGCATCTCGATCTACAGAGCACAGTACTGGTTGCCCCCTCTTCAGCGCTCGAGTGGTGAGACTAATCGCTCGAGTGATCACCCTAAAAACAACTAGTCACACATGCTCAGTTCCTAAGGCATTCTCTATACATCAACCTTATTTCCATATGTAACCATTTAAGTAAATGCTTTCATTTAGTCTCTTACATTTATATTTCATTTACTTAAATTTATAATGTAAACAAGGAAATATCCCCCATTTGGACTCAAAGAAAAAAAATTTAAAAAAAATCCAATTAAATCAAAAGGTGGTTTCCCCAGTTTTAGTACAAAAATAATTTTTCTACTAAAATTTCTAATTTTGGCATTGAAGTAAAATGGTTAATACCTTGTACAAAAATCCTATAAAATCAAATTACACTATTTATTATATAAGGAATAATTACTACCAAAAATTATTTTCAAAATCATAAGTTTTGAAAAATCCAATTTTTTTACACTTGGAAAATTTTCAAGTTAAGTCCAATCTTTTGACAGAAAACCTTTTTAATACAACCTTCTTTATACGAAAAAGAATAAGGGTCGGATCTCAACCGAATGGTCACAAAGTGCACTCTAATTCCCTTTCTACCCTCATTCTCATTCTTGAATTTTATTCTTTGTTTCTATATTTTCTTAATTTTTTAGATTGAATTGACATATATATGTGTGCATGTGGATAGATAAATGTCACGTGCTCATATTACAGAGGAAGATGCAAGGTCAAAGCTTGTGATTTAAATATTTAATTGCAAGCATTGCCATAACGAATCCAAGGTGTTTTGAGTATTTTGTTTGGTTTTCTTTATTTTCTTGTAGTTGATTAAAATAATATTACTTTGCTATATTGACACAAGAGAGCTCAAGCTTTTTTTTTTTTTTTTTTTTGTCTTTTATAATTATTATTGATGATTGTGCAAGTTTGGTATTTTTGTTTGGAGATTTGATCGGGATTTTACTTTATCACTACAGTTTTAATATATTCTTTTACATGTTTTATTGTTTTCTATTGAAGTTTGTGGATTTCTAGCATTTAGTGATTATTTTTTCCATTTCAAAATTTTGAAAGTTGCAATTTTGCTTAATTTGATTGCTTGCCTCAGTTCAGTGAATTCATCAATCAAAGATGATCAACACTAGTCAGGGTGGTGTGTACATATTCAATCAATGACAATAACTATTCATATGGGTTGTTTGTTTGAAATCTACGAATCATCGTTGAGAGAATTACTGTTAATCTTTTATGACTATTTACTAGATACTCTATATTATTATCTTTTAAATAAAATTGAGCATGCATGGTAACGCCTCGAAAATAAAGATAACATATACCCTCATAACTCTCAACAGATATGTGGAAGCTTACTATCATTATTTCATTGATTTCCAAAAAGTATTACAAAAGGTGTCATATGCATGAATACATTCACTAATCTTAGGATCTGAATCTATAGCATGTGATCCACATATTTAAACAACAATAGATAAATACAAGTTCAATGCCTTAAAGGCTATACCTTTCCAAGACGATGCTTGGTTACAACAAAAGTGGGTCAAGCCCAATACAAAGAAGGCCTTAGGCTTATACAAAAGAATATTTACAAAACAAAAATACAACGAGCCTTTAGCTCTACAGCCCTCCCAAGCTAACTTCTTGGCAGAGACATATTCTCAGCACCTAAAAGTTGGTTTCCAGATAGGGTGACTTAAAGCCCAGTAGACATACATTTGATAAACTGTATGATGCTTAACCAAGCCATATGGGATATGTACATGAATGCGATTTACCAAAAACAATGTGTTTTCTCTTTTAACAATGCAATGCCATGTCTATAATTCAATTGATAAACCGTTACTTCCAAAACAGAAAATACAATAGTGGATACACACATAGGAAATCTCGAGGTACGTGTCTGCCAATAGGCTATACAAGCACTACCAAAAGCTATTTTGCCAGTACTAATCGAAAAGATCGGCACCTAACCGCGCAGGTTTCTAGACTTTCACCAAGGACACACAGGCTACCATAATAATAACCACAACTATACCCCCTAACGAGATTCACCACGGCATTCACCTATTTTCTCAAAACGATACATTTCAATGTATAAATGTGAAACCAATGTTCAAATACAATGCATAAGTGAATGGGTTTCAATTAACCTAGTTCTTATGCAATTTTACAACAATCAATACTATCCTCTACCAATAGCCAAAATAGATATCTCTATTCAAAGATAAATTTCAAGAAACAGATATGAATTCATAATTTCAAATTCGAAGTAACAATACATGTTCAACTTCACTTTCCCAATCCAAACATGAACCA
The DNA here is from genome assembly GCA_025200525.1 of Camellia lanceoleosa. Taxonomy (NCBI): domain Eukaryota; kingdom Viridiplantae; phylum Streptophyta; class Magnoliopsida; order Ericales; family Theaceae; genus Camellia; species Camellia lanceoleosa. The sequence goes on from CM045767.1 coordinate 65,863,751, forward strand.
AAACATTGTTGCACAATCCCACCACTTTCCATTTTTATTTCAAACCAATAATTCTCAAGGATTTCCAATGTCTTAAAACAATATCTATCTATTTCAAAAGCCTCATTTAAGAAAAATTTCATGAGTTTCCAATACTTTACCTTCATAAAATAATTTCATTAATAATCCAAAGAAAACCATTCTAAAACTCCTTTTTCATAACCCAAACCAAAAATTTCATAAGTTTCCAATACTTTTCCTTCATAAAATAATTTCATTAATAATCCAAAGAAAACCATTCTAAAACTCCTTTTTCATAACCTAAACCAAACCCAAAACCCTCAAAATGATACACCATTCAAGGAGCACATAGCGAAGCTAAATACCATGTAAAAACATTAAAGAAATCCCTACCTCAATAGAAGAGAAAGAGAGAAACGAAACCCTAAATTTAACGAATACGGAAATTTGAACTTTCCAGATTAAAACGACCACCTTGACAAGTTGTACCCTTTATTCCAAAGCACAATGGTGGCGAGATTCATGGATTGAGAGAGATCAAAAGTTTAAGGTAAGAAATCTAAAGATAGAAAGGAAAATGGCTCAGATATGATGTAGAGAGAGAGAGAGAGAAGTAAAAAGTGAATGAAAAGATCTTTTTCCCTGTAGCTTTATACAAACAGACCGCTCGAGCGTCAGACACAAATCATCGCTCGAGCGACCAAAATTAGGCTCGAGCAGAGAAACCAAACTCTTAGAAGATTATCTCTATAGAACAGATTGCTTGAGCGAATAAAACACTGCTCGAGCGCAAAATCCAAACTCTTAGAAGTTCAGACCGCAAGTAGACCGCTCGAGTGATCAAAACACCGCTCGAGCGAAGAAAGACTTGTTTCAAAAAATTCACCCTGCAACCACAGGTTCTGGGAGAAATGAAAGACCGCTCGAGTAACCAACTCGCCGCTAAGAGAACTCAAGAACACATAGACAAAATCTCCCCAAAAAATACTAAGTCCTAACCTGTTACAAACATAATCAACAAATCCAAATTTCAACTCTCAAACAACAACATAAGACTAGAACATATATTGACAACATCAATAGAAACAAAACTTTGAATAGGTGAGTATAAAAGGATTAGGTATTTACTCGGGCCGTTATATGCACCATGGGCATGGCCTATCGTACGACGCATGAACCCTCGCAACTAGTAATATATATATATGTGAGTTGCTTTGAGTTTAGAGGCTTGTATTTTGCTTTCCTATTTCGTCCTTTGACTTTTGTAGGAGGGACTTGCTTGGATAAAGGTTTTTTGGTAATTATGGAAAGAGTCTTGGTTAATTTTGAAACACAAATCTTTTGTTGTTTGGTAAATTATAAATACATCCTTGAGGTTTGTTTAAAATATGAATTGCCCCTACAGTTTTTGAAATTACAAATAATCGTTGTTAGAATTTTTAATTTAACAGAATTAACAACAACAAAAAATTGTTAATTGATTTAATAATTTATTTATTAATAAAATAGATCATTTATTATGTGAGTATGATTTATTTATTAATAAAATGGATCCTATTTTTTTTTTCATATTTTAGTTTTCTTCTCTCTTTTTTTTTTTAAATTTATTTAACTTTTTAGATTATAATTAGATATATTTCAAAAATAAAATAAGTTAATTAAAAAAAAAACACTTTGCACATGAAATATGAAAAAGTTCATTGGGTAAAAAAACACTTTGCACCCTTGCACTTTACATCAAATCTCACTTAGGCCCTTGTACATAAAATTATGACAATCAACTCCCTTACACTTTTGGTTAGGAATGGCAACGGGGTGGGGGCGGGATCACCCTCCCGATCCCGATCCCAAGGCACAAAGTCCTCGTCCCGTCCCTCCCGATCCTCGACGGAACCAATCACCCTCCCCCGCCTCTAACGGGATCAGGATCCCGATCCGAAAAATCTCATACAAAAACAACGTCCGCAACAAACGACAACCACCCCCAACAAATCAACAACCACAACAACACAACAAATGAAAAAAAAAAATGATGAACCAAAAACAACAGATGAACAAACAACAACCCAACACAACAACAGATTTATATATATAACTTTAAAAAAAAAAAAATTCATCAACAAGATCGAGAGAGAGAGAGAGGGCTTTTGCAACTTCATCAACAAAAACAACAGATCGGTAGCTTCAGATCGAACCACCGTCTGTCCAGATCGAACCAACCACGATCCTGGTCCTGTGTACGGATGAAAGATAGTGAAGAAGAAATGATCGAACCACGATCTAAGTGAAAAAAAGCTTCAGATCAAACCACGATCCTGTGAGTGAGGGAGAGAGAGACGATGGCGATGTGATCCGTGGATGGAGGAGGAGGATCCCGTGAGTGAGGAGGAGGAGGAGGGAGGAGGTGAGTGGTGGGAGTATTGGTGGAGGGGGAGGTGGCGGTGAGAGATGGTGAAGAAGTCAAAGACAGAGACCATGGAGAGGAAGAGAGACGTGAGGAATGGAGAGAGAGAGAGTAGATCTACAGACTACATGAATGAATGAGAGAGAGAGAGTAGGTGGAGATGAGATAAGAATCAAAAAAGTATTATTTAAATGAATATATATATAATATATAAAAAGATAGGATGACTCATCGGGGATATGATATATATAATATATATATATATATCATTCGGGGGGTAAACGGGGCCGGGCCGGGACTGAAACATATATCCCCGTCCCGGCCCGAATATCATCGGGGATTTTTTTTTTTTATCACCATCCCCGGCCCGTCGGGGATATTTTTCGGGGAATAACCGTTATATTCGGGATCGGGGGGTCGGGTCCCGATCGGGCTGGTTTCAGATTGCCATCCCTACTTTTGGTCAAATCCCACTTTGGTTCCTACACATGAAATCGTGACAGTCAACCCCCTACACTTTTACTCAAATCCCACTTTGGTCCCTACACAAGTGTCAATGTCCCTCTTTTATTATTTTATTTTTAAATTTTTAACAAAATCTAGTCATGTAACAAAAATGTAACTACGAAATGAGGGTAAGAGAGGAAAATTATCCATGTTTCCCACCAATACACTTTGTCTACGTGATAAGCACATGAGAGTTATATATCTTGTGTGAGTGATTTTCCGATCACACTGTCCACCTTAGTAATTCAGCTGTAGAACACAGGCAGAATAGATGGCACCCTACTATCCTGCACAGAAAGAAAAGGCTCCGGCAGTGGTTCTTCCACCCGGGGGCACTCCGACGATCAAGTCAATATATCTCTCAAAGATAATCAATTATTTAACTCACTAGACAGAATATTAAAAGCATACCTTAGACCCACGGGGGTGCCTCTCTTTTATAGTTTACTTAATCCTAGTCCCACTAGAAGCTTGACTTCTATGGACTCCAATTTAGTGCTTACTTTGGATTTCTCAAGAGATAAGGATAAACTCCCTAAGAATATCACCCTTATCCATCCTGAAGTCTTTCTTCATCCTAGGACTCTTGTCCCTTATCCGCTTATCTCGGATTCCGGTATCTTCGGAGATAACCTCGGCATAACTACCTCGACACGTGGCACCTCGGCTGACACGTCGGCATCACCTTGCCACATGTTGGTACTCAGAAAATATATCCCCACAACTGCCCCATAGGTTCTATTACCTCGGTATTTTGAGGTAATGGAACCTATATCGTTCCTCTCTCCAGTACGTCGGTATAAGAATTCTTCAGCCGAGATCATTCATTTCAGGCCAACATGTCTTCTTTCAAGAATAATAACTCAAGTGAACTCCTTCTTGTGCATGAGCTGTCATGCATCACTTTTCAACTGTTTTTACTTACGTGTTTTATTACTTATTGGATCGTGTCTTATGACGCGCCTGTAAACCATGTCTTTTCCTGTGTGCACCGTCTGACGTATGCGTTACTCTAGGCGCATTAAATGCTTATGTTTTGCTGCCATTTCAAGTTTTTGACAAAACTTGTTTTCCCTCTTTTTGCCTCTTCACTTTGCGCTTTGATTTACTTGCTTTTTCTCTCTCTAAGCTCTTTCTCTCGAATCCGCCATTGCTCAAGCTCCAAGCTCTGCAACTTCATTCGTCTTTCTGGTGAAGCTCTCGCTACTCTGTCACTTCTGTAACCGTCGTCTGTCTTCGGTGAACTTTATTTCGGCCTTACTTTGCCTAGTAAGCCTCTGTTCCTTTCATTCTCAATTCTTCTATGTTCTTTGCTTACTTGCTGCCATTACTGCTTTGTTCAAACCTTTTGATTTGCTGAACTATTCATCTAGATGTATCTATTCTATGATCTTGCTTATGTCTTGAACACTTGTACTGTTTCACCACTTTCTTGCCACTGTTCTTGACCCTGTATTTCTTGTATTTTTTATGCTTTTGAGAGCCCCACCTCTGTTCTTGATTTCTGAAACTTCATTCTTATTTCTCTGTTTTCCAGATTTGTGCCTTCAACCTTCGTTTCCATAGATTTAGGTTTTGGAATTTGTCTTGTAGATTTCACCAATCCTTAGGAAAAACTGAAACAACCCTTACCGGTATTTACCTAGGGTTTTGCCGAGGTTCCAAAAAACCCTTTAAGAACATCCTCTTTCTGAAGTCAAATACCTTTACGCCGATATCATGGGCATGTGGAAACATAAGGCAGATACCCCAACTAAACTTGAGTACTTTAGGCAAGAGTTCGCCATTCCTGCCAATGTCCATCTGAGGCTAGCTGGGAATGATGACTCTATCATGCCCACAGATAATTCGATGCCCTTTCCCATTGTAGCTTTTACTAAATATGGACTCCGGCTTCCACTTAATCCCCTTTTTTGCGAAGTTCTCCACTACTATAAGTTGAACCCCATGCAACTTACCATCAACTCTTATCGAGTGATTAATGGTATCATAGCCTTAGCCAAACAGGAAGATGCTAGGATCACCTTAGCTGATATCCAATACTGTTATACCATGTGTGCCCTCAATTTGAAAAAAAAAGGCTGCGTCTATTATCTTAAGCCGAGGTCCACAGAGTTCAAAATTGCAGCCAACCTCCCAGACTCCAACAAGGGGGTTGGAGATGACTACTTCATTACCTCAGGAAATTGGGAGTTTGCCCCAGACGAGGATGCCCATCTCCACTCTCTTCCTCGATTAGTTAAAGAGGGCAAGGGTAAGAGCCCAGTGTCAACACTTAGTTGTTTCTTTTCAAGTCTTCAATACTTTGTCTGTTTCTAATGTCTGTTCTTCTTGTAGATGTTCGTAAGCCACCAAAAAGCTTTCGTCAATCCTACGTCCCCAGCAAGGATTTAAAGAAACTTTTGGACTTGGCAGTCTAGAAAAGGAAAACGCCTTTGCTTCTTAACTTTATTCCAACATACAAGTCGATTTTGCCCGACGTCCCTAAAAGGAAGAAGAAGAAAAGCCTTTCTCCACCTTCTGCCACAACTCAAACTGTGTCTGTATCTCGAACAGATCAAGGATCAACATCGAATCTAGCTGATCAGCCATCAACTTCAGCTCCATACTTGATCCCAATACCTGAACGGAAACAGCGGCGCAGACTTGTCCGAACTGCTGAGATGGGTCGCCTAAAACTTGTTGCCGAAGATCTTTTAGCCAACCTCCCTACCGATGTTGACGCTCAACCATCGCAAACCATGCCCCCACCGAAGCCGAAAGGAACCAAGAAAGCTCAGCCAAAGGCTAAAGTAACTCAGGTTGAATCTGAGGACACTTTACCTATCTCCAAACTGGCTGAGAGCGACAAGTCTCAACCCTTTGCTGGAAAGAGGCGTGCAGAAACCCAGCCATCAGAATCCACAAAATCAAAGAAGCCAAGGTCATCGTCTGTGACGACCTCGGGATCAAAAATACCAAAAGTCCCCTGGACGCCTGAAATCACTCTTGAAGATAAGCCCGTTTTTGCCAATGATAGTGCTGATGACATTAATGTCGGCGTAGCCCTTAGTACTGCTCTATTACTCCCAGGCAATCTCGAACGGAATGCCAAGATGAGTGAGTACGAGAACTATGCCCTCATGCTTCAACGTTCCGTTCAAGTAAGTCTCTTTACTTGGTAACTTGTCTTTCTGTTCCTTTTCCATACTTGTAAAATTCTTAATGACTCTTGCCTTGTATTTTTCCAGGCCATTCAGCATGCTCATTCACTCTCCATCCAATCTTTTGAGAATAGGGAGAAGTTGTCCGACATGAAGAGGGAGTTTTTTGCCCTTCAAAAGATTAATAAAAGTCTCCAATCAAAAATGAAGAAGTTGGAGGACCAAGCTGAGGCTGCTCTCAAAGCTCAGACTGAAGCCCAGGAGAAGGCCGAATCTGTCGATGCTATAAAGAAGGTTGCTGAATCGCAAAAAAAAGAAGCCGAAGAAAAAATGGCTCAAGCTGAAAAGGAGCTTCAGGAGGCCTTGGCCACTAAAGATGCCGAAATCAAGGTGGTGACGAAAAAGGCTTACGCCAGGGCATGGCCGATGTCACCGAGGAATATAAATTACAAGTCGGCGGGCATGCAATGGGCTTTTCCTTGGTTGGATGTCCTTGCCAAAAACTTAATGTTCACGAGGATTCGCCTCGAGAAAGGCCGCCATTCCTCTTCCTTTCCCTCCACCTCCTCCAATTCAATCTCAAGATGAATCTGAGTCTGAATTTGAAGATGAGGATAAGGATGATGATGAGGCTTTGGTAAAGAAGCCCAAGGACACGACTGAGACCAAGTCCCCTCTTCAAGATGATCAAGTCCTAGACTTGACTCATGAGGAGGAGGATGAGGAGATTGTCAAGGAGGCTACTCCTGAACAAGCATCATCGGCGTTCCTCCGGTGACAAAAGTATTTGTGAAACTCTTGCGAAATTGTGGCGGGCGGCAGAGAAGGTTGCGATGTGGTTCCGCAAGAATCTTCCGAGGTCCCAACCCATCCTGCTACTGATGCTGAAGAATCCTAATTCCGATGTCTTTCTTTTCTTTTCTTTTGTACTTTTTTGTTCTAAAAACAATGCAAGCTCCTCACATGGCCGACGTGCCCCTGTTTTCTGTTGAATGCTTAACACAACTTTCTTTCTTTGAATACTTGCACCTCTATCTTCTCTTGATTGCTTCTGCATGATTCTATACTTAGAATATTTTGTATGCCTTTAATATTCTTTCTTCTTTGTGCAATCTTCTCGGGGTTACATACCTCGGGTATGATAACTGCAAGTTTTACTTCAGCAAGATACTATCCTGCAAACTTTTCATAAATTTTTAACGAGTGTAAAACATATATTGTTTTAAGTTTTTAAACTTTCCTCAAGTTTCAACAAGTGTAAAACAATGATCTCAGCTTTCACTTTCAACCTGTAAATTGCAATAAATTTCAACAGATGTTTAAATATCATACATTGTCTTACCTTTACCTTGTAAATTGCTACAAATTTCAACAAGTGTTAGATAATGATCTCTTTCTATCTCCAACTTGTAAATTGCTACAAATTTCAACAAGTGAAGATAAGGACTCATCTCGGCTTAACGTCAACTTGTAAATTGCTACAAATTTCAACAAGTGAAGATAAGGAATCATCTCGGCTTAACTTCAACTTGTAAATTGCTACAAATTTCAACAAGTGTTAAGCGTCTTTGTATTCTTTCCGCCCCCAATGTGAACCTGAGTTCCACTTGGGTTCTCATTATTCATATCTTCTAGAAACAATATTTTGTATCTTTATCAGTCACATGTGTTGAAGAATTCTGAAAAGATTTTATTGATGACATCGGCCAAAAACAATGCATATCTAATGATAGAAAAATTTCAAATTACAAGTGTTCCAGGGTCTAGGCAATGCTTTGCCCTCATTATCTTCAAGCCGATAGGCTCCATTGCCTAATACCGAAGTGATTCTGTAGGGTCTTTTCCAGTTTGGGCCAAGCTTGCCCTCTCTAGGATCCTTCTTGTTGCCGATGACTTTTCTCAGGACTAGGTCGCTGACTTGAAAATCCCTTGGATTGACCTTCTTGTTGTAAGCTCTGGCAAGCTGTTACTGGTATGCTGTGAACTGAATTGCAGCTTTCTCTCTTCGTTCTTCCAAAAGATCCAGATCTTGGGCAAAGAGTATATCATTAGTCCCATTCTCAACTCCCTGGGTTCGGATCCCTGGGATGCCGACTTCCAGTGGAATGACTGCTTCTGTACCATAAGCCATGGCAAAGGGGGATTCCCCTGTTGATCTTCTTGGCGTAGTCCGATATGCCCAAAGCACGTTGGGCAATTCGTCTACCCATTTTCCTTTTGCTGCCTGCAGCCTCTTCTTTATTCCATCCAAAATTACTTTGTTGGATACTTCTGCTTGCCTATTACTTTGGGGAAACTTGGTGTTGAAAAGTAATTTTTGATCTTGAATTTCGCACAAAAGTTCTTGATGAGTTTGCTATCAAACTGCGTTCCGTTGTCGGCAACTATAGCTCTTGGAATCCCAAATCTGGTGATGATGTTTCTCCATATAAAGTTCTTGACATCCACATCTCGGATTTTGGCAAGAGGTTCTGCCTCTATCCATTTCGTGAAGTAATCTGTTGCTACCAGCAAGTATTTTCTCTACCCAGTTGCCTGGGGAAGTTGCCCAACAAGATCCATGCCTCACTAGGTAAATGGCCAAGGGCTGAATACTGGATTCAGGTCAGCAGCTGGCTGGTGTATCAAAGGTGCAAACCTTTGGCATTGTTCGCACTTATTTACGTATGTACGCATCTTTTTGCATGTAGGGCCACCAATACCCCTAGGTAATGGCCCTGTGAGCTAGTGATCTGCCCCCAGCGTGGCTTCCATAAACTCCTTCATGAATTTCATATAAAAAATCCTCAACCTGCAAAGGGTGTACGCACCTTAAAAGGGGTCTAGTGAAGGACCTTCTGTAGAGGTGTCCGTCCGCTGTCAGACTGAATCTTGCCGACTTTAATCTGACTTTGTGTGCCTCTTTGCGGTCTTCTGGCAGCTTTCCTTCTTTTAGGAATGCAACAATTGTATCCATCCAGCTTAGTCCCATGTCCATACACATTGCTTCTTGCTTTGTGTTCGGTGGTTCTATGCTCGGGCCCGACAAATAATCAATCATTATTGTTCTTGTTTTTCCAGTTTGTATTGAACTTGCCAGGTTGGCCAATGCATCGGCGTGGCTGTTATCATCTCGGCTGACCTGAAGTAGTTGGCAGTTCTGAAATAAGGCTACCAATCTGATGACTTCTTTTGCATATGCCGACATCCTCTCGTCTCTGGTTGCGAATTCTCCTATTGACTGGTTAACAATAAGTTGTGAATCACAAAAGACGATTACCTCATCGACTTCTACTCATTGCTTGACCTTAGTGCAATTAGTAAGTCAGATTCTACTTCCGTTGTTTGAGGCCTTGAACCCCAAAGCAGATGGATTGTTCTACTATTTCTCCATCCGGAGATATCGGTAGTACTCCTACCCCGCTCCTTCGGTTTGAACTTCCATCGACAAGCGATGCGAAGGAGTCGCCGATGTAGATCTTTGCGGGGTCTAAGTTTTTCTTTCCTTTGTTCTTTTGCCTTTGGCTGGGCTTCTCCTTGCTTGCTTGGACAACGTTTATCTTGGCTCAATGGAGCCTGATGTTCGATGGATTCCAGGGTGAACTCAGCCATGAAGTCGGCCAAAACTTGGCCCTTAATTGCTGTTCTCGGCCTGAACTCCAAGTCATACAGGCCCAAGGCCACTGCCCATCTTGCTATTCTTCCAGTTAAGTCTCCTTGCTGCAACAAGGGTTTCAGAGGGTGCTCTGTTAGCACTACAATCTTGTGTGCCTAAAAGTAGTGGTTCAACTTCTTTGAAGCCATCACTAAGGCCAGCATTAATTTCTCTTGTGGTAGATACCTTGTTTCTGCATTGGCCAAGGTTTTGCTAATGTAGTAAACAGCCTTTTGCTCCCCTTTTTCTTCTCGGATTAACACCGTACTTACTGCGTGTTCTGAAACTGCTAAGTACAAAAACAGTTCTTCCCCAGGTTCAGGTGTTGAGAGGACTAGAGCCGTAGTCAAATACTTTTTTAGGTCGGCCAACGCGGGCTCACATTCCTCTGTCCAAAGGAAATCCGTGGCTTTCTTTACCAGGTTGAAGAAAGGTTTGCATTTGTCTGAGCTTCGGCTTATGAACCTGTTTAGGGCTGCGGCCCTTCCGGTAAGCATCTGTACCTGTTTTGCCGATGTCGGGCTCTGTAAATCTAGGATGGCCTCGATCTGATCTGGGCTGGCCTCGATCTGATCTGGGCTGGCCTCGATCTGATCCAGGCTGGCCTCAATACCCCTTCTTGTCACTAGGTACCCCAAGAACTTACCAGATCCAACTTCAAACGCGCACTTCGATGCGTTGAGTCGGAGCCGATATGTTTTGAGGATTTCAAAGACCTCTTTTAGGTCGGAAAGATGACCCCTAGGCTCCTTGGTCTTCACAACCATGTCATCGATGTAGACTTCAACTGTTTGGCCAATCAAGTGTCTGAACATCTTGGTTACCAACCTTTGGTAAGTTGCCCCCGCATTTTTCAGCCCAAAGAGCATTACTCTGTAACAGTATAGGCCTTTTGGGGGTGATAAATTATCTTTCTTCATCACGAGGGTACACGGCTATCTGGTGGTACCCCCTATAAGCATCTAGGAAGCTCATCCTTCCATGTCCAGATGTGGCGTCCACCAACTGGTCAATCTTGGGTAGAGGAAAGCTGTCTTTGGGACAAGCTTTGTTTAGGCTTGTAAAATCTACATAGACCCTCCATTTACCGTTCTTTTTCTTTACTACCACAGTGTTTGATAGCCATGTCGAATAATTGACTTCTCTGATGGCCCTGGCCTCCAGAAGTCTGTCAACTGCCTCCTCCACTGCTTTGACGTGCATCAACGTCGGTCTTCTGGCTCGCTGTATTACAGGCTTGGTCGACCTGTCGATGTTCAGTTTGTGGCATGTGACCTCGGGGTCAATGCCAGGTATCTCATAAGGTGTCATGGCGAACACCTCAATGTTTGTTCTCAAAAAAGCTTCCAGCTCTCTTTCCTCTTCTTCGGCTAAGCCTGAGCCGAGAAGAAAGAAGCGTTCTTCATCGCCCTCCTGCACGAGAATTTTTTTCAGTGCTTCTTCACTTTCTCGGCCGGCTTCTTGTCGACATCATCTAGGACCTCCATGTCCTCGTCTTCGATTTCTGCCTTCTCTGGCTCTCGGATGTTGTAAGTTGATTTCATTGCTGCCATGGAGCAAGTTTTTGCCTGATTGATCCTCTCGATTTCTTCAATCCCAAGCTCTGTTGGGAACGCAATAGTTGATGCAATGTTGAGGATCCGCCCCATTGCATGCAACCATGGCCTTCCCAAGATGATGTTGTATAGTGAGGGCATGTCAATCACAATGAATTTTGTCTTTATTTTCTTTGTGCCGACTTGTATTTCCAAGCTTGTTGCGCCTAGTGGCTACGTCGGTGTTCCATTGAAGCCGACCATTGGGCCATTGGATCCCTCCATGTCATCTGGGTGAAGGCCCAGCTCCTTGTAACATCTAACGTACATGATGTCGCAAGAACTGCCTTGATCAATCAGGATGCGTTTCACTTGGCACTCCCCGACCTGGAGGGATACTACCAAGGCATCATTATGCGGATGCTGGACCATCTCTAGGTCGGCCTCAGTAAAAGCTATCATCGGTCCCTGACATTCTTCAAACCGAGGTCTTTTACATGCGACACAGTTCACGTCTTTGTAGGTGTCTTACCTTTTGGGTTTCCCCCCGTATGTCGTTTTCGTTCACCTGTGAGTGAATTACATTAACCACCCGTGGACCCCCTGCCTGTGGTTGCTGTGCTGGGGGAGGCGGGGCTGCTGGTGCTTGAGGCAATCTTGCCTGTTCCTCTCTTGTTCTGGCCTCATCGACAAGGTCCCTCAGATGGCCTTGTCTCACTAAGTCCTCTAAGTGTGCTCTTAGGGCTCTGCAACCCTGAGTTGGGTGCCCCTCTTCATTGTGGTAGGCACAACGCCTACCAATGTTCCTTCCCATGTATTCTCCTAGGGTTTTCTTGGGTGCCTGAAATAGGGCTGATTTCGAATTTGATCTAGGACTTTGTGGACGGGAATTCAGAATACAGTCGTCACTGCTTGCTTACCCCTCAATTCTGTCTCCGATTTGTTGAATCTGTTGTTACCTCGGCCTCGCTTCGGCAAGCCGTTCCCTTTTTCCTACTTTACCTCCTTATTCCTTGATGTATCCTCCTCGGCTCTGGCATACTTCTCGATTCTTGCCATGAGCTCTTCCATGCTTTTTGGCAATGTCTTTGCCAAAGATTTCCGAAGTGGACAATCATCTTTTAGGCCATTCTTGAAAGAAACGACCGCTACTTCCTGGTTGCATTCGGGTATTCGGTTGAACACCTCATAGTACCTTTTTGCATAGGCCCTAAGGCCTTCATCCTTGCTGATCTTTAGAGCCATCAATGCGTCCACCCTCAATGGCTGTAATTTGTTTGTCATGAATCTGGCCACAAACATCTCGGCTAGGCCTTCCCAAGTCTTCACGCTTCCCTTTGGGAGCTTGTGGAACCAATCTGATGCAATCTCCCCGAAGGATGAGGGGAACACTTTGCAGAGTAACGGCTCGTTCCCGCTATATAATGCCATTGAGTTCAAGTATAATCCAACATGGAAGTTAGGGTCTGACTTACCATCGTATATTTGAAACCTCGGCATACTGAATCTCTTTGGCGCCTCGAACTTGTCTAATTCTACCGAGAATGGCGTCATCGGCTTGTCGGGTGAGGTTACCTCGGCATCTCCGTTCTGTTGTCTCCTCTTGAGGTAGTTTCTCAAGTCCTCTCTGCTCCGTCCAGGAGCTCGGCTATCTGCTGACTTCAGTTTCTTCGGCATACTGCTCTCGGCCTCGTGGTGGGCCCTTTTCGATCTCTCTCCATGAGTTGTGTCAAAGCATAACACCTGGCCTTGAACATGTCGATGTTTCTTGGGTTCTGCGTCCTTTGTGTGATATGTCTTTTGGGACTCTTCTCTCCTCGGCTCCTCTCGTCCGACTTCCCTGGAAGGCCGATGAGAGTGCCTTCTGCTCCTAGTGTGCTGAGAGGCTTCAGGAATTATTTTCTGCCCTTGCTTCTGGGCATTGATTGCTGGCATTGGTGTGTCCTGCAGCGGGTATGGCGGCTGCATGACATTGTTTTGCATCATGAAGTTGACGACTGATTGTAGGTCTGCCAGCTTGCCTGCCATCTCTTTTACCTCTTCATCTCTCCGTAGGCACCTGTCCCTCCATACCTGGAGGTTGTCTTCGTTGTAGTATCTACTATGATCCGTCTTCTTTGAAGTGTCGCCCTCCTAGCCGACGTCTTTCGCTCCGTGATGAGATTCTGTGTTGCGGTTGTCTCCTTCGATATCGAGGTCAATAGGTCTTTCGCTTCCAGCGGGAGTGCCGTCCCCAATCTTTTCTTTCTGTGCATTACTAGCCATCTATTTGTCTTTCTTTTCCACAGATGGCGCCAAATTGTGTGAGTGATTTTCCAATCACACTGCCCGTATAGTAATTCAGCTGTAAAACACTGGCAGAATAGATGGCACCCTACTATCCTCCACAGAAAGAAAAGGCTCCGGCAGTGGTTCTTCCACCGGGGGGCACTCCGACGATCAAGTCAGTATATCTCTCAAAGATAATCAATTATTTAACTCACTAGACAGAATATTAAAAGCATACCTTAGACCCACGGGGGTGCCTCTCTTTTATAGTTTACTTAATCCTAGTCCCACTAGAAGCCTGACTTCTATGGACTCCAATTTAGTGCTTACTTTGGATTTCTCAAGAGATAAGGATAAACTCCCTAAGAATATTACCCTTATCCATCCTGAAGTCTTTCTTCATCCTAGGACTCTTGTCTCTTATCCGCTTATCTCGGATTCCGGTATCTTCGGAGATAACCTCGGCAACTCCGAGATAACCTCGGCATAACTACCACGACACGTGGCACCTCGGTTGACACGTCGGCGTCACCTTGCCACGTGTTGGTACTCAGAAAATATATCCCCACAAATACTATATATATATATATATATATATATGTTTGTATGGTAAAATTTGGATGAAAAGGCAAGAAAAGTAAAATTTTTGAAATAAAAAAAAATGCAACAAACAAATCAAAGAGAAAAAAAGATAAAAAGATAGAAGATTGTGTTATCGTGAAAAATAGAGTTTTATGATTCCAATTTATGCAAAACCCTAGTTTATCTTCTTAATTGTTCACAATCTGCATTTTGTTTTAGTCTAATACAGTCATATTTTGATGTAAAATTTTAGGATAAAGTGTGTATTTGTGAAAAATGTATATGTTTTTTCTTTCTTATTCTCATGTCGTAGTCACATTCTTTTCACATGACTAGATTTTATTAAATATTTAAACAATTGTGTAATAGAAAGGGGATATTGACACTTGTATAAAGATTAAAGTAAGATTTTACCAAAAGTACAAGGAGTTGACTGTCATAATTTTATGTATAGGGACTGAAGTGGGATTTGACCAGAAGTGTAGGTGGTTGACTGTCATGATTTCATCCATAGGGGCCAAAGGGAGATTTGGTGCAAAGTGCAGGGGTGCAAAGTGTAATTTAACCTAAAAATAAATAAAATTGAACAAAAATACACGCAAGTATTTGTTTTGATTTTTATTTGTTTTTAGTGAATATTTTTAATAGTTTAGTCAATTAATTGTCTTTTTAGATGCATCTAAATCTTTAAAAAAAAAAAAATTGAATAAAATATAGGATTATTTACCAATAAATCCCACTTCACAAACTGTTATACCAATTAGTCCCACTTTTATTCTTTTGTTTCGTTTAGTCCTGCTGGTGAGGAGATTTGGTCCTTTTTTATTTTATTTTCCATTTTTGGTTTCATTATGTGGACGTTTGTGCCCTTGTGGTAATTGGGAAGTGTTTTGCAGGACCATTTCTTGTTTGGAAACATTGAAGTTTTGGTTTGGCTAATTTGAATATGGTGTTTTTGGTGTCAGTTGTGTGACACACTAGTTGGTTGTGTATATGGAGATAAGCAGCAAAAGAAATTGTGTCAGTTGGACAGTGATGGTTGGGACCGCGTATAGTGGTAAACAATGATTTCATTGTAAGATTAGGTATGTGTGGGTATGTGTGGGTTGGGCTTTATATATTGTTTGCACTGCAGGGGCATTAAAGGGATATGTTTTTGGTTTATGTGTGTCTGGTGTGGTAGTTTTGTTGAGTTCATGGGCTATGGTTTGACAATGTGATAGTGGGGTAATTGAATTTACCCAAAGCTCACTAACCCAGCTGTAACTGATCTACTAACATGTAAATAAGGGCATTAACGTCCTTCAAAAAACCCCAGGACTAAATGGTTCATTAGAAGAAAAAAAAAATGAGACTAATTGGATCATAAGATTAAATTTTAGGATTTATTGGTAAATCTCCCTAAAATATATAAAAAAAATTCATTAAAACAAATTAAAATCTGTCTAAAAATAATTTTTACAAAATCATACCAAAAGAAATAATCTGTTAGAAAATTTATATTCTAATTTAAATTTATTACAATAATAGTCTATGTCTTGCAGGGGTATTTCATACTAGTATATATATATATATTTGGATGGCCTAAATATTGCTCTCAAAAAATGTTGTTTTCCTTTCGTTTTATGCTAATGGATATTTATGGTTTATATGTTTTTAAAGTAAAACAAAATTAGGTTGGGAGACTAAATTGAAACAAATATTATACTTTTGTTACTAAATTGATGTAATTTAAAAATGTTAGGGGTCAAAATAACACAAAACTCTTTCTTGGAGGATTGAAAGAATAAATTTTTAATTTAATTTTCATATTTGCCCCTGACATTAATAACATTTGCAAATGGAGTTGGATTGGGAGACCCAATCAAAACATATTTTATAGATTAGGGACTAAATTGATATGTTTTAAACATTAACGACTAAAATAACGTGAACCTCATACTGTTAAGGACCAAAAAGATAATTAACCATTTTTAAAATAGTTATAAATTATATATTAGATGATATATCAAAAGCACGAATAATTATGTCCCATAAAACAAGTAACACGATAATATTTTTGCATTAATAATACACAAATTGGATTATTAGAAATTCATTAACATGACAAAAAATTATCAAAAATGTTAGACATTTCAAAATATTGTACCAAAAAATCTACTGAACACTCATATAGTAGATTTTTTGGTAGAATATTTTGTATCTCTAACATTACTCAAAATTTATTTATATAGAAAAAATAGTCATAAAATATCATGAATGCTTCATTACTTACTATTATATAATAAATCTAGGGACACCAAAATATAAGTGAATTAATTTGAGTGAAATTGTTTCTTTAAAATCGGGCCTCAAAGTCTCATGTGTGTAAATTTTCTCATTCGTCTTGTTTCCCTAAACTTATTGATAATTGTTGGAAATCGAATTGGATTTTAGACATGGGTTTGGGCACTGCGAACAACGTGAATTTGTTTAGATCCGAAAGTCCAAACACCAATGACGTTAAATAGACTGAATATTCGTTTTTACGTATAAAAAAAAACACGAAAATCAAGAATTGTACCATGATATTTATGTGAATACTTACTTCCTCTTTGATGGGATGTTTCAAAAAAAGCTTTTCGTTATTATTCTCATCTATTGTCTGATTTTGTTCAAACTTTTTTTCTATTAGCAAGGATAAAAAACCAATAATGTTGATGATAATGGTGAGTTTTGATGTGGTGGTTTGGAGTTTTGTAGTGAGGAAGAAGAAGAAGATAAAACAATTGAAACTTTGGAAAGAAGATGAATAATACATACATGTGATTAGGATGTACCATGAAAAAAAAATTATTTTAAAATTTGATGTGTTGTCCTTATTAATAAATTTGCATTAAGATATAACAGAAATTAAAATTCAAAATTTTAGTTGGGCATATTTAATGATTTTTGGGTGTAATTGAATCTCCTCCCTCCCCCTATTTAGAGACTCAATTTTAGTTTGATTTTTGAATCACCTCATTTTAAGGATAAGTGTAGATAATTCACTATCTCATCTTATAAGGATATAGGGTCGTAGGTAGTTACATCTCTCACAATATATTACAGATATGTAATATGCAAGTTGAGAGATCAAAAAATTTCTTTACCTTTTTATTTTTAACTTTTTGCAATTGACGAAATACCATTCATTTGTATTGTGAGTTGTGTGGGTAGTTTTCTAATAATTCTACTCAACCGTTGAGAAAAGTTCAGGTTCATCCTTTGAAGGCACATAATTTATCCATATGATCCATGAATTCGGTTTAAGTTTAAAATGTATGTCTGAATTTGATTATTTTTGTTGTGTATTATTTATCCTATAATAATTATATTCAATCGATGCACTATCATTATTTGATGAAACAAAAAAAAAAATAGTTTAGTTTCTCTCATGTTAGGATCTCAACGTGAGAGAACTTGAGAAGTCTATAAGGCCCACCAAGAGTTTTGTTTAAATAATCCAAACCGTTCATTTTGTAAGATCTTCAATATACAACATCCATGAAAAAATTGAGGTTAATCCTATAACTGTAAGATTTTCATTTTATAGCATTTATTTTTTTAAAAAAAAAAATTGATGGTTTATTTCAAAATATAGTTTTCGTCTGTTTTTTTGGAAACAAATGTAGTAAAATGAAAAAAAAAATTACGATTATTGGATCAAATTAATTTTTTTCATGGATATTATACATTGAGGACCTTATAAAATAATCGATTTGAATCATTGTAACGGAACTTGTGATGGGCCTTATAAACCTCTCAAATTCTCAGGCCGTTTCCCAAAATAAGTCAAACTACTAACCTATTTCTCAAACTAAGCCTAGTTTGGCCGAAATTTTCAAAATAAGCTGAAGCGTTATTCCAAATCACGCTTTCACCATATTTCTGGCTCAGCCATGGAGAACGGAAATCATAAAAGTGTGGTTACAAACCACGCGTTTAAGGAAATCTGTTTTGTAAATAAAGCATGGTTACAAACCACGCTTTTAAAGAAAAATGTTTTGTAATCAAAATAGAAGACAAGTAGGAAGGTAGCTCAAATAGTAGTACACTCCTTTCCATGGGAGAGGCACGGGGTTCAATCCCCCGCATCTCCACACTCTTGCTTTTTTCAAATTCAATTTATTTTTTTTTTCCTTCCACTTACTCTATACTTTATATATTTATTATGTAATTTTTTTATCAAAAAAAGTAAAACATTTGTTTGGTTAACTAATATTTATAATAAAAAATAAAATTTTTAAAATTTTTTAATATTTAAAATATTAAAAAAATATAACACATAAATGTATTAAATATAATGCACATCAAAATAAATAAATAAATATTTATGTGTTGTATTTTTTAAATATTTTTTAAATATTAAAAATTTTTATTTTTTTATTTTAAATATATAATTTTTATTATAAATATTTATTTTATTTTATAAATATATTTTTAAATATTTTAATTTTTTTTATGTGTTTGGTTACGATTTGAGTGTAGAGTTTTGAAAATAGTGTGGAGTTTCGAGTTATATGTTTAGTTATGAGGTTTGAAAATAATTTTTTAATTGAGTTTTGAGTTATGTGTTTGGTTATGACATGAGTGTGGAAATGTGTTTTGAGTTTAAAATATTAGAATTAAAAAAAAAATTAAAATATTTACAAAATAAAATAAAATATTTAAAATTAAAAAATTATATATTTAAAATAAAAAAATAAAATTTTCTTAAACATTTTCTAATATTTTTAAAAAATAAATCCAAAAATGTTGTTTCAAACGCTTTTCGTTTCTTCCAAACATGTCCTCCAATCCAAAAATATTTTTTAATATTTTAAAATGAAGGGCAATAAGGTCATTTATTATAGAAAAGTTAATCCCGTTTGTTCCAATTTGACAGAAGGGGGGTATCTGCATAATGTTAGGTAAAGTAGAGGAGGTTATTGTAATTATTTTTTTATTTTAAATATATAATTTTTTTTTAATATTTTATTTTATTTTGTAAATATTTTAATTTTTTTAATTTTAATATTTTAAACTCAAAATACATTTTCACACTCATATCATAACCAAACACATAACTCAAAACTCAATTAAAAAATTATTTTCAAACCTCATAACCAAACACAAACTCGAAATTCCATACTACTTTCAAAACTCTACACTCAAATCGTAACCAAACACATAACAAAAAAATTAAAATATTTAAAAATATATTTATAAAATAAAATAAAATATTTATAATAAAAATTATATATTTAAAATAAAAAATAAATTTTTTTAATATTTAAAAAAATATATTTAAAATATTAAAAAAATACAACATATAAATATTTATTTATTTATTTTAATGTGCATTATATTTCATACGTTTATGTGTTATATTTTTTTAATATTTTAAATATTAAAAAATTTTAAAAAATTTATTTTTTATTTTAAATATAATCATTATTATAAATATTAGTTAATCAAACAAATGTTTTACTTTTTTTGATAAAAAAAATTCCATAAATATATAAAGTATAGAGTAAGTGGAAGGGGGAAAAAAAAAAGAAAAAGGTTGAATTGAATTTGACAAAAGCAAGAGTTTGGAGATGTGGGGGATTGAATCCCGTGCCTCTCCCATGGAAAGGAGCACACTATCATTTGAGCTACCTCCCTACTTATCTTTTAGTTTGATTACAAAACATTTTTCTTTAAAAGCATGGTTTTTAATCACGCTTTCTTTACAAACAAATTTTCTTAAACGCGTGGTTTGTAACCACGCTTTTATGATTTTATCTATTTTCCGCGGCTGGGCCAGAAATATGTTGAAAACGTGATTTGGAATAACGCTTCAGCTTATTTTGAGAATTTCAGCTAAACTTTGAGAAATAGGTTAGTAATTTGACTTATTTTGAAAAATGGCCCCAATTTCTCTCATATTAAGATCTAAATATAAGAAAAGTCCAACCAAAAAACGTACATGTTTACTTGAGAAAATGCATTGCAATACATTTTTTTTTTTTTTTAATTTGTTCCCATAACCTTTTGGCAATACAAGGAGTAGAGCTATAAATGGCGGATGTGTTGACCTTCTTGTCGTATTGGTCGGTGAAGATGCTGACCAAAACGTCTATCTATTGATTTTCGATACATACCATCTTTTTTTTTTTTTTTAACAATCAATACATACCACTTGATATTGTAATTAATAAATATTGATTTGTTTTTCAAAGTGATTATTTTAAATGTTGGTGGCTTTACTTGACTCAACATTTGTATGTTGCTTTCTTGTTCAGCTTTTTCATCATGACCTTTCAATATTGGACAACTAAGTTTTTCCCTCCCATGGATTTTTCCCTTCCATAATATGTTCTAGTGTGGAAACCACCTGCAATAATGTGAAAAAATATGAGTAATCTTACATATACTAAAATTCTTACTAAAAATATGTACATTCAAATATATTTAAGAATCATTATTTTTACACATCCAATCATATTTAATGTCTCTTATATTTAGTGAAATTTTTAATAGGAGTATTATTATCTAGGGTTGTGCTACATCCCCTAATTTTTGACTCCCTAATCCTCCTAAATTTCAAAAAAAAAAAAAAGTCTAAAACAACGTCGTTTTGGACATTAGAGGGATTAGGGGGGTGCTTTTTTAGGGGGACAAATCATTTTCCTATTATCTATAGAACTATTTGAAAATATAGAGGAAGAGAGAGATACAGAACACCAATGATAATTATATGATGCCAAATGCTATTTCTCAGTGACATTTACTAAATTACTATAAATTGGGAATGTAGAAAAGTGAAAAATATGAGTAATCTTACATATATTAAAATTCTTACTAAAAATATGTGCATTCAAATATATTTAAGAATCATTATGTTTACACATCCAATCTATTTAATGTCTCTTATTTTTAGTGAGAGTATTATTATCTATAGAACTATTCGAAAATATAGAGGAAGAGAGAGATACAGAACACCAATGATAATTAGATGATGCCAAATGCTATTTCTCAGTGGCATTTACTAAATTACTATAAATTGAGAACGTAGAAAAGTACTTTAGATTTATAACAAATGTAATACGAGATAAAAATTTGAACCATATATTGCTTTGTTTTAGTAAGCCATTGTACATGAGTTTCAAAAATGCATTTAGACTAATAATATACAATTGTAATTTTTGTATAGAAATTTTTATATAGAATAATGTGAGATCTTGTAGTCCCATCATTTATAATTAAACATCTACTATTGTTCTTATAATTTTAAAATATTATTCACACTTCATTCTCAATTAACATATTTAAATTTGATATCTTTGAAAACAAGCACTTCACTCAGTGAGTCAAATTTATTATCTAATTATATTTTATGATTATTATTATTATTTTCACTTCTCCTTGTTTTCTTTGTTTTTGAACAAAATTCATCAATTTCCACATAATAAACAAAGAAAATAACAAAGAACAAAATTCATCAATTTTCATCAAATTTGAATGCCTAATGCTATATAAGTAAATAACATTTTAATGTAGGGAAATTATTTGGAATGTGTACTATATGCCCTTGGCTACGATTTTTGTGGTATTTGGTTACAACCTATTAGGGTGTTGGTTATAACTTTGTTATACACATTATGGTATTAGTTATGATTCATTGTGATGTTGGTTATGACATTATTTTAGTTATAATTCAAAAGCTCTTTGGTTATGCCTTATATGGTGTTTGGTTATGACACAATTGTTGCAAAGATCAAGTTGACAATGTGAGCAATGGTAGGTGAAGCCTCTACGAGATTTCTCACAAGCGTAGCATTTGAAGGTTGTTGAATTGCGAGGGGGTCGAAAGAGGAGAGTGAGAGGGTTTATAGGGGGATTAGAAGGTTTGGGTTCTTCGACATTGACTTGTTCTTAGAACCATAACCACCACCACCACCATAGTTAGAGTTGTGCTTTGACGGTGACAAGTAGTGGTTATCCATTGCTAGCGGTAGTGGCGACAGAGAAAAGTAACAAACCATTATCTTGGAGGGGCGGCAATAGTAGTGGTTGGTGCTCATTTGGTTCTTGTATCCCCATTTCAAGAATAGAAGAGAGAAGTTGTGAAGAGGCTGAGACTGCATCGGAGCAGTAACCATTAGAGAGAGAGAGAGAGAGAGAGAGAGAGAGAGAGAGAAATAGGTAGAGAGAGAAAAATGAGGTTTCGATTGTGCCTATTGAGTATCAATCGAGTAATATGATTCAGCGATGATAAAGATGATGATGAAGAAAAAGAAGAGGAAGAAGCATGATGGTGATGATGGCAACAGCGCGGTAGTGGTCGATCTAAATATAGGGTTAGGGTTTCGAGAGAAATGAAGAATGAAAAGAAAAAAAAAGAAGAGAAAGAAGAAGATTCGTCTCCGGCAGCAATGATGCACGATCTATTCCTCTGCCACCTTCGACATCCCTGTCGGAGACATTGTTGACAGAGGCGGAGGGCAGGAGTACGGTGTGGGTTGCGGCGACGATAGAAGAGCCATAGAGAGAGATAAAAGGTTCTGTTAGAGAGAGATAGATAGATAGAGATAGGAAGCGTGTTCAATTTCAACACATAAAGCCAAACAAATAAAAAGACATGTCCTTCTAGACATAAGACTATCCTTATAGACATAGTAATTTAGCACGCGAAGTTTTAGACATAAGAAATTCAAAATTAAATTTATGGACAGAGCGTCCAACTAAAAAGCTATATTTATAATAAACAAATATATTATATATTATATATTATATAAATATTAAAATCAAATTATATATAACATAATAGAAACTTAACAATACATTCTACAAATATTATATATTCTAAAAACTCAACAACATATTATGCACATATTTGCCCATCTTGTTTATTTATTATTGGGCCACTGATCCGTGGCTCGAAACAACGGGCGCGAATGTCCCGAAAATTCTAAAAAAGGAAAAACAGAAAAAACAGTTAAAGTAAAAAAAAAAAAAAAACAATTACTTAAATTAAAAATTAGGGGCATAAGAAAATTAGTGCCACAAATCATTTTTGTTATTATTATATTTATGAGTGAGATATAAATAAACAGTCTCGCATGTCTAATGCCCATCTTGTTCAAGTCTGCTTGATGCTTTTCCGTTTTTTCTGAACATCAGAGACGAAGATCAGTGTGCAGAGTTGGACTTCAAGTTCAAGACCAATCTCTCACATCCACATGTAAGTTTTTCTCACCCACTCAACCCCATTACCCTCTATATATGTATGTATCTACACAACATGTATTACCTTCAACTTTTAATGTTTGTTTATACATCTACAATGCTTCTTCTTTTTGATTTAGTGTTCAATTTGCTTTAATCTAGGGTTTAGGGTTTTTGATTTGGATAAATTCTGATGTGGTGGATTATTTATTTTTAATTTTTGTATGCCAACGAATTGTTAGAACTACATGGAATTGGGTAAATTTGTAGAAAGTTGGTGTAGACTATACATATATTGTAGGTCAATTGATCTGCTTGTAAAATTAGCATTACTTTTACTGATCGAGATTTTAAAAGTAGAAAAGCGCATTTTCAATGATGAAATTATGAAGAATCGATTGCGTAACTGAATGGATGGTTATACCTTCAAAAGGATATATTTGATGGTATTGATAATGAGTTTATATTATGCATGGATTCCATAATAGGCAACCTTGTCGAGTACAATTGTAAAAGGTCATATATTTGTTGTGGTTGTTGTTGGTTTTTTCTTTTTTGGTCAAATACAATAGCATTAATGTATTAAGATTTCTTTTTCTTTATGATTTGAGAATTTGCGAAAGTTTTGGCATTATCCCATCAAACAAAAATTTATAGTGTGTTGATATATATATGTTTCCATTCTTGAGCTATGCATGTGAAGGAACTTCAATATGCAAAGATTAAATAGTTCTATCTTACAATCTTCCTTTGCATGATTACTTGGGACATGCACACATGCGCATATATGATGAAACTTAACTATAATCATAATCGTGTTAGGAAATATTAGATGGAATTTTGAAATGTGGATTTTTAGAGTCAAAAATTATACATGGTGACTAAAATTTATAAAAACCTACAGGGAGATTTAAAAAATTATAGTAATGTAAGTATGGAATCCATATTTTTTCTCTAGTATAATTTAAATACTTTTAACAAAACTTATTTTTTTGTTCAATATGATTTCATACCAATGGACTCTAGTTTTTGTGTGTTCTTATTGTAAGTTTTTTAACAGGTGATTACTAATGGTTTTTTAATAAGAGGTTGAATTAAATGTTGGGGCCATTATGAGGCATTAAATTTTGAGAGACTACTTTTATACACTGAGCTTTTCAATTTTTTAGTTATGCCAGATTGAGTTTGGGAGGGCGATTACGTGGAATATAGATTTTCTTAAAAATTAAACTCTTATTAAAGTAGACTTCATCAAAATTTTAGAAGGGCCAGGATCCTTTGACCCCCTTCCTCCACCTGTGTTAACATATATGAGTACATATTTAACCATTCTCCAGGGTGAAGGCAATTGATTTAGCCAGAACTAGGTTTTCCAAGTTTTGTTGATTTGTGTTTGGGAGAGATTTTGTTTGTATAGAGTTAGGCTACTTACAACTTTAGTCTCTTGACTATGGGATTTGTGCCGTTTTGATTCCAACATTTTAATTGTATTAATTTCATCCTTAAGTATTGAATGTGTATTAAGGTGGTCTTATGGTTGATGCATCAGCATTTATTGTTAGAATTACGAGTATTTTTAGAGAGAAAAAAAACTATACCTCAGCAAAAATAAAAAGCCTTTTACAAATTGATACAATTGAAATGCTAGGGACCAAAATGACACAAAAGGCATACTTTAGGGACCAAAAGAATTGACACAATTGAAATTTTGGAGAACAAAATGACACAAAGTGCACACTTTAAAAACCAAAGGTGTAATTAATTCTTTTTTTTCCTGAGTAGCAATTTTTTGTTACTCATGTTTATAATGATAAATACTGATGGCGTCAGCCATGTGGACTACTTTAACACACATTTTAATAATTTAGGCACAAAATTGACACAAATGAAATATCGAGAACTAAAATGATACAAAGAACACACTTTAGGAACCAAAACTATAATTAACTCTATACATTTTTACTTCATGCCTATCATAAATTCTCTTTATTCTCCTATCTCCTACCGCCCTAAGTTCATTGAAAAGATGTCTAGCATAAATGGTGTTGTTGTTGCTTATCTATATGAGTCAAACACCAAACTCTGTGTATTCATGTATGCCCAAGTATGATTCACATTCTAAGCATGCCCATTTGTCTAGGTTATAATTTTTATGGTTAATTCTGCAGTTTCTTTCTTTCTTTCTTTTTTGGGAGGAGATCATTCACATAGATTGCTTACCTTATCCATGGAAGGCCTATTCTGGGGATCCTTAGCGACACAGTTTGCTGCTAGTTGAATTGGCCAACTGAATTGGTGGGTGTCATCATGGGAATTGAAAATTCTTGGATCAATTAACTCATCATACTTCTTTTCTTTCAGAAGTGGTCTTGCCTGTAAAAACATCATTTACATATTCAAGTGAGCAACCGGGTACAAATGAAATAAAGATGTGAAAAAAAAATTGTCTTAAAAGGGAGGTAATGGAACAAATAAAAGTGATGAAGAATTTGATGTGTAGTATCAAAACTTTCGAATTTGAAACATGACACTCTCAAAAAAGTGATTGGAAAATTTATGTGAGTACGAAAAATTTATAAAATTTGATAGTTTGTATAATATTACTCTACTAAGAATCACATAGAGTATGTAGAAGATGACGCTCAGCAAAAATCTTTCTACAAATTATTGTAAATTTCAATGTATAAAAAAAGAGAGAGGATAAATTTTGTATATATATTGAATCTGTATTGAAAGTTCTCAATATTGATTGTATATTTCCAGTGATACAACACTCTCATTTATAGAGAGTAAATAGGATACATTGGATGCTAACCCACCGAAAGCATAAAGATACAACATTATTTATATAACAACATGATTAAAGCTTGGTACAACTAACATATTATGCACTAACATATTATATTCTAACAGCCCCCCTCAAACTCAAGGGGAATAGGAACCAACCAACTTGAGTTTGGAGAGAGTAACAAGACAGGAAAATAAAATAAAATAGGATAGGGGACACTGTATGGTCGTGTCAGACCGTTGGTGAAGACACTGTTAGGTCGTGTCGGACCCTTGTAGTAGCTAACCGGAATCAATGTCGGGATAGTTTACCGAGTCTTGTCGGACCCATATAAGAGCTAACCGGAATCAATGTCGGGACAGTTTACCGAGTCTTGTCGGACCCATACGTACTTAGGAATCAATGTTGGGGACGATTCTGAGTCTTGTCGGACCCATATAGAAGCTAACCGGAATCAAAGTCGGGACAGTTTACAGAGTCTTGTCGGACCCTCAAAAGGCGTGCCATCAAAAGGCGTGTCATCAAAAGGCGTGCCATCAAAAGGCGTGCCCGACAGCCATCAAAAGTCGAGCCATCAAAAGTCGCGCCGAGCGGCGCGCGATACGCGTGTCGGCCTTGCCTATTTAAACCAAGGCGAGGCTGCCGCTGATGCAGAGCAAACCAGCTGAAAAACTCTTTGTTCTCTCTGTAACACTTCTAAGAGAGATAATCTGTAACACACTGTTGCTCTGAAAATGGCTTCTTCTTCTTCCCGCCCCGTTACCCAGAACATAGCCTCTTCGTCCCGTGGTCTTACTCTCTTTCCCGACCTCAACGAGGCCACAACCCAGAATATAGCCCTTGAACCTCAACCAAGCGCCCTTGGACCAAGCCCCCCTGATTTTGCGCCGTTGAACTATCCGATGGTAGCAGTTGAGCAGATAATGGCTGCTCAATCTGATATTGAGGCCAATTATTATACATTAAGGTCATGTGTTGAGACCATGACTGCGGTCAACAACCTGTCGCACCGGCTTCAGAGTAGAACAAATGAGGTGCGATGGGTAAAAGTTAAGCCAGCTCTGCTCCAGCGATGTATACGGATGCGGCGAGATATCTGTGCTAAAGCCAGAAAACAAGGAACTGAAGCGGAAGGCCACCGTGATGCTCAGATTTGGAGGTCCGCCATATGTGATAGTTGAGGAGCAACGAGAAGTGAACGTGCTCAGTGGCGTGGGAAACACGGAGGCAGCACCGACAAGGGACGCCCAAGACAAAGGCAAAAAGAAGAGAACAGCTGAAGAGGCGAAAAAATGAGGCCGGTTGTTTGTGGTTTTTTTTTTTTTTTTTTTGTATAATGGTGATCGGGTTTGATCCCCGACATGAATAAAATGAGTGTTGTTTGGTTTTGTTAAAACCTGCAATGGTTTAAGAATAATAATAAAAATAATATAGTAATGGATTTATTTATTTATTTATTTATTTATTTTTTTTTTATGGTTTAATAATAATAATAAGAATAAGATAGTAATGGAGATATATATGGATATATGGATGTATATAAAATAAAGAATGTGCGGGGTGAAAAATATGATGATAAAATATATATATATATATATATAAAATAAAAGAAAAGTGGTGTTTTTGTTTTATTTAAGAATAATAATAAGAATAAAAAAGAATAGGTAAAGAACAGGGAGAATATTTTTGGGTGGAGGATGTAGAGAGAGTGTGGATCAGACGAAGGGAATGGAGATAGTATATTATTATTGTTGTAAGTGGATTCAAAAGTGGTGGACAATTATTTTTTAAAAAGGAGAGAGCATGTGGAGAGAGAGGGTGTTGGGTTTGGAAAGAAAGAGATAAAAAAAGAAATGGAGCATCTCTGCTGTGCTACCCCATCATCAGTCTCACACAACAAAGCAGGAGAGAGAAAGAGCCCCTGAGAGAGAATTGCTTGAAGGCAATCAGAATGACCATAGTAAGCAGCATAGTGCAAGCAGGTTCTTCCATGAATGGAATCAAACATCAAAATATTAGCTCCCGCTTCAATAAGCTTTTGCACACAAGAGATCTTCCCATGCATCACAGCCAGCATAAGCGGAGTCTGCTTATGAGGATTCAACAAATCTGGTTTAATAGATCTATCCAAAAGCATAGAAACAATCTCGATCTGGCCATTGGCAGCAGCGATGTGAAGAGAAGAGTGGCGATCGTAGACTGTGGTCTGGTTGATGAGAGCTGGGTCTCTCTGTAACAAAGTCGCAACAGTTTCCAGGTCGCCGAACTGAACAGCAGTGTAGAGACGATGCTCGTAGTTCGCCGCGCAACTAAGAAGATGCTCCACTCGGGTCATTTGCCGCTGTACCCAGAGAGAGGTGGTTGAAGCTAACATCAAACACAGTGAGCTTATTGAGGAAGCCGATTTCAGGAGGAAGACAGCCCGTGAGATTATCATTAAGGAGGATGATCTCGGTGATTGTTTTAGCCACAGAACACTCCAAAATAAGAGCAGACGTTGGGACCATTCCAGTTGGAGGTGAAATTGAATGGGTCGGAGAAGATGGCGTATTTCGAAACCAGAGAGTGTGAGGCCAAAGCTCGCCATTGTTTAATTGTTGCTGAGCAGCGAAGACAGCTACAAATGGGTAGACAACTCCAGCGGGCAGCGAACGCAAAGTTGCCGGCCGGCTGCCCGCCGGTGAGAAGGAAATACAGGCCTAAATCTTATAGCTCTGATACCATGTAAATTTCAATGTATAAAGAAAGAGAGAGGATAAATTTTGTATATATATTGAATCTGTATTGAAAGTTCTCAATATTGATTGTATATTTCCAGTGATACAACACTCTCATTTATAGAGAGTAAATAGGATACATTGGATGTTAACCCACCGAAAGCATAAAGATACAACATTATTTATATAACAACCTGATTAAAGCTTGGTACAACTAACATATTATGCACTAACATATTATATTCTAACAATTATATTATTTATAAAACTTATGTTCTTATTATGCTTTTCTCTTTCTTAATAGATGTGTCTTCTTCATCAAGATGTGCCTATTGCATGCTGGACATGCTACCGCCAGCATGTGAGTTGTGAACACTGTCAAATTTCCTTGAATGAAAAAAAAAAGAAAAAAGAAAAAAAAAGTTCAGAATTTTTCTAGGTTTGTTTTCCTAGACTACGAAGCATGACACCGAGAGGACTTTGTTCAATACAACAGGACAACTACTATGTATTTAGAACTTTTATTTGAAAAAGTGCTTAGAATTTTAATTTATGTTGTAGATTTAAGTTTAGTATGATGTGGGTCACACTCAGTGAATCTGATCTATATATTTTAAATTTTAAGTACTTTTTTTAATAAAAATTACAAGTAGATAACACTATAGGTACAACAAAGGTCATGAGCTAGAGAGTGATAGATTGAGAGTTGTTGGTCAAGTGCTAAAATCATGGTATTTATTATTGAATTGTGCGAGCATCCAATAAGACAATATATGCCTTTCTAGCTATGTCCAAGAAGTGTTGCCCAAAACTTTTCTGAAACTGACTTAGCTTCACTTTACTTACTGTTTGTGCTCCTGTTTGATGGAATAGACTAGCTGAAGTCAACTTGGGAGGTTTGCTTATGGAGAACTTATTAGGTGCTTCTTGGTAGTGCCCAACCTGAATGTAATTGGTTAATATAGTTGGGCTTTTATTTATTTTTTGGTGTTTTACCCAACAACATCGTTTGGGAATGAGTATGGAGCATTGCTTAGGAACAACTAGTAATTTTCCCCTGCTTATTTGTATCAAAGTTTTTAAAGGTGAATGCGTAACACGAGGCATTTTACTGCTCTCATGTGAGGTAAGGCGTAAGCCTTAAGGTGTCAAGCATAAGCATTTTGATTTTTGAATTTTTGTATTTATTAAATATATTATATATTTTAAAATAGTAAAGGTGTAAATTAAATAAATAAATAATATAAATAGTAAAAAAATAAATATAAAGGTGTAAATACGTTTCTCCTTTAAGCATCAAACATTTCACTATGGAGAAGGAAACTTTCACTCATCGAAAGTGAAATTGACATTTTTGGCTTTAGTTATCGAGCTTCTATCTTAAGCCTTAACTTTGTGTTTTTTTCTTGACTGATCATTTACTTAATTTTTCCTATAAAATATAGTTGCGAAAGAAGTTCTTTTTTATATTTAAACCATCTATTGGACTAAGTTTACAAGAGCTCAAGACAAACTCTTTATATGCGTATGCCTCATATGTTTATGAGCAAAAAGAGTACAAGGTGCACCTGAAACACATGGCTTAGATTGTGATGCGCAAGCCTTTTAGGAGTATTGCCTAAAAATTTAAGCCTCGAAGTGTTTTATCTTACCGTCGCCTCAATAAAGCCTTTTAAAACTTTGATTTGTATTGAGTGCATGTAGTGTGTGCTAGCTAGGAAGACTTTCTGTTGCCATCATGCCTATGTTATTTTAGTTTGGGTAAATTATTTTGTTCACACTGTTATCTATTTGATTGACAACATTAGAGGGGTTGGGGTATTAAATATCCTGTGGAACTCGCATGTTTTTAGGGTGTTCATCGTTTGTTTCGGCCATGAGACTGAGATTGACAGTCCAATGGTTTTGTAATCCCACAAAATACCAATACTGGCTAATTAATTTTCTAAATTAGTGTTTTTTTTTTTATAATTTTTCTTGTTTCATTATTTACTTTCTTGTTCACCACTCTAGGCTAGGTTTCTTGGTTTGCACTATATTATAAGCCTATAAATAGGCTTCTTATTGTAATAGCTAGACATCAATCTTAGTACTATTTTTTTTTTTTTAAATTCTTACATGGTATAAGTGCTGACAATAGATTTTGTGTCACCCCTACCTGTAAACTGGCTAGCCCCAGTGGGAGAAATCTTAGTTGGATCTCAGCCATGCATTGGCTCTTCTCATTCGAATTTTTCCCTGTATCTCTCACTTATCTCTACTGAACTTTGCACCTTGTGCTTGCTAGACTCTGCTGTTTCTCTGTCTCGGGCTCTTCTCATGTCACAAGCCCACACATTCCAATGTCAACTGTTGATGTCGTATTAGAATAAAGTCAAATCTCCATCACACGACTCTATTTTTTATTTTCTCCACTTTCTAATTGCTCTCTGCAAACTCATATTAGTTTACTTGTTTGCGGGTGGATTTTAATAAATATTTTTCAAAATATTGTATTTCCTTAATTTTTCTTGTTTTCTTATTTAGACATTCTTGCCCACCACTCTAGGCTAGGTTTCTTTGTTGGCACTCTATTGTAAGCCTATAAAGAGGCCTCTTATTGTAATACTAATAGCTAGACATTAATCTCAATATATGTTTTTTCTTTTCCCTATAATTCTAACAACCTCACCGTCTATGGTATTAATCTCATCATTCCATCTTATGATAAAAAATAATACTTCACTCTAATCTCATGCTATATCTAAACGTAGTACAAGTAGTTTGGCTTTTTGGCTAAAATAGCCAAAAAGCGAAAACACCCAATTAATCACTCTTTCTACTTTTCTATACGTCTTTTCGTAAAGATCTGAAAGACCTGACTCTCCCTACCAACCTGATCGATTTGACAATGTATGGCCAGTTTCGTCAAAGTATGCAGCCAAAATTAGTTTTGAAGACAATTTCTGCTACAGATCGGTTGGTGCTCGAGTTTGGAGTACCATGACTTGATTAAACCTGAACTGACAGAATGTTTTAATTAAATAAAACTTATGTGTAACTAGGTTATTGGAATTCAGATTACAATCTTAGAGCATCTCCACCCGAGTTGCCAATTCTTAGGTGGCACTTTTGACAAGTGTATTTGACATGCATTTGTGTTCCATTTGAACCTCCAAAAGTGAGATGGCGTTTGGCATGTCTTGAACAATTTCAATTTTGGCATAGCAAAAAGAAAACCAAACCAAACCAAGCCTTAAGTCCCATCAAATGCGGTCGGCTACATGAATCCTTCTTCTTCACGCGGTCCTATCAAAGGCCATTTCGTTAGTCAAATTAAGTAGATCCATATCTCTATTTACAACACTAACCAACGTTAATCTAGGCCTACCCCGTCCCCTAACACTCCATCTACAGTTACAGTTACAGCATCGCATCTCTTCACTACTGCCTCTGTTAGTCTCCGTTGAATATGACCAAACCATCTCAATCAATTCTTTCTCAACTTATCTTCTATTGGTGATACTCCTACCTATTCCCAAATACACTCATTCCTAATTCTGTCTTGTCTAGTCTTGCCACACATCCACCTTCACATTCTCATCTCAGCCACACTCATCTTATCTACATGTTGTTTCTTGGTTGCTTAACACTCCGTCCTATACAACATCGCTGGTCTAATAGCCGTTCTATAGAACTTACCTTTAAGTCTAGTGGGTATTTGTTTATCGCACAGTACCCCAGACGCACTTCTCTACTTATACCATCCCACCTTAATCCTATGGGCCACATCCGCATCAATCTCCCCTACTGTTGTGATAATTGACCCTAAATAACGAAAATGTTCACTCTTAGGCAGTTCTTGGTTTTCAATCTTCACTTTTCCTCTGCTTTCATTGTTACTGTTACTAAATTTACACTCCATGTATTCTGTCTTAGTTCTGTTATCTGGAATCTTTTAGATTTAAGAACTTTTCTCCAAATCTCCAACTTTATATTAACTCTTTCTCTAGTCTCATCCACTGGCACTATATCGTCTGCAACAAAAAGAAGATGTCAAATTATTTAGTTTTCATTATTTTAATGGTAAGGGCCTATGAATGAAAGTTTTGAAAAATATTAAAGTAAATAAAGTTTAAAGTAAAATTAATAAAATAATAAATTTAACATATTGGGTGGAGTATTTTTTTTAGATATGTCAAATTTATATATGTCAATATGAAAGTGTTGAAAAATATTAAAGTAAATAAAGTTTAAAATAAAACTAATAAAATAATAAATTTAATATATTGTGTAGAATGTTTTATTTATTTAAAGATGTCAAATTCATATATGTAAATTTTAACACCTAAGCCTTTAAAATATTTTGACATATAAATTTTTGAAGATTTGGAGATGCTCTTATATCTTCAAATAACTCTTATGTCTTCTAGGGGTGCAAGTTGGGCGGGCTCAACCCGAACAACCTAAACCCAGTCCGAAATTTCTTAGGGCTTGGGCAAAATATTTTTAAATTTGGCTCGGGTTTGGGTAAAAATGCATAAGCTTGAATTAAAGTTGGGCTGGTTTAGGCAAAAATATCAAACAACCATAACCCGAAACCTGAAATCCGAATTATATATATAAATATATAAAAATATTGAATATACATATAAATTATTAACCATTAGATAATATTAAAGTAATTTAAATCGTTAGATCATATTAAATATATATTATATAAACAAGTAATACAATACAAAAATTCATTTATTTATTTTTTCTCACCCATAAATTGTAAAGACCATCATAAGAACATCTCACTTACATTATATAAATTATTTATTTTGATATTATTAATGATTTTATATAAAATAAAATAAAAAAATTGTAAATAGTCCAATTTTAACAAATTAATTAACTTTGGCTGCACTATTTTTTTTTTTTTTGAAATTTATGTACAATTTAGATTTAACTCGGATCGGACTTAGACGAACAACACTAAGTTACAATTCGGGCTTGGGTGGGCTTGGCCTGCTTTCAGCACAACTTGGTTGGGTTGGACAACATCTCAACCCTCCTAAACTCACCCGAGTTGCATCCCTAATCTCTTCTCTCTCACTCTCCATCTTCTCTTTTTTGACGATGGCATCATCTAATTGGCAACCAATCAACCAATCGCGATGACAGCTACATTCAAAGCCTCTCTTCGTTTCCACATTCTAACTACTAGTTTGTGAATTTCTGGCTTTTGTGGATTTTCATCAACAATGTTCTATTTTCTAGTGTGACTGAAATGTAAAATCCCTAGGTTAGTATATCTAACGAGCTGTGTGTGTATTGCGTAAACTGTAAAATATATTCCTTTGTTCTTACTTTATTATGATGGTTTTTTGGCTTCATTTTTGAATTTGTAGTTGGATAATCTGAAATTTTTTATGTTGGGTTTTGTAATTTTGAAACACTAGTATTATCAAAATCCCCATCCCACAAAAATCATATCAAATGTGCCCTTAAAGTATTGTCCAATTCTCATTTTGGTCCTTAAACTGTAAATCTTCCCAATTTGGTCCTTAATCTATTGAATTTTTGTCAATGTTGTCTAGTTGGCTACTGCAATAACATTTTATGACAAACAATGCCACATGAACTTTTTTCACTTTGTCCTCTTAAGTATTATACACTTCCTCACTTTGGCTTTGAAAGTTTACATTTTCTCCCATTTTGGCCTTTCGGTTTAGTGCCATATGGCATTTTTTGTCATAAAACATAATACGGTAAGTGAAGATCTAAAGTTATTACGTTAAGTGAAAATTAATCACTTGCTAGCATTTGCAAGAGTGAAAACTTAATGCGGTAAGTGAAGATCTAAAGTTTAAAGTCCAAAGTGAAAATTAGGTAAGACGTTAAGAGTAACCAAACCAAACCAAACCAAGCCCCATCAAATGGGGTCGGCTAAGACGTTAAGAGTAAAAGTGTAATTTACTGTTTTAGTGTCACCGGCATATGAATCTATCACTTGCTAGCATTTGCAAGAGAATCCTAGATTTCACCTTGGAG
Source organism: Camellia lanceoleosa (assembly GCA_025200525.1). Classification (NCBI taxonomy): domain Eukaryota; kingdom Viridiplantae; phylum Streptophyta; class Magnoliopsida; order Ericales; family Theaceae; genus Camellia; species Camellia lanceoleosa. Next base: position 65,898,560 of record CM045767.1, read on the forward strand.
AAGGTTTATTTGTATTTGGTTAATTTTCAGAAGTGATGCAACTTCATTAAGTTTAAGGACACAAAACCAACTACCAAATCAATGACGGAAAATAATTTCAGCCATACACATCAGATGGTGGGGCCCACCATAAAAGTAACACTCACTCTCTGATAGTATTTTTTGTTATTCGTTTTGTAGTTGATTTTGTGTCCCATAATGTATGATTCTATGTCCCTAAACGTATTGGATGTAACACTCTGATTTTGTGTGATTCTATGTCCCTAAACATATTGGTTGTAACACTCCGAATTTTTACTTTTTTTCTAAACAAGTGAAAATTAAGGGTGCAGTGCTTTGGTTGTTACCCATCCCAGTAGACTTTTCCCCTCAAGTCTATTATCCTTGGTAGTTCGACCTGTGATGAGCTCTAACAAGATGACACCAAAGGAGTAGATGTCTGTGTTGTATGATGCTTTTCCACTCTCTGCATATTCTGGTGCCAAGTATCCAAAGGTCCCCATGACCCTGCTGTGGTCTGACTGATCATCTGATTCATATTCTGTTGTTGCAATTCCGAAACCTCCAAGCTAACAGATTTATTAGCAAGCTAAAAGTTAGCCTGAAACAAGTGCAAACAAACATTGTACTATACATTATTTCAAATTCTAAAAATTTCAAGTAATTACCAGTGGTTCGAGGTCATGGGTCACCAAAATGTTGTTTGTTGTGATGTCTCTGTGGATTATATTGTTGGCATGCAGATGTTTTATACCTCTGGAAACTCCCAGTGCAATTGTCATCCTTGCCCCCCAAGTTAAAGGTTTGCTGTCTACATCATGTCACCAAATTCATATTTTAGGATAGAGAATGGCTTGACCATGTGGACTGGATCCTGTAGTTAGGGTTTCTGGACTTACCATGGGTTCCACTCCTGTGATCTGACCTGCTCATCTTTTAGACTTTTGTGTGTAGATTATACATAAAAAAAATTTAGATTGATTTGATAATTGTGTTCTATAAAATGGATTACAAATATAATTTTGTAAACAGACTGTCTATTTTTTTATAAAATCATCTAGCTACGACTATTGGATCAATCTAATTTTTTAAGAACAATCTCCACACAGAAGCCTAAAAAATGAATGGATAAGATCATTAGAATGGAACACATGGCAGACCACTGGCCTGAACTGCGCAGTTAATCTCCTTTAGTAGATTGGAAACAAGATTAGGATATTATTGTTAGTTTCTTATGAGCCACCCCATTTTCTGCCACCCTGTCTTACTGTGGCAGTGTCGTGGCAAATATTATTTGTCAAGGCAGAACCTAGTATTTTCCACAGCATGTGCCATGGCATGCCAAAAAAACTTTTTTCTATAAGTGAAAGTAGATAATTTGAATTGCATGCAGCAGAGAGATGTATGCTAGCTCTTACTTCTTAGATGTTGGTTGAGTGAACCATTGCACACATACTCATAGACGAGCAACCTTTGGCTTCCTTCTAAACAGGATCCCAACAACATCACCACATTCTTATGCCTGGCTTTGTTGAGTAGTTTGACTTCCGAGTTGAATTTATTTTCCCCATGAAAACTTGTGTCTTTATGTTCCTTAATTGCTATCGCCAACTTATCTTTTAGTCGACCTCTAAAGATGGATCCATATCCTCTTCTAAAAATAGTATTATCTTGGGAGAACCCATTTGTAGCAGCTTGAAGCTCTGCATAAGTGAAGTCCTTTTTCCATCCTCCCATATTTGCCATTGTTGGGCGTCTATTCTTACAGATTGTACAAATGGAATGATGATCATATGAGTGGTACTTCTCAGGCTTCAATGGTGGTGTTATCAGATCTTCTTTGCTGCTGCTTTGTGTTGAATCAATCTCATATTTATTAGGAATGCCATCTAAAGATGCCATTATTTTGACAGTTTCTATCCTTTGTTCTGTATTGTCTTCCCTTGGACTGGGATAAGGGGTGGCCTTTCTTGTGCTTAAAGAAGAACTTGTCGATTCATCAGTGCTTTCCAGGCTTGGAGTAAAATCTGTAGTTAAATTTCCCGTGTCACTAGGCTTATAATTAAGTAAATTGCTAAGATGTCTGTATGAGTTATCTACTGCACTCTACACAAATGATCGCTGAATGTTTTAAAGATTTTAAATCTAGGGAATGATATATATAGACAAATGAAGTTTCTAACCCGAAATTGTAGTTCACCATTATTTTACTTCCACTGAAGATGCAAAATATAAATCAGAAGTAAAAGCTTCTCCAAATTTTCATTTTCTACAAAATATACCACATGATCAAGTATGTGTTTTGTGTCACTTTGGTCCTCTAAAATTTAATTTTCTCAATTTCATTCTTAAGAGTCAAGTGGGTTCAATTTTAGATGGCCATCAACATCATCAATGGAATAGTTATGAAATTCGCCTAAACCAAACCAAGCTTTAAGTCCCATCAAATGGGGTCGATTGCATGAATCCTTCTTCTCCACTCGACTCTATCCAAGGCCATTTCGTCAGTCAAATTAAGGAGATTCATATCTCTATTTACTATATTAGTTCACGTCAATCTAGGTCTACCCCTTCCCCGAACACTACCATCTACCGTCATTATATCGCATCTCTTCACTATTGCCTCTGTTGGTCTCTGTTATATATGATCAAACCATCTCAATCTATTCTCTCTCAATTTATCTTTTATCAGTACTACTCCTACCCATTCTCGAATATACTCATTCTTAACTTTGTCTTTTTTAGTCTTGCCACACATCCACCTTAGCATCCTCATCTCAGCAACACTCATCTTATCTACATGTTTCTTAGTTGTCCATCATTCCATCCCATACAACATCACTGGTCTATAGAACTTCTCTTTTAGTCTAATGGGTACTCCTTTATCACACAGTACACCAGACGCACTCCTCTACTTAAGCCACTCTGCCTTAATTCTGTGGACCACATTCGCTCCAATCTCCTCAGTTGTTATGATAATCGATCCTAAATAACGAAAATGTTCACTCTTAGATAGTTATTGGTTCTCAATCTTCACTTCTTCTTTGCTTTTATTGTGACTGTTACTAAAATTACACTTCATATACTCTGTTTTAGTTCTACATATCCTAAATCCTTTAGATTCAAGTGCTTTTCTCCAAATCTCTAACTTAGTGTTAACTCATTCTTTAGTCTCATCCACTAACATGATATCATCTGCAAAAAGCATACACCATGGCACATCACCCTGAATATTGCGCATCAATTCATCCATAACTAAAGCAAAAATATAAGGACTTAAGGTTGATCCTTGATGTAACCCTATAGTAATTGGAAATTCAATCGTCTCTCTAGCAAGCAATCTAATAGTAGTCACTACACTTTCATACATATTTCTAATCACATCAATGTAACCTTTTGTCACCCCTTTCTTCTCTAACACCTACCAGATTATATCCTGGGGTACTCTATCATATGCTTTCTCAAAATCGATAAAAACCATATGAATGTCTCTTTTCTTTTTTCTATGCTTTTCTATTACTCTCCTCAAAAAATAGATCACTTCCATTGTTGACCTATCAAGCATAAACCCAAATTGATTCTCTAACACCTCTGTTATATCTCGCAATTGATGTTCCATCACTCTCTCCCACACTTTCATTCTGTGACACATTAACTTGATTCCTCTATTGTTGTTGCAATTTTGGACATCTCATTTATTCTTATATATTGGTACTAAAATACTCTTTCTTAACTCCTCTGATATTTTCTTAGTCAACAAAATCTTGCTAAATAACCGAGTTAACCAAACAACCCCTTCTTACCCAAACATTTTCACGCTTCAATAGGTATATCATCGGGTCCTAAAGCCTTATTCAATTTCATCTTCTTAAGTGCAAACTCTATTTCAAAGTCCCTAATCGTACGATAGAACCAATTGTCCTGGTTTTTCTTATTACTGTCTACTTCCTCCCCTTTTGACCTACCTCCATGTTCCCCATTTAACTTCTCAAAATAGTTCTTCCACCTCTCCTTAATCTTTTCATCCTTCGCCAACACCTTAGAGTCTTCACCCTTGATGCACTTAACTTGATTATCTTAGCAAGTTTGTATATTCTCTTCTCTCTCTCCTTACTATCTAGTCTAGTGTATAGGTCATCATATGTTTTCAACTTAGTCTCCCTCACTACTTGTTTTCCTCAGTTATGAAATTCGCCTATGGTTCTTAAAGTAATAACTTGTTTAATTGAGTAAATTACAAATACACCCCATGAGGTTTCCTTAAAATACGATTTGCCTTATGTGGTTTTGGAAATTACATTTTGCCCCTTGAAGTTTCTAATTTCATAACAAATGGCCCCTTTTATTAATAAATCATCAGTCAATTGACAATTTTTAATGATGCCTGAAATTTATTTCAATTAATAATTCAGGTAATTTTATCATTGTATAGGAGAGCAGTTAGAAATTTCATTTTTTTAGCTAATTCTGTTAAATAAAAAATCCTGACAACGGGGTATTTGTAATTTTCTAAATCACATGAGGCAATCCGTATTTTAAGCAAACCTTAGGGGTGTATTTATAATTTATCCTTTTTAATTTTATTCCTAAACATTGTAAGGCTACACTTCATCTTCTTCATCCATGTTTAGGGAAGTGACTAAACTGAAAATCTTGGGATCCAAAAGTGACACGGAACGCTTAGTTTATGAATCATAGGTGTGTTTTATTATCATTTTGTTAACAATTTAGACAGTTTGTTTGATATTCAACAAATTTGACTCAAATTGAAAATTTATGGACACAAAATTTAAATTTAAAGGACCAAAGTGACATGAAACATTTACTTTAGGAACCAAGCCATGTTTTATCCGTTCTTTTTATCTTTTTACTAGCAATAAGAGTCGATTTGTTTCTTTTTCTGTTTTTAGTGTCAAGGTTGAGAAAGATGCTTCTGATAGTGGAATTTGTGGCTGATGGACACATACGTAATGTCGAAAGTTTTGATGCTTACATTGTGGGAAATCTATACTGAAAAGATCGTGCTCATCACCCCCTGAGGAACCTGGTATCATTTGGTCATATGTTAATTGGATCTTGGTATGACTTCTTTCTTTTGGCCCTCTTAATTTTTCAATGTTGTTATCACGCTTCATCCTTGATATCCCACATGAGAGTTTCTCCATGAAGTATTTCTTATCTTTCTTCATTTGCCTGTATAACAATCAAAATTAGAAGAAAAAGCAGGGGGGGAAAAAACATACATGCCTTTTGTTTTCTTCCTTTTGCTCTTTTTCTAGGTGCTATTTGATTGGACTATTTATGACTTTTGTTGTTTTAGGATTTTCTACCAGACAGTTTTACTGGAGTTTCTTTGCACAACTTATGTGATAAAAATAACTTATAGAAGCTGAGTAAAATTGATTCTAAAGTTTGGGGGAGAAGTTCTGCTTGTAGATAACCCCTTTTATTTAAATATTTTTTTTTATGATAATTAAATAAAAAAATTAACAATAGAAGTATGGTATGTGTCAGTACATACTATAGACAGGGATTTAAGGAATGTACACAAACACAACAAATAAAAGTGTAAACAACATAAAGCTATTAAGATTTAAGGATGGCTTGTTTAGATGTGCATGTGAATTTATGTTTTAAGATTGGCAAAATAGGCAAAATTACCAATGTTGCACTTATTTACCGCCAACAATTGGGAAAACTTTTAGGCCACGTTTGATTGCTGTATTATTTTTATGGGATTATGTTGTCTAAGATTTTATAATTTCAAACTTTTTTGGGAAAGCTTTTATGCCACGTTTGATTGCTGGATTATTTTGTATGGGAATATATTGTCCAAGATTTTATAATTGCTAGCTTTTAGTGCAAGCCCTCAATTTCATGATTTTATAATTTTTAAAAAGGTTTGTTTTTGCAATTATTTTGCCCAAGAAATTTTGGTTTTGGTTTTCATTTATTTTGACATGTTTCTTTAGTTCTCTCATATTCAAATTTGAACTTAATTTAAAATTTTCATTTTTGATAATTTTATGATTTTTGTTGAGCTTGGTTAACATAGAATTGTCTGTTTCCCAAAAATCTAATTCTCTTTTCTATATTTTTAAATAATTTTAAAAAGCTTTGCTTTTGCAATTATTTTGTTTAATAAATTTTGGTTTTTGTTGTCATTTATTCTGACATATTTCTTTAGTTCTATTGTCTCCAAATTTGTCATTTTTGATACTTCTATGATGTTCTTTGTTTTTAGCTTGATTAACAAAGAATTGATTGTTTTCAAGAAGTCTAATTTTAGTGTTAATATATATGTATATATATTGTTTATGATTTTTATTGAAACTAAATGAATTTTTCCCTGATGATAGGAACTGAATCTTGAATAATATTCTTTAATTTTGGTTTGTTGTATTGCTCTGGAAACACAGAGACTAAAACTTTCTAGATTTTTTTATTTATTTTAAAAATAGTCAAGTAACTTTGTAGTGTCACTTATCACCTCTTAAAATGTAGATAAAATTCGTATCATTCTTTGGCATTCTATGACCAAAATAATAAATTCAAGCATCTCATTATAGGATAACCTGAATACAGTTATACCACTAAGCATGCATAATACATTTAGAGAACTTCAGTTAAATATATATATGTGTGTGTGTGTGTAAAAATTTGCTGACCTGTCAAGTATGACCCATGTAGCCCTTAATTTAATGGCTTCTTCTAAGGCGACCACCTTTGGTGAAGGTCCTGCAACCACTTCGACCTTGAACATGATCTGTGTTTTACCATTCATATATGTGCACAAATTTGAGTGATGCTTTTTATAAATTTTTACATTGTAATTTTCTGTTTAAAAATCCTCCTTTTTTTTTTACCTCTCCCACTTTTTAAGATGTAAATTTACTTTCTATATTCAAGTTTTGCTAACATATCATTCATAGAGAGAAGTACAATTTATATTTTTTAGAATTGACTGTTGCTAATGTAATGGTACTACAAACATAATCAACCACAAAACTAACTTCAAATCATGTGTTGTATGGGTCTTTGTGGTTGGTTCTACGACTGATTCTTCTCTAGCATTTCTCTTGCTGATATGGGCCTTTATTTTGACTGAGAAAGAGGTAATGATGAGATTATTATTTTTTTTTATTTTTTTACAAAGAGAGATATACAATGATAATGGCCTGTTATTTGTATAATGAAGAATTTTTTTTTCTTCGTATTTAACAAAGTTGATTTTATGATAATATTTATGAGAATATTAATGTTTCTTTTTGCTCTGTTTTGTTTTGATATAGGGTTGAGTATAATGGTAACTAATAAGCTATGAAGTACGGGTACGAATACGAGTACTGGTACTAGTATGATATGGATACGTTGATATGGTAAAGTCCAGAAAAAGTAGGGTACGACTATAGCTTGGTATGTTTGTAAAAAAATATATATTTTTAATTTGGAGTAATACAAAAGTTGATTTAATGGTTTAATTTATTAAGATTCAACTTACAATTAACATTTAATACCAAAAATAAAGATATAAACTAAAATTAAATGTCATTGTATTAAATAACTTACAAATTATAGCTTAATTTTAAATCATGCTAAGTATAAAACTAAAAATAAAAAATAAGTCTAGTGAAAGGAATTTTATCTCTGTAGTAGAAGAAAATATCGTTTCGACTGAGGTACGGTATGATTTCAGTATATACTAGGTACGTCAAAAATTAAGAAAAAAATTTGGATACGTGTTTCGTATACCTGGTACATATACAAAAGTACTATACGAAGTACCATACTCAGCTAAATACTTGGTACGAGTACGACATGTTTGTCGAAATACCCATGCTCCATAACTAATAAGAGGTACAATAATGACATAGAAGTTTGTTTGATATGTATAAATACAATTTAATGAGAGCACATTTTGCCTACTTTGTTTTTGTTTTGTTTTGCTTTGTTTTTTGTTCTTGTTTTTGTTTTTTCCTTTCAATTTCCTTTTCATCGATATTTTTATTTTTAGGTGACATATACATTGTACATTAAAGGTATATGTCTATATATATAAGAATCACTTAGTTGCTTGAGGTTCGCCTTTTCTTTCTGATTTTGCCCTTTCATTTTAAATAATTTACTAATGGTGGCCTATATATTGAGTGAAGGTTTTTTCGTAATTACGCAAATATTCTTAATCAATTATGAAACATAAATCTTTTATTTTTAACAAATTACAAATACACTCATAAGGTTTGTTTAAAATATAAATCCATCTTATAGTATTAGAAATTACAATTATCGTTTATTATAAATTTTAATTGAACACAATAATAAGGGGGAAAAAAAAAAAAAAAAACTATTCTCCTATGCAATAATAAATTTTCAAAAATTGTTTATTGAAAAATATTTCTCATATCATTAAAACTGTTAATTGACTTAATGTTTTATTTATTAACAAAATGATTAACTAAAAAATATTTTTCATATCATTAAAAATTGTAAATTTACTTAATGATTTATTTATTAATAAAATTGGTCATTTGTTATGCAAGTATGATTTATGTATTAATAAAATTGGTCATTTGTATATATATATATATTTTCTTGTGCTTCTTTATTAGTTCAGTGAATTATCTTAATAGTTTTTTTAGATGGGGAATTATCTTGGTATTTGTTTTATATTTATCTGTTGAGAAAAGTTATACACCATAATTTTTTTTTTTTTTTTTTTTTTTTTTAAAATTTGAAAGAAATGTTACAGATACATAATTTCACCAAAAATGATATGGTAATAAAATTGGAGTCTACATCATTAAGTGTATAACAAATCAAAAAATGATACATATCATACCACATAATTTTATCATGTATCTAATGATTTATTCTATTCAATTTCATAGAACAATATTCTAATTTTAAAAAAATTATCAAAATACAAAACTTAAACATACTTTAATAATAGTCCGTGCCTTGCACGGGTCTCTTTAAACTAGTATATATGTAAAAGCGGCCTTAGGCGAGCACCGAAGTTCCCTAATGGTGAAGCCACTACTGTTCTATTGCTCAGGATATTTTCATCGATCATTAAAACTTCCAGCTGTTACTATATTGGCTCTCATATGTGTGTGTTTATATATAGAGAGTATAAATAGCTGTTACCAGACCTAAGGCTTTAGGTTCAAGTCTTGTTTATTTCATTATATAATTTTTTATTTATCAAAAAAAATAATTATAATCTAAATAATTACACTAATAGTCCCCAATGTGTGCCATATAGCATTTTGGTTTTTTATATTTAAATTGTGTGAATTTAGTCCCTGAAATCTGTTGCTAGTTAATTGATTATTTTGCCCCAATGGGTGTCTATGATTGATCCATAAAACAGCTTATTAAAATCCATATATATATAATGATAAATGTTTTATATACTAACTACTATAATCCTTCATCTTGTGTTTGTAATGTAAGTATATACAGAGAGAGGTTAGTGATTAATGTAGCAGCAGCAAGTTTGTGACTTGTTATGACCTTTTTCTTTTGATATACGTTGGATATCTGAGTAAGTTCCTCGTTGTTCAGATATTCTTTCTTCTTCTTCGCGACCTCTTCATCAACAAATTTTTTGTTTGTACTGAAAATTGAGCTATCCATTCTGTTTCTGTATCCCACTGCATGAAAAACCAAAAATAAAAAAGAAATTACATGTACTCCAAACAATTGTGTTGATGAACATATAAATATAGAATTAAGCTTTTCCATTTGTTTCCTTGTATATAATTTGTGTGTGTGTGTGTGTTTTTTTTTTTTCCTTCCAGAAGGGTGTCCGGGACTTTACCTTGATTAATTCTAGCTACATGTAATCTCTTACCTACGTATATACCAGGTAATTACCGGGGCATTGGATGGCCTGCTTCAGGGGGTGATGTGTTTTATTTTGTTTGGTTTTTTATTAATAGAAAGAAACATGGTATATAATTTGTTTTAACAACGTACTTGGATTATTAAGCTGATGAACAACTGAAAGCAGGGTGATTGTATCTCCCTGTTTGAGGGATAACCCAAGTAGGACCCATTTGACTGCTTGCGTACTAACTTCTTTCCATGCATCTTGAATCACCACCACCCTTTGACGACTTTGACTTTGGGCTTCCATCAAAAACTTATATGATGATGATGATGATGATAGTTTAATTTAGTTGTTCAAATCTTTCACAGTTGCACTTCACTTGTAGAGAGAGAGCAAGAACAGATTTAAGGTGTTAATGATAAACCTAAAAATTTTACAAATATATTTTCTTAAAAAAAAAAAAAAAAAATCCTTCAGCCCAAAGCTCCTGAGCTGTGTGTAGATACCGATTTAAAGATGAAACTGCATGATTGTGAACCAAAAGATAGATTTAAGAAAAGGCCATGTTGAACAGACTAACTTGATATGACAAAGATACTGAAAAAAAGAACAGAAAAGCAAAGAAAGAATAGAAACTCAACAAAACTAACACAGAATAGATGAATGAAGAAGCTAGGTAGTGATTTTAAAAGGACTGAATGGTGGTGAAAGCAGGAAAACATGTAGTATGAGTTTGTTGAGGCGCATTGGGTTTGGATATGCGATGGCAATTTGATAGTATTTGTAATGTATTGCAGAGAGAGAGAGAGAGAGAGATTGGTTTTCAAGTTTTGGCTGATTGTTTACTTTGTTATTTTCAATGCTTAGTTAATATCTTTAACTGCTATTTTTTGTTGGCTTGGTTTGGCTGTGCTGTTGCAGAAAAGGACAGGTGAAGAGAGTTTATGATGGAAACAAGGCTTTCCCTTGTGTTTAATTGTCATCGTTCTTTTCAAAAGATTCATATCAATGTTTTTTGCATCGTTCTTTTCGAAAGGTTAATGTCAATGATTTTTGCTAAAGCCTTGACATGCACAACTAGGCTTGGTATCTTTGTGCCAGCAGGATGACTTTGAGTTATTTATTTTATTTCATTTAATTTTTCTTTTTTTTGCAGCAAAATTTTATTTACAAGAACAAACATCGTCTAATTGCCGCGCGCAGCAGGGACTATCCATTTCCCTCATAACTTGAGGAAAAATATTCGGATATGTGAAGTCCGTAATCCAACAATAATTCAAAGTAGAATGGACTGCAGAACCAACCAAAAATAAGTTCATGTGAAAATTGTATTTTGATCTTTTGAAAGGGTTGGGAGTTGTCATTTGTTTTTTAGTTGGCTCCAACAGGGCATGGTTTTGGTTTTGGTCCCGTGAATTCTGTGATTGTGTGCCAGTCCAATAAGGTTTTGCTATTTTGTCCATATATTTCCTATTTTTTTGGACCATGAGAAGATTTAGCTCGATGCTATTGGTTGCATGCACAATCGACATGGTATTTCTAGAATATAGAATAATTACTTTCTAAAGGGTTGTGAATTTGTTTTAAAGACAGTTAAAGATTGGTCTTGTGGACCGAAATTATTTATCAAAAAGTCCTATTTATCATTGTAAAAATAATTTCTAAACAAATACAATCTAATTTACACTTTTCACAAATAAATTAAAAATACATAAAAACGCACAATTGAAAGTCAAAATGTTTTAATTATTTATCACTTTAATAAATTTATCAATATCATTACTTACGAAATGATGATTTCACAAATACAAAACACATCTAAAGTCCTGAAAAAAAAAAATTATTATCAAAATGGACAAATACATATAATAATAATTATAAAAAAAAAAAAAAAAAACTATAAACTCATGAACAAATAGGTCTAATCAATAAGACCGGTGAGTAATCATCCATTTATTTGATCATTTATTAAAATGAAGTTCCAAATATTTCAGAAATTTGTTCATAATTTTAAGAGTCCCAACTTCAATTTAAAATGAAATTGGGGATTCAAGTTTATCTTTGGGTACGGGATTGTTACAAAATTGGATGAATTTCAAACAAATCATGCAGAAATTGAAGTATGATCGAATCCGGGCAAACAGAGTTTAGGGTTTGACTGGCCCTATGGGCATGGTCTCACCAGCCCTAGGGTGAAAAACCATAGAGTTAGCCGGCCCAATGGGGCTGGATTTGGCCAGTCTCATTTCAGTGTTGCTCAGATCAAATCCCAAACTTCTTCTGCACAAAATGACTCAGAAAGATGCAAGAACACATTTAAATATTCAACAACGATTCAAGGGTGTTCAAACTCGAAGAAATGGTTCGACACTTTGTGTAAAAAAAACACAGCAAAAGTCGCACCCAGCAAAGATTTCCACATTTTTGTAATTTTTGGCCCCACCTTCCACTGATTTGTAGTTTCCCCTATGGGCAGATAGATATCTGTCAAAAGAAACCATTTCTATAATAGTCTAAAAAGGCAACAATAGATGGATTTAAGTTGAGAATCACTTTTGTCTTAATACAGGACATTCATGAATAGAGAAGGATTAGCCCTTGCTTCTCTACATCAACAAATTGACTGAAATCGTATTCGAGGATTAGCCAATATTCAACACACAAGGCTTTTGGGTTCTCTCCAGTTTTTAAACAGTAATTCCAACTCATTATCATTTTCCCAAATCCACAAAATATAATCTAGGAGATTTTCTAGTCAATGCTAAGCCCCTTCTGCCATTGTCCTCTTTGATGTACTGATGTAGAGTACTGCATCAAGACACAAACTATAGTCACTGCCATCGCTAACAAACAAAATATTAATGAAGAAATAATTGTCTTAAACTATTAATTACCATTATTTCCCCGAATAAATGCATCGCCATATTTATTTTTCAGCTGCCCGTTGACATACTCTTCTGTTTGCTCCATAGCTATATTCATGTATCCATCCAGACAGGCTAAGATGCCTACACAATAAGACGAACTGCATTAAGATGGGCCTTCATATATGCGTTGATATTAGTTTTATAAGAAAGTGGGCAGGTACTGAACCACCTAAAGGCCAAAAGCATGTCAAACGTTTAGCAGATAGCAATACCCAAATCAAGATGTAGTGAATGCTACTGAGAGGTGAACAAGGGCAAGCCAAGAACGGTACAGCCACCAGTTTCATGACTTTCACAACTCTCCAGGGAATAACACCACCTTTAGGGAATCCACAAATCACTATGAATGCAATGCATTGAGCTACATACATTTTGTTTCTTTCTTTATAATGTATAGCAAACACGCAAGTATCAGATCTTCAACACCTAAGCAGAAGAAGTCTAAGAATGTACCCAACCTTCCCATTAAAAAACTTTCATCATTTGTTAAGCCATACAAATTTCAAATGCATACTTGACAGTTCGTGGGTCTAATGGGAATGTCAACCAGCGGTTTACACCCCAAAATTTTCTACAGAAAATAGATACAAGAACATGCTGAAGGAGAGAGAAAGAGAGAAAGGGTTGTTTGATTGCACATGTGCTCTATATGAAAGACTAATAGTACTAAGTACACAAAAAATAATAAATAAACTCAAAAACAAACACTGGGACTCCTGACCCATAAAGTCGTTGGGTCAGGTTTAAAAGACAGAAATGCAAAGAAAAAAATTGAAAATCTCACTACAGTAAGAGATTCATAGGCCCACCCCTCTTTTCCTTCATAAATATTCCAAGAATGTGGATTCCCATGGGGGTGTGGAATAAAAATTACACTAGTTTGGCAATCTCATTCCACCACCCAAAAAAAAAAAAAAAAAAAACCCCACAAAAAAAACCTAACCTAGAACTTTGCATATATGAAATGAACCCAAAAGATAAATGCAGAAGACATGGGATCATATTCACATTCTGCCTCAACATTCCTGCCACCTACACATAGCCTATATTCAACATGTCAAAACTAAAGAAAAAAGATACGAATCTCAACAGGTAACAAACGGTAGCACAAATAATGTCATTAATATTTTTTCTCCTTAGCACGTGCCTAAATGAGAGAAGGATCACATTGAAGAAACTACTAATTATGACGATGATCTGTTTTATCAACGGCCACATAAAGCTTCTTACACGAGAATTAAATTCCAACAGAAACAACGGTATTCTGTTTATTTGGCCTTTATTTTTTTTTATCTGTTTATCAGTTTATTTTTTTGGATGGGTTTCCTATTCATTTTTTTTTTTTTTCTTGTTGGAGGGAAGTTGTGTTTTGATTAACCTTGAGGTCAACTTTGTTAGGATGAAGAAATTAGTTTAAATAAATTGTTGGGGTGTTTACATAAATTGTTATGGTACACTGAGTGTTGATCACAGTTCGAAGGATGAAACCAAATTTTGTTGGTGGTTACAAAGTGTAGTGCCGCGTTTTTAGGTAGGAAACTGGCCTGACCTCTTATACAAGAACTACTTTCTGTACAGAAGCATGTAACAAAGGTTGAAAATGCATCAGTAAAAAGACAAGAAAGAAAGAAGTAACCATAGAGTGAAGGATGTCCAAAACCTAGCCAGGCTCTTTAAACTTCATGATGATGATATCTAAAAAATTTGGCCAACCTTCTCCACCAACAATAATCAAACAAAAGATTTAAATCTAAAAACCAAATAAAAATCAGAGAAATTAAAAAAAATAAAAATAAATCATATGCACTCTTCAAAATAAACAACAAAAAGAAACCAAGAAGATTAGTCATAAATCTTTATTGCTGACTGATGTGATTGACAAAATTACAGAAAATCTAATCCTTCTGCATGATCCAAAAGGAAGCCAATGGATAAATGAGAAGTTGGACTCCTTAACAGACACATGTTTTATAGAAAGCAAAATTGGTTGAGTAATGTTCTACCAAACAGCAGAACACAAGGATGCTACTTTGACAAAGCACGAAAGTTTTATAGTGTGGGAGAGTGTTGAGGTGTCAATCTAGTTACTTGGTCTTGAGCCTTTAGAGAGCTTGTGCCTACTTTCAAATAAAAAGGGTGGGAAACTACATTTTGGAACCAAGATTACAGAAGAACATCTGAAGGATGTGAAAATGACAAAAGGACCTAAGATGCATGTACACAAACACAGGTACGAACACGACAGACATCAATGTTCAAAAAATTAAGATATAGACGAGGATAAAATACCGCAAAAATTTATTGTGTATACATATGAGAAGCATGGATGTATGGGTGTATTTTTATTTTTTTTTTCTATTCCTATTTATTTTCATATATTTTACTTTGAACCCAAATCAGCTTTCTTAAAAAAATTATAAATAATAAATAATAAAAACCTACAAATTGTCCCAAGGCATAATAATTAAAAAATTGGCACACCATGTCACATGTTAGACAATCATGTCCATGTCCTGTCAGACAAGGAAACAACACAGAGTCAATGCTTCTCTTTAATATCTTTTTTATCAAGCCTTAGAATAAGCTCCAGAGTGCTTCTATTTACACCACAAAAATACCTCATTACACCCCCAAGTTTACTATTATTTTCTAAAACAATTATATCCCTATCTAAAATTACCAAAAAGTACTCGAACCATAAAAATATAAAACCCTAATTTCTCATTCAACCCACCAGTTCCCCATCATCTCTATCAAACCACCACCACTACCGACCACTGCCATAACCTCTCACATCCTTGCATGGCCACCCAACCACCCCTTCAAGCCCTAGATCTGTCTCTTGCATGCATGCACGACATAGGATTGCAAGGGTGTGGGTTAAGGATAGCAGTGATTGTGAGGGCGATCGTTGCAAATGTAGGGTGTTATAGGTTTGTAGGTGTAGGGGTCACAAGGTGCAGGGTTGCGGGTGCAATGGTTGTAGAGGTAAAAACTTAAAGGGCAGTGGTTGCAAGGGTGGTGTGGCTAAGGAGAAGGGGCCATAGTGGTAAGGGTTCCTAGGGGGCGTTGTCACAGTGGTAGAGGGGATTGAGAAAGGGGGTTGCGTTGGTGGGGGCTATGGAGGGGCTAGGTTGTGGTGATGGGGTCTAGGATGCCATAACCGGCTTGAGAAGTGCAAAAAAAATTAAAGATGAAAAAAAAAGAGAAAAAAAAAAAGCCCTCAACATGAGCACCTCCCGCTAAGGCTTAAAGTGAGCGCCTTTATTGCTTAAGCCACGCTTCTCCACTTTGCCTTGCTTCAACACCTTTGAGGTGCTATAGGCTCGCCTCTTGCTTAGGCGAGTACCTTAGGTCGCTTTTCACAACACTGGATAGAACATATTTTATTCTTGGGAAAATTACGAAAATAACCTTAAAGTTTAACCCTTATAAGTTATAACAAATTAAAACCTATATATTTAATTTTTTCAGATTAAACCCTAATCTTTTAAATTGATAACAATTCAAATCTTCCGTCCATTTCTGCTAACTTGCCTAACAAAAAGGGGGAAAAAAAAAAAACTTTTGTACATGTGGCAATTTTTCACTGGCTCTTTTAATTTAATATAAATTTCAACTTCCAACTTAACCACAATAAATCACAACCATAGTGATCAATCATAAAACATCATCAACACCACTTAGTTTAATCCTATCATGCACTAGACCACACCAAATCAATCCTCCTAAATCTCTATCATTAGAACATTCTAATGGCTACCAATCTGTATCTCCTTTCCCTTCACAACCCCCTCCATCCTCCTTCACTGATGCCTCTCCCTCCCACCACTGTCCCACCCTTCCCTTCCATTCCCCTTCCCCCACAAGCGCTTCACCTTCCCCCCCCCCCCCTCCTCTCCATTTCCCTCGATCATGTCTCACCCACCCCTCATTCCTTACCATTACCTAGTGCATATGAAGCACGAACATTTCAAAATAGGCACCGTAATGGGACACGCTTGGGCCACGTACGAGACACGCCACTTGGCGTGTCCCTTTAATTTAAATTTTTCTTGGGTATGGGACATGTTGGGAACACGACAGTGGGACACAGCAGGGACATGGGGTGTCCTTTTTTAATTTTGTATATCTTTTGGGGTCAAAGTGTAAATTTTAAAAAGTCAAAAAAAAAAAAAAAACCTAGAAATCCCTAATTTGAACAAATAGAAAGGGAGAAGAGACCTAAATCCTAAATTAGAAGAAAAAAAAAATAAGAGAGAAGAGAAAGAACATGTTCATCGAGGAATCCTCATTCGACCAATCTCTCCATCGAGCTCCATCACCTCTCGACCTGGTAAGCCTCTCGTCTCTCTCTCTCTCTCTCTCTCTCGTCTTCTTTATTTCTTTATTTTTTCTGATTATACTATAATAAATATATTATACATTTTTATTTAATTTTTTTTCTTTATAAATTTATATATTGTATAATAAATTTTATTCTTTCTGGATTTCTTGAATAAAATTAATTTATAATGGTTTTTATTAATTTTGATTATTTGGTAACATAATATTAATTTGCATTGCAAATATATATATATATAATATAATTTGTTGTGTCCCCTGTTGTGTTCGTATCTCCATTTTTTTGAAATTATCATGTCCCGTGTCTGTGTCCTTGCTTCATAGCCTGGTGGTTCCATTTGATCTGAGTCTTGGATGGTAGCTCAAATTTGAATCTTAGATGGTAGATTCAGATAATTTAGATTTTATAATCCGCTTGCACAATATGAGTATTGATGGTAATATAATCCCACAAATGATTTGAATTCTATGTATTGGAAAAAAGTATTACAGAAGATGCAATATGTATATGGAATGTGTATATATTATATGCAGAAAAGAATGGTATAAATTTACAAAATTACCCATTTTTTGTTAGTCTAGTTAATGAAAGCCAACATATGAATTCAATTGGGACAAATTTAGAAGATCATGGTTTTAGTTGAAACAACTAAAAATTCAAAGTTTGATTTGTTATTACAGTCAAATCTTAGGTTTTTTTTTTTTTTTTTTTTTTTTTGTGTGTTGGGGGGGGGGGGTTTAATTTCCCCTTTTATTCTTTGTTTCAAACCTAAGTTGTTCAGCAAAAACATATGAATATAAACACAAACGATAGTGGGAGAAATGAAGTCACCAACCTCGATAATCAACACCAGAATTCAATTTGACAACAACAGGTCGCCCACGAATTGATTTGAGAAAATCTGCTGGAGTTTTTGTGGTTGTTGACCCTTTCTCTCCTGTTCCACTCATCTCTTCTGTCTCATATGTTACAACATGCTTATCAGATGATAGAATTAACAAGATATAGTAAAATGATGTATGTAACACAAGAATAGCATAAGAAAAATTGGCAGGTATTAATTAGGCAAATATATTTTGGCAATTCCTTCAGGTAGGGCTGCAAATAAACCGAGCTGTTCGCGAGCTCAGCTCGTTAAGGGCTTGGCACAGCTTGGTTCGTTAAGTAAATGAACGAGCTTGAGCCTGATTTTTAAGCTCGTTTATCTTTATTTAAATTATAAAATATGTATAAATAATAGTACAACTATATTATTTATATGTTAAAATAATATAAATAATAAAAAAAATTGCATTATTGAGCTTCGAGCCGAGCTGGGCTTAAGCTTGATTAGTTATCAGGCCAAGAATAAACAAATGAGCCGAGCTTGAGCCCAACAAAGCTAAGCTTGACTCGACTTGCAGCCCTACCTACAGGATACAGCAATCTCATAAAACAAAGAGGTATACATGTCAGCAAATAAATGGGTTGACATAGCTATTAGGGGAAGAAATCCTCAATTCTCAAAAAAGCTCTTGCATAGATAAACAAATTTAGCAACTTACTGTAATGGATAATTGTAAACATACCCATGTTCAAACCAAAAACAAAAATCCTTATTCCAAAAATGCACAAACATAATTGCAATTCATTTACTCAGCAAAATCATTTTTCATCAAGTTCAAACACCCAACTCCACCATGAAAGCCCTTAAAAGCTTAAAACCATCCATCACATTCCACAAGGCAATAATTCTTATAGCACCATATCGTTTAGTAAAGTACTGAACACCCTCAATTTCTCTTGATTCTTGATATACTACAATCATGACAAAGTCAGCCTAAAACCTGATTTCTATAGCCACTATAAAAATAAAATAAAAAAAATAGCAAAAAATTACTGGACAAAAATTGTCCCAAGTCACCTAAACCATACTACATCTACCACGATCTAAGAAGCACGGGTGCGGGTACAGATACAGGTAGGGGTACGATACGGGTACACTGATACGGCAAATTTTAAAAAAAGTAGGATACAAGTACGGCTGGATACGCCAATTTTTTTTTTTTAAATTTTAAATTTATAGCTAAATATCCTACATACAAATTAAAGTTCAATAACATAATTAGAAAGAGAAATTACAAAAAAAAACAGAAAAGTAAATCATACGAACTGTTTTAATGTCATTATTACATAGAAATAGAATAGAAGAAATTAGAAAAGAGAGTTTATTAACAAAATATAACCATTAACGAGCTAAACTCATATTCCTATAATATAACCATTAACAAAATAATTTGTGAATTCTTTAACTTCATTTCAGTATATAACTTTTCAAATATTTAAAGAACATTTTTTTTATTGTGTCTACTACAGTAAAAAGTGGGCAAAGTTAAATAACAGAGGGCTCATTTTACATTACCTTTTTCTTTTAAAGATGATTACAGAGAAGGCTCTAGACTTGCAAGTTGCATGAAATTCCAGTGGCTGCGGGAAAAAAATATAAAAAATAAAATATAGATCAGCAAAAAAAATGAAGGAGAGTTCAAGAAAAAGGAAGAAGAAATCTGGACAGAACAGAAATCTGGAAAGAAAAAAAATCTGGACAAGATCAATTTGTTCGTCGTTTGCTGCCAAGGAGTACAAAAATCTGGAAAAAAAAATTTTTAAAGAGGAAACAGAAATCTGGACAGAACAGAAAAAAATCTGGACAGAATCTGAATCTAGAAAAAAAATGAAAAATGATGTGTCTTCGTTCTTCGTTTGCTTAGAAGAAACAGAAAAAAAAAATCTGGAAAAAAAAACCATGAATCGAAGAGGAAGATGAATCTGTACAGAACAAAGAAGAAGAGGAAGATAAATCGAAGAAGAGGAAGAAAAGAAAAAAATCTGGACAGAACAAAAAATGAATCTGGAAAATCTGGACAGAACAAAAAATGAATCTAGAAAATCTGGACCTTACCGGAATGTGATCTTTGAAGAAGAGAATCGATCAGCACCTTCGATTAAACCTCTTCAATAGCTTCGCCTCTGGGGAGTCTCTTTCTGTGTTTCAAGAAAGAGAGAGAGAGATCAGAACCCTAATTTTAATTTGTTTCCTGTTTTGTTTATTACAAAAGTAACCCAAATTTATATAATTTTTTTAAATAGACCAAACAAATTGCTTGGGAACCCTTTAATTTGTAAAAAAATCTCGTTTATTACCCTGAAGTACCCAAAAATGTACCCATTGCGTACCCATCATTATATTGATCATATAAAACGTACCCGGTGTGTTTTTGGCATACTTGGTACGTGTGCAACTGTACCGGTACTCGTACCAACACCCGATAAGTATCCAGTACTTGTACGACAACATTTTTGGAATACCCGTGCTTCATAGATCACGATGCAACAAGCCATAGAATATAAACGTTTCATAAAGAGATGTAAAGGCAATGAACAGTATAATAAATAAGACCCAATCTAGGTAGCATAAGTGCGGGTACAATACGGGTATGTCGATATAGCAAATTCTTTAAAAAGTAGGTGTAGACAGCCCGAACTCCACTCCGCGCATGAGGGCGCAAATTGTAGTTCTAGCTACTACAGTTCGGACTTCTGTCACGGTTCTTAATCTAATCTCACAAAGTGCAATATATGACTGATAAATCACCAAAGAGTCTAAATCTGACAAATCGTTTTGAAAAATCGATTTTAATAAAAAAGCGCCAAACATAGACTGTTTTGCCAGATTTCAAAGTCATAACCTAAATATTTTATTTTAGGAAATTTAGGAAACCTTGACTCGCGTCTAAGGCTACGTGTCCATCATCACCAAAGTTGCTTCGGCTCGGGAACTTGGGTACGAGAGGGGAAGGTCCTGAAATGAGCACCCCCGCTCGCCCGATCAAAGAATCGGTCTCTACCAAACATGATACGTTATTTTGAAAACACATGTATTTTTTTTTCCAGTTTATTAGCTAACCTTACTATGTGATGTGCACAACATACAAGTATAGACTCAATCGCAAGAATTAGAATAAAACATCTCATATTTGTTTTTCGAAAATGGTTTGAAAGTGCTACTCGCAAGTAGGCTAAGACACAGATTTGCCACCTTCAAGTGGGCTTAGAAAACAACATGATTTTGCCACTCCGCAAAGTGGGCTTAAAACGTACATTTTGATGAATTGTTCCAATTCAAGCAATGAAGCCTTCATCCACAAGCATTCATACAGTTAATCACTTAAGCAAATAGCCTCATAGCAAGCATGCTATCATGACAACACTCACACTCATGCAAGGATGCTAAAACATAAACACTTACAGTGTACTCCGAGCCAAAACAGAAGCTAGTTAGTAATCATGCATGATCCTAGCTATGTTAAGATGCCTAATGCAACACATGCGAAGATGCAACTAAAATAGGCTCTGCTATCTAGAATGGCATACGAATGCAACACTCGATAACATGCTTTGAAACACGTATTCAAGTCAGTATTGAAATACAATGCAGTTTGAATAATGCGCCGAGCCCGGTGCATCCAATACGAATGAATGATGCACGCATGCAAAACATAAGTATGCTAATTGAAATATGCCCTAAAACTAACCACCGAAAGCTGATAAGTAAAAGGGAGAAAGACGTGGGGTTGGAAGACATGCATCACACACACGCATACTTATTACAAAATTTGCCCTCTCGACGGAGGGTCTGAATAATAAGCTAACTAGCTACGCTAATTACAGACCAAACTAATTAACTATTCTTAGTTAACTAATTATTACAAAACAAATCGATTAGTTAAGCACGCTAACTAATTTAGTATAAAACCGATGAACTAGCTAACTAAGTAAAGCAACTAAGGAAAACAGTTAAAAGAGGTCCTCGGGGCAAGTAATGCATGCATGCTCGATTGCCTCGCTCGAAAATCCATTGCCATGCCCAGAATTGCCTCTGTTTGCATTTGATTTGATCTCAGAACAATGCAAGATTGCTTCTGCTCCAACATGGGGACCTTCTAGTGGGCTGCCAACCAGAAAAAGGGGTTGTAGACCACCTGTAGGCCAGAAAAACTGGTTGTAGACTAGAAAAGTGGTCGGTCGACCACCTTTACTGGTCTGCCGACCAGAAAATCTATCAAACTCCAGTTTTGCTGCAACAGAGAACAACAAGAGGCATAGCAGTGTATTTGCAAGATATGTGTGCACAACCACCCTCCCTATCATTTCTCAAGCTCAAGAGAGTGCGGTACTCGACTCTCGGGCCACCAACCGAGCATCGCAATGCACGATGGCCGAGAAGCCAAGTTTGCACAAGTCAATGTTAATGAATGCCCAAATAATACATAAGAACCTCCGCCTCTATCATGCATGATCAAGAGGGTTGGCGACCAAGAAATGCAACACGTTTCATCACTTTGAGTATGAAACGTGCCACATTCCTTGTGTTCAGATTAACGTCCAATCCAAACACAATGCAACACATGTAACATGCCTATCTATCAATGTTAATGTGACACTCATGAGGTTTCATCATATAAGCAATGCATGCATGGCAGGCTAAAGCATCAAAGCAAGTAAAGAGCATCATACAAGTGGCATGCAATACAATGCTCAATGGACTTAAACCAATTCTAAACAGACCTCATGCATGCCAAAACAGTGGCCAAAGTGAGCTGAAATGCTAGCATGAAAGACAAGACGATGATGTGCATGCATTGGCTCATTAACAAGGCATGAAGCACAACTCTTAAACATAATGAAGAAGTGACAAATGTAAGAGTGTAGCTACACTATGTGCACTAAAATCATGTGTGAAATGATGCCAAATCATCCAAACAACACAAGCATAGCATCCTAAGGACCTTGAATCACTAGGCTAGTCAAAGCCATTGCACTACAACCATGCATAACAAATCCCATATGACCAAAACCACTCAAAACATAGTTGAGGCATGCTAAATCAAGGTCAAAAACATGCTAAAACATAGGCTCAAAAGGCAAGCAAAGTGTACTCATTCATTGGCTCACAAACAAGGCATAAGGCATAACCCTCAAGAGCAATGAAAGAGTGATAAACATGGGAGTATAGCAAAGACATAAGCTCTGAAATTACATTCCAAATGATGACATATCATGCACATATCACAAATAAAGCATGCTAGGAGGCTCAAAGCTTAAGGCTAGCAAAGGCACTTGCACCATAGCCATATCAAGCAAGCCCCAAAGGGCCAAGATGATTCATGTGATGACCCCACCACGTATAATGATTAGTACTTGATTAATTAAGAGGATTTGAAATTAATTGCCGAGTATTATAATTTAATTTGGGATTTATGGGAATTGTGGGATCTGACTCGTATATGATTCTATTAAAGATTTATTTTGGAATTAGAAATTAAGGGTCCAAATGGCTTAAGGAAGTGAAGTTAAGAAGTAGAATCAATTTAATCTTAATTACGGACCCATCTGGGAGTTTAATTAAATATTCGATTCAGTTTAGTGAAATTGAGATTCAATTAATTAGGTTCTAATTGGAGTTGATTAAGTCATGAGGATTGAGGATTGTGGTTACTATAAATTAAATTTAATTATGATGTGCCCAATTTGATTATGTAATTTATTGATGGAAATTTTGAGTCTGATCAGAAATTGAAGGATTAAATGATCTAAGAAATCAAAATTGAGGATGGAAATGAGTTTAATTTAATATTTGGAGCTTTTTGGGAGTTTGATTAAAAATCTGATTCGAATTGTTAAATTTAAATATATTTAATTAGGCTCTAATAGAAGTCAATTAGACTAATTAAACTATGTAGAATTGGTGATTAGTTATGATTAATCTAATTATGTGTTAATCAATAATTATTTGGATCAAGTGTTGCTTAATTAAGTTAAGTTTAATCATAAATTGAATGGTCTAAATTTGGAGGGTGTATATGTGTATGTGTGTGCATGTTAGTGATGTGTTGGAACCCAAAGATGAGTGCACGTGTGTAGTGTGAAGGATGAGTGTGTGTGTGTGTATGAAGAGAGAAAGAGAGAGAGCAGGCAACTCCTTTTTATTTATTTTTTTATTACTATTACTTGCTGGAACTGTGGTTATGTTGGAGGAAAGTCGAGAGCAAAAAAAAAAAAAGTGTTACTTCACATTGTTCTGGGCAACCAGTGGGAGTGAGAAAGAGAGAGAGAGAGTTCAAAGCTTGGAACTCTTGTGCTGGAAATGATGGAGAAAGGCTAAGGAGAAGCTTGGGAAAGTGAAGGATTGAAGAGGAGTTCATGATATTGTCAAGAATTCATTAATTGAAGATTTTAGGTAAGGAATTAAAACTCAAATCTTGTAGAATAAATCATCTAGAAGCTGAAATCAAGAGGTAATTGGAATCAATACCTTGTAATTAAAAAGAACTAGCAGGAAGATGATGAAAAAATGAGTTTAGTGTAAGATTATGGAAATAAATTTAGAGAGTAATTAGTTGGGTATGATTCTTGTTATTCTTCATGAAGTTGAAACTTATCTTTACATGCATGTTGAAATTTCAATGTTTTAGATTTAATTCATGTGTAAAAAGGCTTATGAGATTAAATTTGGGTTTGCATGTAAAATCAAGTTAGGACCAAGAGTATAAATTATGATTTCTTAAATTTGTTAAACTTGAGTTCAATTTCATATAAATAGATGAAGTTAGCAAGATGATGAATAAATGGAGTTATGTTCAATTTATGGAAATTAAATTGGAAATCAATTATTTTGACTTTAATTTTGTAATCTTGCATGAAATTAAGCTTCACTGTTACATGCATGAATAAATTTTACAAGTTTAGTACTTTAATGATACATATATCATGGATTTTGAAGGATTTGAATTAGTTCAATCTCATATTTTGAAGAGAAAAAGAAAAAGAAAATGTTTTATGAACATCAAGGTTATGGAAAATTAGAATTAATCCTAATGCTAGTTAAAGCTTTGATTTTATAATTAAATTTTTAATCCATGCATATAGTGTGATTTAAGATTTTATTTAAATTAAACATTTTTTAATTATGAATTAAGTTGAGGTTGCAAATTAAGTTGAGTTTAAGATTATGGAAATTAGTTAAAAAAATTTATAAGAAGTTTCATGACTCCAATTTCATGATTTTAAGGAAAATAGAAAGAACTTGACGCCAATTTTATGTAATTAAAGAGAAAATGAGAAATTGAAGCTATGATCAAATGTATGAAAACTAACTTAGAAATTAATTACTTTGGGTTGAGTTTATTTATCCTAACATGAAATTGAGTTCCAATTGTACGTACATTATGAATTTTTCAAGAGTTTTGAGAGTTTAATTCGTGTTTTAAAAATTGTGGGCTTGAAATTGGGTTTGATATGGAGAAGATGAGTTAAAACTAAATTTGGACAATTGAAGCATGATTTTGAATGAATGATTTCTAATTGAAAGTGTTTATTTAATTATACAATGGTTTTCCGTTTTTGTGTACCAAAAGTACATGTTTTGAGACTTTGAATACCAAATTTGAACTTCAATTGTGATTTTGGAATTTAGAATTTGCGTTGTCTGCTCGAGCGAGGGAAGTCTCGCTTGAGCGTGAAAATTGAGCTCTCAGTAGTTTTTCAAATTTTGCAGTCCGCTCGAGCGCCAAAAGTGGCGCTCGAGCAGAGACCCATTTTCAACATATTTTGAAAAATTGCATTTAGTTCACATTTTTATTCTCATCTCTTTCCAAGGCATTCTAGACATGATTTATGACTCAAGAAAGATTAACGAGCTACCAATCAACATGGATTAGTTAGTTGAAGAATGAATCATTGATGTAGTGGTAATTGTTTAAGAAGCCAAGTAAAAGATCAATCTATTTGGAAGAAGGAGGACTTAGTAATGAAAGAATATGTGAAATAAGAACCTGGCTTATTTGAATGAGAAAGAATCAGCGTAGTAGAACTTCAGACTATTTGGACGAAAAAAGACTAGAAAAGTCAAGTTTGATCAATGAAGGTATTTCAATGTGTTTATGTTATGTGCTTGTGTAGGTCACGTGCCATTGTCTGCCTGGTTTATCTGATATGTCCAGTCTGTGTGATTCGTTTCTGCAACTATCTGTGAGTAATAACTTAGTAAAGTTATGTTCAACTGTATTTATTTTCTGTGTGACAAAATGAGATATGTTTCCTGAAATGATATGTTCTGTACAATGAATAATTGTCCAATTTCTGTTATGTATTCGTGACACCCTTAGCATCATGTGATATCTGTTGGCTGTTACCGGTATCGGAGGTTCCTTTATGGAACTTAAATCTGTCAGCACTTTGTTACCCGTACCGGAGGCCCCGTCATGGGGGCTTAGCTTCTGTTCTGTTACCTGGATCTGGAGGTTCCTTTATGAAACTGGTCATTCGTGACCCTCACGTGTCTGCATCTGTTCTGTATCTGCTCTGTTAATGCTAATGGATGTATCACGTAAACTTAAGCATACCTTATGATTTCTGTATATGATCTGGACAAATTATGAATTTGATTTGAAACTGAATTATGAATTCTGAATCTGTATGGACTCATTCATTGAAACCTCTTTACTCTGTTATTATTCACTGGGCTCTAGCTCACTGTATTATTTATGTATGTAGGTGATCAGGTGCGTGACCAGGCTTAGAGGCATCTGCCTAGAATCTGTTTTTGTCAACCAACCTATGTGCCTCCCGTGGAGGTTTCGGATATGTCAAGTGATTATGGCTATGCGATTTAAAGTTTGAGTTTTGCTTTCTTGTTTGGTTAATCAAGTCTTGTGTATTTTGTAAATGGGGCTAAGTCCCTTTCTGCCTAATCTGTATATATATTACGACGTGAGGATGATGTGTATATATGTACATAAAAAGTTTAAAATTTTTCTGTCTCATATAAGTCTGCACAGCTCAATGGACATTGTATATTTGTTATTTGCTTCCGCTAGCCCCTAATATTATGTTAATTGTCTCAGAGGCCTTCGAAAATCCCAGGATTACTGGCCGGTTATGATGCTAAACCTATAGGGGCGGGTTTGGATCGTGACAATTCAAAACAGTCCTAGAACATGCCAAAACAAGGCCAAAAACATGCTTGAACATAGCTAACATATGCTAGAATAAAAGGGCAAAACACCAAGTAAGCTAGGCCAATGAGCATGATTACACTACAAGTGTAAGAAGCAAATGAAAGATGCTCTAACCAACTAACAACAGAGTTGTATCATGGCAAAATAAGACCAAAAACACACTGAAATAGTAGCCCAAAAGCTTAGGCAAGCTTGCATACATATTGGCTCATGATTGAGGCATAAAACATAACCCCCCAAAGCATTGAAAAAGTGATACACACGAGGGTATGACAGTGGAACATGCTCTGAAATCATATATCAAATGGTGCTAAATCATGCAAATAGCCCAAGCAATGCATGCTAGTGGACTCAAAACACGAAGCTAGTGGAGGGGCTTTACACTGTGGCTATACAAAGCAAAGCATACATGATCAAGACCACCCAAATCAGACCTAGAGCATGTGAAATCATGGCAAAAAGCATGCTGAAATAGAGCCAAAACAAGCTAGCATCATAGGCCAAAGTAGTAAACATGCTAGGCTAGTGAGTGGAATTGCACTACAAGTGCAAGGAGCATGCAAGAGGTAACCAAACCAACCCCAAATAGAGCTATATCATGGCAAAACAAGGCCTGGAACATGCTAAGATAGGGC
Source organism: Camellia lanceoleosa (assembly GCA_025200525.1). Taxonomy (NCBI): domain Eukaryota; kingdom Viridiplantae; phylum Streptophyta; class Magnoliopsida; order Ericales; family Theaceae; genus Camellia; species Camellia lanceoleosa. The sequence goes on from CM045767.1 coordinate 65,926,360, forward strand.
CCCAAGAAGGTAGAAAAATATGCTAACTTGATAAGCCAATAATACATGCAAACAAGGTAAAAAATGAAGGGACCACACCCACCTATTTTGGGTCCCAAAACACACTTTTCACCATTGAAATTCCTTTGGAATTTAGTGGTGAAAAGACCAAACAAAGGTGACCTCAAATGCCAAAAAAGATAGCTCAAAATAAGGCAAAATAAGGCACAAAAGGGGGTAGACCACCCCCAACACCAAAGAGGCCTCAAACAAACACTTCAAACACTTAAAAACAAGAGTTTTTTCAGTTGAAAGTTAAGCCAAAAGAAGCATGCAAAGGTGGCCTAAACTAATACAAAAACAAGCCTAAAAGGGGGTATATGCTTACCCTTGAAGAACCACAGCAAGAACATCCACTTCTGAGGCAAAACCAAAGCTTTTGAGCTTCAAACAAACCTCCAAGTACCTCAGCTCAAGAGTGAAAGTGTTTCACTAGGTGTTTAGTGCAAAAGTGTGAACAAAACTCACTTTTAGGCACAAAATAACACAAACATAGAGAGAGAGAGAGAGAGGGATATGTATAGCCCTAATGCAAATTTATGAACCATGAACAAGAGGGAAGAGGCTCCCTTATATAGAATTTCATGCCTCAAGCTTGTTAGACAAGCTAGAGGCTTGAAGTAATCCCTCCATACACGTGTATGGAGGATGCCTTCTGTGCCCAACAGCTGACACAGCTGGCAAGGAAAATATCTGCAGAAAAAGCAAGAAGGCCGCCGACTAGTTAAAGTGGTCGACTGACCACTCCTCCTAGTCGACCGACTACAAAAAGTGGTCTATAGGGAATAAAACTGGTTGGCAAGGGAGGAAAAGGGTCTGCAGGGAGAGTAGAAGGTAGTGGCAGGCTGCCGACCACCTTAGGTGGTCCACAGACCACCCACCCTAGCTAGCCGACCACCAAAAGTGGTCTACAGGGAGAAAAACTAGTCTACACCCCCGTTCCACCCTCCAGGCAAAGGGTAACAAGGTTTGGTTAAAAAACAAACCAAAAAGGAAGCAAGACAAGAGTCCGCAAGGCAAGGCACTCAGCCGGAAGCCCCGAAAACTAGTCTACGGGTACAAAAAGTGGCCTACGAGAGGGAAAGGTAGTCTACGGCTACAAAAAGTGGCCTACAGGCCTCTGTCTCCCTCTAGGCAAAGGCAGCAAGGCATGGTTCAAAAACTAGGCCAAGAGGAGAAAGTTAAGAGGTCCCAAGACAAGGCGCTCAGCCGAAGGCTCCGAAAACTCAAAACGAGCACAAACATGCACAATCATCAAGCGCTCAATCGATGACATCTGAGTCTTAAGGTCGGTCAAAAATAGGGTGTCTACAGTAGGGTACGGATATGACTGGAGTATACCAATTATTATTATTATTATTATTATTATTATTATTAATTTATAGCTAAACATCCAACATACAAATCAAAGTTTAATATCATAATTAAAAAGAGAAATTACAAAATCAAAATAATTTGTGAATTCTTTCACTTCTTTCGAGTATATAATTTTTTAAATATTCAAATAACAATTTAAAACCATCAATATTATGAAAGCAATTACAATGAAATAAATACATCAAAATCAGTTTATGAACCCAAAATTTAAATGTTTCTTTCTTTTGTCTTCACAGATTTAAATTTTTTTTAATCTTTTATTTTATATAATTCTGATTGTGTCTACTGTAGAATTATATCAGAAAAAAAATCAGATGTTGGACAGATAAAAAAAAACGATAATCAAAGAAGATGAGATTGGCTACAAGAGGAGGTAAGAAAACTCACCGGAAACAACAAAAATCAGATGTTGGACAGATCTGCTTGTTTGCTGCGAAAAAAAAGGGAAAAAAATCTGGAAAAAAAAAAAAACACAAAGAAAGAGGAAAAAGAATCAAAGAAGAAGAGGAAGAGTTGAAGAAGAGAAACTAAGAGAAAATCACCTGAATATTGAGCTTTGCTGTCGACCAGTACGTTGTCTTCAAAGGAGAGTGTAATGGTCGACTATGTTCTTTCTTCAAAATCGTCAAGACTGTGTTCTTTGCTAGAGAGAATCGAATCAAAACAATAAACCTAATTTCAACGTGTTATGTTTTTATTATTACAAAAGAACCCCAAAGTTATTTAATTTTTTAAAATTGACCAAAAAATTGATCAGTTACCCAAACAATTGTTGAAAATCTTATTTTTTTTTAAATTTTTTTTTTTGTCCCGGCGTATCAAAAAACGTACCCATCGTGTACCTGGCTTCTACATATCGTATAAAATGTACCTGGTGCATTTTTGCCATACACATGTACTGGTATGCATACTTGTATCTGATAAGTACATAGTATTTGTATGATAACATTTTTGGAGTACCCGTACTTCATAGGATCCAATTTAAAGCGATATAATAGAAGTTTCATAAAGAGTTGTATTACAAGACTACTTATGTCTATTGAACATAAAAGTTTGCCCTTTTGGCCCCATTTTTTGCAAGAGAAATAATTTCATCGCTTTTTATAATAAATAGAATAATTTTCAATTTCCTAAGCTCTGTTTGTTTGGGCAAAAAATATTTTCCATAAAATGTTTTCCACATTTTATGACATTTGGTATGGAAGAGACTAAATGATGAGTACTCATATGGTTTTCTGTAGCTTTAACTATTATATAGGTGTTGATGATTGCTCTTGGTTCGCTTTACGTCCATTGACCGCAAAATAGCATAGATGACCTTGTGAGCTTCATGTGCCTCTACCAGGATTTCCCATGGAGCAGACCTTTTCCTCTGTCACACTTTTGGTTTAGTGGTTATGGATGTCGCGGCCGTGGGGTTGTGAGTTGCTTTCTAGGCTCCATGTTATTCATCCTCAGTTGAAGCTGGTATTTGCGAGAACGTTTATTATCCTTGGTCGGTCTTGGCGTTGTTTAGCTTGATGTATTGGCCGGTTAGTTAGGCCTTTTATTTATGTGTTACTTTGTTGTAAATTTGCCTATGTATCCTCTCCAAAGTTCCCTTATATCTTTGACGGCTATAAAGCATAAGTATGAGTATGAGTACTGGTATTGGTACGATATGGGTACGTTGATTTGGTAAAATTAAAAAAAAAATAGTGTACGGGTACGACTTGGTACGTTTGTTAAAAAACTATTTATTTTTAATTTAGAGTAATGTAAAAATTTGTTCAATTGTTTAATGTGTTGTGTTTGGTTGTGTTGGTGGCTTGCAATGTATAGTTATTTTAGGTGCTATTTTTAATAGTATTGCTAATGTATCACTCCTAGTTTCTTTGTCTCATTTATTGATGGCATAAGTAACTAGGGGCAAAATATATTAGTAACACATTATGTTAGTTTCTTTGTTTTTGTCTCCCCCCCCCTATTTTAGAGGGAGTGTAGAAAATTGTATGGTTTGTAGGGAGTTGTAGTAGTCTAGAGTATGCTATTTGTAGACTTGTATATTTGATTTTTTATTTTGTGACTTACTTCTCCCCCCCTCCCTCCCTCCCTCCCACCCAAAAAAAAGAAGGTACAACAGAAAACAAAATTCAATAGAAAACATTTTCTTTGGTCAATGGAAAATAAACCTATTTAGAAGGAAAAAATTTTCTACTACCAAAAGGCAGAAACATTTTTCGAATCAAACTTTTATTAATGCCACCACATTACCATCACTACCTTCAGCTCCACCACAACACTACCACCGCTGCCACCGTCACCACCACTATCGCCGCACAACTATCACCATTACCACCCCAACACCTCCAATGCCACCTCCATCTTGCTGCCAACTACCACCACCATTACCGTCGGACAACTATCACCACCACCACAACTATCGCCGGACAACTATCACAACACCACCCCAATACCTCCACTTCCGCCTTGCCTCCCATTACCACTACCACCACTAATGCAACTATTAATATATTAGTTTTAAGAACCAAACCAAACATACGAAAACATTTTGTACGAAAAACATGCCAAAATAAACAAAGTGTAAAAGATAATTTATCAATCAAGAATTTCACATTTTCCTACCCTTTTCTTTTCCCTCCACAAATCCACAAATCCACACACACACACACACGCATGCTATTTTTAACCCAATGAAAAGAAAGTGGAAACACTTCTAACTGAGGCTTTGCCAGATTTTTTTCTACATAAACTTAGAACAAACTAATACCTTGTTTGAAAGGGGGTGGAAATCTAAGAAAATAAGTAATACTGACATCTCATGCAAAAAGCTGTAACCTGAAACATGAGTTAGTTGAGTGTAAAAAAGACAAAATTTCCATCTATTTTACATTGAACTCATTGTACACATTGTGAAAAAACAAAATAAACTTCCTTAAAGTCCCATTCCAAAAAAAAAAGAAAAAGAAAAAGAAAACTATAGATTATGGCTTAATGAATTACAGATAATAGATTTGAAAAAAAAAAAAACAATCAGCAAACCTACAATTTCATAAATCGAAACCCTAAAATCATAAATCAATGGTTTTAGGATTTAATTAAAAAAATGAAAAAATGGAAAACAATTAACGCAAGTATATATGTCTATCAAAAAAGCTATTGTCCTAGATTGATCAATCTAAGATTTTCTGGGTGAGGTGTTTTGTGTTGTGGAGATTGAATTGATGTAGTGTCGATCTAAGTATAAAATGAATCTAAACCACAGATTGATGTTTCTAAGTAAATTCGAGGTAAAATTTATTGGGATTGTAGTATTACTGTATATATAGGTTGAAAAGAAAAACCATATACCAAAAAAAAAAAAAAGTAGAAACTTACCTACTGTATATATAGGTTGAAAAGAAAAACCATATACCAAAAAAAAAAAAAAGTAGAAACTTACCTGTTTAGCGACTTGAGACTCGTCAGAGATGGTGGTGGAGTTGTAGGTCTCGCAGTTCGCAAGCACTAATAGCGCAGAGAGAGAGAGAGAGAGAGAGAGAGAGAGAGAGAGTGAAGAATGAACGAAGAGAGTGAAGAAGCTCTTCTAGGTTTAGTCGTGAAGATGAAGCGAAGACGAATGAAATTTGGGTCTGCACTTAAAAACAGCTACCCTAATTGAGGCCTAATGCCTGACCTGCCCAACTCAATTTTATATTTTTAAGGGAACTTAGCGGAAGGTCCATATTCAAAATTCAAAACTCATTTAATCTTAAAATAAAATATTTGTACCAATTAATCTTACATATTTTTAATTGTTACTTTTTTTTTAAAAATTTAAAGACATTGGTACATTTTATCATTGCTGAACTTTCGTCAGACGGTCACTGGAAGCTCACTGGAATGGCTATCATCATCAAGAAGTTGTCAGAGTATTGCCAGAGTGTTCTGAACATTACTAGAAGTCACTTGAATGTCCAGAACGTCCAATGGACGTTAAGAATGTCGTTGGAAACTCACTGGAATATTTAGAATATTGTCAGAAAAAAATAAATTGAGAAATTAGAGCGAAAAACATAGCAAAATGTGTTAAATATTGATAACTGAATGGAAAAAAATGTAACAACAACAAACAACATCAATGGGAAAAAAACTTATGTTATTTTTCAATTTTTGTAAGATTTAAGCAAATAATCTTTAATATTGATCAAACTGAAAATCAAGCATAATTTTATTAAGCATTTATCTTTATTAATTAAACTAAAAAACATGTTATGAAACTGCAAAATTTTACAGTTTTAAATCATGATTCATTTTAGCACGATTCATTTCAGTACCAAAAAAATTAGAAGTGAAATTTTTTATATTTTTCAACGCCTATAACTAAAACTTGAAAACAATTTGTTCAAAATTTGAAAATTTTCTCCATTAAAACATGAAAAGAGAAGTGTGAAGCAGAGAAAAAGTAGAAAAACTAAGAGATCAAAGGAGAGAGACAGATATAGAGAGAGGATTGTACTCTGGCAATTATTTTTGGTTTAGATCTAGCCGGATTTGATGTAGATCTGAGTAGATCTACATCAGATTTGAGTAGAGCTACTCATCTTCTTCGCTGGAAACTCATCTCCTTTGTCAATAGTGATCACCGATGACTGCATATCAACAAGAGAAAGAGAAGAAAAAAGGCGCGGTCATTGCTGGTAGCCAGATATCAGAAAGAGAAAGAGAAAGAGAAAAGAAGAAAAAGAAGGCAACGAAGACGCAAAGAAAGAAGAGACAAATGAGCAAAAGACTTCTGAGGGTACACAATTCAAATAAGACTTACGGCGGGTAATTTGCCATTTTTTAAATTAGGTAAAAGGAAATTTTTAGTACATGCCATTACGTTTAGGGTTAGTTTGACAACTAATTAAAAGAAGTAAACAGTTAAAAAGTCATTAAAAAAATTTAAAAGTTAAAAAATTATATAAAAAATTAAAGATTTCATTTTCTTTTTACTTTTTGCACATTTTCACGTAAAATGCTAAAAAATATCGCAAACATACTAATTTTTTGGAAAATTTACCTATAAATCCCATTTTAAGAAATGGTCCAAAGGATTTTCTGATAAACCAAATAGTCCCATTGATTTTAAAAAAGTAGATTTAATATATTATTTAAAAATTAAATTTACAATTATACCCTTAATTCTATATATTTCCTTCTCTTTTTTTTTTCTTTTTTTTTCTTCTTTTGTGCTAGAAAGATAAGTTACACAATCTATAATAATCAAATTTGAGATGAATTTTTGTATGAGAATCTTTTTTATTTGGAGAACATTTCAAAAGGAGTACAAAAAATGACTTGAAATGTGGGATTCTTCAAACATTCTAAAAGGATGTAAAATTCTTCAAATATTTCAAAAGGAGTATAAAAACTTTTTAGTAAGCTTTGGACAAATATATAATTTTTCAAATGTAACATTCAAACGTAATACTCAAAAAAAAAAATCATTAGTGTATTTTTCCAAACTTAACAATCCAATATAACACTATAAAAAAACTCCTTATTGTAACACTTTAACGTAACACACAAAAAAATCCTTAGTGTACTTTTTCAAACGTAATACTCCAAAAAAATGATGTGAGATTCGTCAAACCATTCCAAAAAGATGATGGATTTTTCAAACTATTCCAAAAGGAGTTTAAAAATTCCATAGTAAGTTTTGAACAATTGTATAATTTTAAATTGTGAGTATTATGTTTGATAAAAAAAGGTACATTAAGGAGTTTTTGGGCTTGTTTGTTTGTATCTCAAGATATAATTTTTGAGAAAAAAATTCAAAATTTTGTTTGGTTCGAATTTTGTTCGAATTTTTTTTAAAAAAAATTCAAAATCACTTTCTCTTTCCTATACATCAATCAATCACTTTTTCTCTCTTTTATCCTTTTCAATCACTTTTTCTCTTATACACATCTACTCAACCACAACAAAATATCAAATCATCCCAAACTCTCAAACTCCAAAGCTATTTTCAAAATATATAACCAAACAAACCAAAGAAATTTATAAACTCTCTCCCTAAAATATTTTTTGAAAAATTATCTCAAAACACAAACTAAACTCACCCTTAGTGTTTTTATGTGTGTTACATTTGAAAAAAGTACACTAAAGAGTTTTTTTTTTTTGTGTTACAATGGAATGTTACATTTAGGAAAAGTATACTAAGGAGTTTTTTTTTTAGTGTTACGTTGTTACTTTTGAAAAAAGTACACTAAGAAATTTTTTAGTATGTTACATTGAAGTGTTACTGTAATGCCCTGTATTTTATTACTTAGATAACATTATCAATATTCATTAATTAAGTCCATTTACAAATGACAATTCATCTTTTGATGAATTGATAAATAAATAAATATATATGTTCCCTCCTGTTACACAACAGTGTTATTTACATACAAATAACTTGAGGCTTACATCCATATTACATTCAAGAAAAATACTGATCTCTAAACAACAAGTGTATCTATCAACCTCCAAATAAATTCATAAGACTGCATGAGAAGGAAATTCCATGTCATGATATTTGAAATCTTCAATTACCTGTGAAGTTCATCAACGTAGGATGAACACTAATGTTCAGTAGGAATCTCATAGTCCTAAAACAATAACTAACACATAGAAATGATCATGCATACAAGGTGATACTATATAGTAAAGTGACGTTTTGTATACCTAAAATATTATACATAGAGTATCATTTTCTCAAAAATTCATTTGAACATCCAAGAAAACTTTCTACCTTAAATATTATCTTTTATCATCAGAAAAATCATAAGTCTTCTTTGAAAACAAACATACTTAAGAAACAACATCATTTTAAATTTATCAATCCAATTCGAAGACATTCCTCATTTCATTTCCATTTTTTTTTATAACATTAAAGTCCAAGTTCCCCTTATATTAAAAAACAACTGGCATACACTCTATTCCCACTTGTTTATCTGTTACATCACATTAACATTTGCATTATCAATAATAATTCAACGTAACACAAGAAATAATAACCATCACCGCAACATTTCTATCATCAATAGTAACTCGACTTAAATCAAGAATATAAACCCTTCCAATTCCATTTCTCAAATATTTACAATTGATTTCAAATCCCTCTTTTATATATTTCAAAACAAAATTTCAACTCATACATAGCTATAACTATGAAGATACCACATAAACACACTAAATCATAGTTATACAAAGATAAAGGTATTGCTACTTCATTATTTTCTCCTTTTTCTTTCCTAAAACCTCTTATTAAGAAGACTCATCATTTATAAGGTTAAAGGATTCATCCCTCATAAAATCATTCTTCACAAGTTCGCACAAGATTCTTCCTTTTTATTTAAACTTCCAACCCAATTATACCACCATTACCATAAGTCCACAATCCTTAACTCAAACTGATATTACTATTATTCACAAAATAAAACTCATAATCTTCACTTGTGGTCACAAAACAACCCGGTGAGTTCATCATCATCAAGCCCTTACCTAACTACCATTTCATTCAAGTAATTTCTACATGTATTTCTCTTCTATACAAAATCACACAACAAATTATAATTTTATAAGTTCATTACGAGTCATACACATTATCGCCGACTCAACATATTTCTCAACACGTTTCACCTTTTGCCGACTTGGTACCACGGGATAGCGGGCACGCAAAAACATTTTCCCACATTCATCTGGCGATATGCGCAGATAGGGCAATTGGACACCATGACTCTCCGCGCGGGTACCAATTACAACATAACATAACACAACCCAACACAACTTAACTCAACTCAACTCAACACAACTCAATTCAACTCAACACAACACAATTCAACACAACTCAGCTTGACTCAACACAACACAACTCAACTCAACACAACACAACAAAACAAAACTCAACTCAACTCAATTCAACTCAACACATTTCTTAATCTCCAGTTTATCATTTCATCACAAATCTCATATCATCAACACAATTAACAAAATTCAAAATCCCTAAACTCAATACAATCTCATAGCATAACTGTTTTTGGGAAATTTAGAAAACTCGTGACTCGTGCCAAAGGTCACTTGTCTGTCATAACCAACGTATCTCAGCTTGGAAACCTAGGTATGAGAGGGGAAAGTCATGAATTGAGCACTCCACTCACCTGATCAAAGATCAGCCTCTATTAATCATGATGTGAGTTTTATATACAGTATATGCTCTTGTTCTGATTTATTACTACTAAACATTGCTATGTGAGGCACACAAGTATAGACTATTTCTCCCACTTTGGAAATGCTTTGATTTCATGTTTGTTTGAAAAGAGTTTGAATATGCTACTTTGAAAAAGTAAGCTCATATTTAATCAAATCATCCCAATTTAGGCGACATAGCCTTCATCCACAAGCATGCAAGAGGTATATTAAATAAGCACTTAGCCTCATGGTAAATATGCTTGATATGGCAACACAAACACTCATACAATATGCTAAAGCAAAAATGCTTACTTACTACTCAACCGAGGCAAGCCAAAATAGAAGAAATAGTTAGAAAGATGCATGCTCTAATATGCAAGTGACTAATGCAACACATACAAAAATGCAACTACTAGGTTCAATTTTTAACATGTCATGTAAATCAACTCAAAGCATGTGGTAGCGCACGTATTCAAGTAAGTAAGAAATGATAATGATGTTAGAATGATGAACTGAACCTAATGCATGCAAACATGGATGCAACACACGGCAATGATATGAAGCGAGAGGGGAAAAAAATGATGCTACCACAATAAGCATATAAATAAATGTGAGAAAGAAATGGGGGTCGAAAGACATACAAATATTACAAGTGTTACAAATTTGCCCTCGCACAAGAGGATCCGAATAAATGTCCTAATTAAACTATCATTGTAACAACAAATTAATTAACTGAATTAACTAGCTATTACAAAGTCGAAGGAATTTAACTAATTAATTACAACACATTAATTAATCTAAAGGCTACAAGCGAATGAACTTGAACGGGAAGCGAAGAACCATATGTGCGCAACCGAGAACATCTTCCCGGAAACCTCTCTGTTTGCTGCCAAGTTCTGTTCTGTTTTGCAGTTAGAAATTTATTCTATTTTTGCCTCAGCTTCTGCTTTGTTCTGCCACAAAAATGACATTGCTTGCATAAACAATGGTGGCCGGCTAGTCTTGAAAAGTGGTCGACCAGACAAAACGGTGGCCGGCCGGCCGTTTTTGGGTTCTACCCTGCTGCCACAGAATTGAAACAAAGCAAAAATAGAGTGTTTTTAGGGGATGTTTATCCTTTATGCCCTTCTCTATCATGAAATTGATCAAGGACGGAGTACATTTGATTCACAAATCATCAATCATTGCAAGTTTGTTGTGTGATGATCTATGAACTGATAAGACAAAAGCTCAATTAAGGGAAATGAAAGACCAACAACATCTCTCCCCTATCATGGAGTTACCTTAAGGGAAGTGGTGGACATTGTTTCTTGAATCATTGAGCATCACTAAAGAGTATGTCATGATTTAAGATGCAATGGGTTCAATATAAAGTCCGATTGAACCCAACCAGATTTTATGACCTTTTTTTACCTCATTATTCCAACTTTATTAGCCTCTTTTACATTACCTTCTATTTTCTTATCTTTTCTTTATTTTGTCCAGGAGTGATAATTACGTCCACTAAGTGCAAAAAGAGATAAAGAGAAGTGTTAAACAAGAGGTTGTGCTTAGCATGAAAGAGATGTAATGCCTTAGTAATGAACTTCCGAATAGATTAAACCATTAAGTATGGAAAGTCTCTTTCTCATGCCTTGAGCAACAACCTAGTGTTTTAAGACAACTCTTAACCTAAAGAAAGCAAAGAAAGGAGGGAGGTTGCAGAGATAATTATGCAAAGGTGATTATTACAAGTGTGAATATTTACATGAAAACTATGTAAAGAAAGCTATCAACTCAAATAGATTGGTGTCTATGGCCTAAATAACCAAATCTATCAGGACTTACAATAACACAAGCATAGTATTCAAAGCATAAGCTAAATAAAGACACTAAACAACCCCTAAATAGCATAAAATAGTGTTGAAAATTAATTTGAAAAGTTAGAAAAACTAAACAAAAATGGAAGAGAACAAAGCTAGGAAGCAAGCCTAAGGAAGGGTGGCTAACCCCTCCACTTTTTGGACCTTTAAATCACATATTGAAAGCTTTGAAAAACAGTAGCTAAAAGCAAAGAAACAAGTGCAAAAACAAGGATATAAGCTATGGGATAAGGTTCATGAAATGGTGGTTAACCCCTCCACCTTTGGTACCTTTTAAATCACAAGTTTCAACACTTAAAATCAGTCCAAAACAGTGTATAAACACCAAGAGAAAGAGAAGAGAAGAGTAGTGTAAACAAGGCAAAATATGGCAAAGATTATACCTCTTGAAGAAAGGATACTCTTTAGTTCACAAACCACAAGATGATCACTCTCAAGAGCTGAAATTTATGTTCAAGAATCTTAGCAAGAAGCCTCAAGTTTTGGCTTAGGAAGTGTATGGATAGTGTATGTATATTGCAAGAGACAGAGGTAGTGTGCGGAGCAAGCTATAGGCACTTGGCAATTTTTTCTAACCTAAAACCATGAGGGATGGTCTAGTGCTAGGTTTTATTCTTGGCAATCCCGTTTGACAAAACTTCTCTCAGTTGTACTTGTTTTCACATTTTTATTTCAGTGAGGCTATGAGTTTTTAGATGTGAATCCAACTCAAATTGTGCCTTGCAGAGAAGTTTGTGGTGCTAATTCTTTCATGATCGCCACTTTGTTGACTATGACAGGGATCGAGTTGTTCGGTCAGCTTGCGGAGGTCCAGGGGGTAGCGCTCCTTAGCGGGTCCGAGGCAGCGCCACGGTGGGGTTAAGGGGAAGCGCCCCCGAAGCAAAATGCAAAAATGCATTCGAAGTTACCTGTCGACTCGAGCGGCCGTTTGTACGCTCAAGTGGAGAATGTTAGGTTCCACTAGTTTGACTTGTTTGCAAATATACTGTGAGGCGTGTTTTTATGCTTGAGCGTCCATTTCCCCGCTCGAGTGTACATCCTGGTTTGGAACACGCAATATAGAGTCCCCGCTCGAGCGGACCTCGCAATCTCAGCTTCTATAAAATCTCAAGTTGCTCCAAATCTGGGGTTACGTTTTTCAGATCTTCTTTGAGGGTTTTAAGGTGTTCTTTTGAGGCTATTTTGCTAGTTTTCTTTGATGTTTGATTTGATTAAGTATTCTACTCATAGTTTAAGAAGTATACATCAAAGGATTGTTTGTTTATTCAATACAAAAGAGAGGGTTTGTAGACAGGCCCGCGGGGGGACCTCGCTACATCTCGGACTCGAATTTGTGTCACGGTTCTTAATCTTGAACCAAAGAGTCCAAATCCGGCAAATCGTTTTGAGAAAATAGATTTTTTTTGAAAGAAGTGCCAAACATGGACTGCTTTGCCAGATACAGAGTCGCTACCTAAATATTTTATTTTTGGGAAATTTAGGAAACCCTGACTCGTTTGCCTAAGGCCACGTGTCCGTCATCACCAAAGTTGCCTCGGCTCGGGAACTTGGGTACGATTGGAGAAGGTCACTTCGTGAGCACCCTTCGCCTTGATCAAAGATCGGCCTCTACTAACCATGATATCTATTTTTGAAAACATTGTGTGTTCTTATTAGGTTATTAGCCTAGGTTACTATGTGATGCGACAAGATACACGTATAGATCGAGTCGTTCAATTGGAACAAAACACTTCATGTTTGTTTGTGAAAATGGTTTGCTACCGCAAGTAGGCTTAAAATGCGGATTTTGCCACCCTCGGGTGGGCTTAGAAAACATGATTTTGCCATCGTCTAGTGGGCTTAAAACAAACATTTGATGAATTGTTCCAATCCAAATAACCCAACCTCCACCCAGCATCCAAGGTGTATATCACATAAGCAGTTAGCCTCATGGTAAGCATGCTATCATGGCAGTCACTCACACGCATGCAAGGATACTAAAGCATAAAACTCACCGAGTACTCCAAGCCAAAACAGAAACCGATTAGAAATCCATGCATGATCCTAAGTATACAGAAATGCCTAATGCAACACATGCAAAAATGCAACTATAGCAGGCTCGGCTATTCTAAACATGGCATATGAGATGCAACAGCTATCAAGTATTCAACTCGGAATTGAAATATAGATGCAGTTAGTATGATGTGCCGAGCCCGGTGCATGCAAGACAGATGAATGGGTGCAAACATGCTATCATCAGTGCTAATTGAAACATGCCCTAATCTAACCATCATAAGCAGGTAAATAAAAGGGAGAAAGACGTGGGGTTGGAAGACATACATCACACACACGCACACTTATTACAACATTGCCCTCGCACAGAGGGTCCAAATAAATAGTACAGTCCAAATAATACAGTCCAAATAATATAGTCCAAATATGTACAAATCCCTAATTAATTTACAAATTAACTAAGAAAAATAATAAACTGGCATGCAAGTCAGGGACTGTCTTGACTCTTCTCTAGATGATGAATGATGCATGTCTGGGTTGCCTTGTGCAGAAATCCACTGCGATGTCCCAATTAGCCTCTGTTTGTAATTGTTTTTGGAATACGTGCCAAGCTCCAGAAGGCTGCTGATTCTTGATTTGCTGCAACAGAGAGTAAGAAAGGGGCATGACAATGTATTTTCACATATGTATGCATACCTCGATCCTCGTGCCACCAATCACGCATCTCGATGCATGATGGCCGAGGAGTCGAATTGCACAACTCAATATGAAATGAATGCACATATGAACACAATAAGACCTAACTCCATCATGGATAATCCGGAGTGTCGGTGAGTGGGGAATTGAGATACGTTCCGTCACTCGGAGTACGAAACGCCCATCGTTTCCCGTGCTCGGACTAACTCCTATCCCAAACACAATGCAATATGCATGACATGCATGAAATGCAACTAAGATACAACTTAACATGCACAATGCTATGAAATGGCATACACGATGCACAAGATAACATGGCATACGCAATGCGCTAACATACAGCCTAGCATACACAATGCTATGGAATGAAATGGCATACACAATGCATAATGGACTTACACCAACATGAGTGGACCTCAGCCACACTCACATAAGAGGCCATTAGATGAAAATGAGATACTCGAAATGCGTGCACACGTGCACGCAAACCGATGATCGATCCTAAGGCACCGAATGCCACTCTAACACGACACATGGCAAGACATGGAATATGACATACTAGCATGCAAATTTCAGTAGCAAAAATTGATGCAAAACAGCCCCGAAACATGGCAAAAGTGCACCCGATGCATGAAATGAAACCCGAAATCCAAAATAGGCGCATGGAATGACTTATAGCTATACAAAGCATGCATTATTTGAAGATGAAGAATGAAGACAGAATCAAGAAAGTCCCAAAATATGCATATTTTCAGTTTCAAGAAAGTCCAAAAAGTGAACACAAATAGGGTTAAGTTAACATGCAAAAACGGCCCAAAAAGAGAGATAATGAAGCAAGTAGCAGCTTCTGGCCCCAAATGGCCAAGAGCCCTTCAACAAAGTTGAAGAGGGGCTCAAAAAATGGCATTTTACAGTTAGTGACAAAACCCAAAACAGTGCAAAAGCAAGCCTAAAATACTATGCAAGATAAGGCCAAAATGAGGGCTTCAACACAAAGTATACAAAGGATGTCTCAAACAGCAAAATACCTTTAATGAAACATGAATAGGGGGTCAAAATAAGGCTATTTACAGTTTGGACCAGAGCCCAAAAACAGAAGCACAAGGGGCTAACAAATCATGCAAAAATAAGGCCAAAAGAGGGATACAAAGGCAAGTGGCAAATGGAAGCCTCAAACAGTGAGGATCCCTTAAAAAATGTTGAAGAAAGGCTCAAAATAAGCCATTTTACAGTTTACAACATACCTCAAAACAGTTTATACATAGGCCTAAAATGCTATGCAAGGAAATGGCATAAAAGAAAGGTAAAGAAGAAAGTGCCACAAGGAAGCCTCAAACAGTGAGAGGCCCTTAAAAAAACATGAAATAGAGCTAAAAAAAATGCTATTTTCAGTTAGGGTCGGAGCTCAAAAAAGTAAGCACAAGGAGCTAGAATATGAACCAAGAAAAGGGTCAAAAAGGGGAGAAGAGGACTTACCCTTGAAGACTAATCTTTGACAGCCTTTTGGACCAAAATACAGCACTCTTAGGCTTTGAAGAACAACCTCAAGCTACTGGAATGAAAGATGGAAGGGTGGGACTATGGGTTGGTGAAGAACCAAGGGGGTTTTTAAGGCTTAGAGTAGAGAGAAAGAGAGATTTAATGTGAGAGCTCCAAACCAAAATTTTATAACCCCTAAAATCGGAGCTGGGGGGGTGTTTATATAGGCAAAAGAGTGGGGAAAATGGGGGGAAATTGAAATTGAAATTTCCCCCCAAAAAGGCCAAAAAGTGAGATAAAGAGGCAAGTGGTAGCTTATGGCCTCAAATAGAAGAGAGCCCTTCAAATAAGTTGAAGAGGGGCTCAAAACAAGACATTTTTTAGTTTATGACCAAGTCCAAAACAGCTCACAAGTAAGCCTAAAATACCATGCAAAAATAGGTCTAAAAAAGAGTTAAAGAGACAAGTGATAGTAGGAGACCTCAAACAGCAAAAGGTCCTTAATCAAACATGAAAAATAGCTCAAAATATGACTATTTACAGTTTGGGTCGAAGCCCAACAATGCTTGAAAGCAAGGCTCGGGGGCCAAAACGCGCAGCTCGGGGCCCCGAAAATTGACTGTTAGGCACCGGAAGTGGTGTTCGACCACGAAGTCGGTCTCTCGAACCACAGTGTCCTTCAAAAGGGAGGAAATAAGGTATATGCCAAAAATCAAAGCAAACGGTGGTGGTTAAGCAGTCCCGAACCCAGGCACACGGTCGTCGGCTCCGAAAAACTAGAAACCGGGCTCTAAACGGGAAAAATGACCTACGACCACGAAACGTAGCCTACGGCCACTGAGAGATGATCTACGAGACCTCTCCCTCCCTTTGGGAAGAGAAAACGGAGAAAACGGAGCCTGGTTCACAAACCGAGGCAAAGCACAAAAGAGTCCGGAAGTCCGGAGGCAAGGCTCGCAGCTGGGACTCTGCAACCTCAGAATGAGCACAATATGCAACATCACCAAGCGCTCAATCGGTGACGTCTGAGTCTTAAGGTCGGTCAAAAATGGGGTGTCTACAAGGTTGTTTTTCGATGGATTCTGTGGAATTCGAGCCTGAAGCTTTGGTGGATTCTAGAGTGGTTCATCGTCATGGATTCCACATCGGTGTTGTGGATTCAACGTTGGGCAAGAAAATTCCGAGGTGACGACGGGGCTGGAAGAGGCACATAGGGGTCAGTTCGATTCGGGCGTGGATTCGCTAGGTAATTGAGAGTACACCTATGTAATTCCTTTATGTCTTTTTAGTAGATTGCTTTGTGGCTCTTGCCCGTTTTTTTTTTTTTTTATCACAATTGGAGACGCTCCAATTGTGGTTTGTCCACATAAAATCGTTGTGTTAGTTTGTCTTGATTGTTTGATTGGGATTGTTATTTATTGTTTAAAATTAATACATAATCACAAATCAACATCTAGGGGATTTCTAGGTTTTTCTCAAGTATTTATAGAAAAACACAATCTTATGTTAGAAATATCTGTATAAAGACAGTTGGTGCAAGGCATGCACATGGAAGATAGCTGGCTGCAAAATATCTGTATGTCATTGAATATGGCCGGCCAACCAATATTTTGTACAACCAACTCATTAATTGGCTCCTACTCATTTAATTGACTGGCCAGCCAATTGTTTTTGGCCCTACTAGTCATTATTTGGCCCAGCTGCTCATTAAGTAGTCAGGCTAAAAAAAGGGATTTGGTCCAAATGGGGTAGAAGGCTTGGGTTTGAAGCGTAAAACCTAATTCTCTTGCTAAAGATTCGAACAATTTGCACAATGTAACTTTCATCATCGAGTGTTCGGATTGAGGTGCCCAAGTCTTAAGGGCGGTCAAAAAAGGGTCTCTATATGTAGCAATCCCGATTTCAATCCTTCTTTTATGTTTTGCCACTTCGACTTAGTCGGTTGGGGGTCGAGGGGGCAGCGCCCCTTGGCGGATCCAAGGGCAGCACCCTGGCGAGGGTCGAGTCGCCGGCCACCGAGGTTCCATGGGCGCCTGGGGTTGAGGCGGTGCCCTCAAAACAAAAATTCAAAATGCATTCGAAGTTACTTGATCTGTGCCAACAATTCACTACTTTATAAGCATTTGGACACAAAAATGTTTCCTCTCTCAGCGATGTGGGACTCAAAGAGTGGACAAAAGTGTTGTGCCAAACGACGTCGTTTGGTGTGTTTGTTGGAAGTCCCACATCGATTACAAGATACATTTTAAGGTGGACAAACTTTTATATAAGTGCAAGTGCAGAGGGTTAGCTTATCAGCTTCTATGGTTCTTTTTTGGTTTAATGAGCCATTACGAACCGAGCTCGAGTTATAAATTTTAGTTGTGCCAAGCTGGATTTTGGCCATAGTTTCATTGGGATTTTGGCCATAGTTCATTCACCAAAGTTGTGTAATTTCGTGAGGGCTTTGTGGTGTGTGGTAGAGATCGAGTTTCATCTCTTTTCATCTTCTCCATTTGAGCTCCGAATTTGAGGTAGAGATTCCTACTCATTCTTATGTGTTTTAACATAAATGTTGAGTTATTTGTATAGATGGTTTGATTTGGGAACTTAAGGTTGGAGACGTAAAATGTAGAAAATAGGGGTTTTGTTCAATTGACTCATACCTATGTGTTTTGCATTTAAAATGGAGATTTTTGATGTTTTTGATAATATTTGAGCCTTTGGGTCAATATTGAGAAAAGAAAGGGAAAAATGCCATGTTTGGGTATATTTGGGTCATTACTGTAATTAATGATAATTAATACATAAATATGAAATTGAGTTGGAAATAGTAAAATCGACTCAATATGAGGTAGAATGGTGGAGTTAGATTCTTTAATCACTCACTTTGAAAATGTTGAGATTATATATATCTGTTGTAGCATTTATTTTCTGTTTAGAAATAACTGCTTTGGGCTATCGGTGGAGGATAGTCTTGACTGTTGTAGACAATACATGATAATTAGGCAAACTAAAACTAATCAGTTGAATATGTCATCGAATATGACGGTTGGAATAATACATTGAATTTATGTATTAATTGATTATGTATATGATATGTGTTTATATACATTGTATTGTGTGGGAAGAGATAGGGGATGTACTCCACGGTTTAGGGAAAGATAGGGGATGAACTCCTAAATCGGATATTATTTGGGAGGAGATAGGGGATGTACTCCATTGATACATCAAATAAGTGTATCTATTAAAGTATTGATATAGCAAATCTGTATATCATATATGAAGTATGGAAGTGTTTTGTTTGATATTGTTACAGCAAATATGTATATCTATTGTGAAGTACGAAATGTTTAATTTGAGTCTTTATCTCAATTGAAATGGAAGTACTATTGATATGAGATGTAATCTCACTTAAAGGGTATGGCCAGGTTCTGAGCCAGGATTATGAATTAAGAAATGGTAATTATTATGAAACATGGATGCATTTATCATGTAATTGAAATGGATTATGAATGGATATATGTGAGTCAAACATTTATCGAATGCTCACGTTTTAGTTATTGCCCATATTATGTTTAGCATATCTCTACTGGGCTGTTAGTTCACCTTATATGGAAATATCATTTTCAGGTGCAGGTGAGATGTTACCTCCAAGGCAATAGCATGGATGGACTCTCGGGAAGCAAGAGCTTCCTAGTTATGCTTTATGTGTGCATGAGTGTTATTTGTAAAGCCAAGGGCTTAATGTGTAATGAGCAAGACTCTATTTGTGTAACCAAGCAATGTCTTGGAAAGATGAAAGCCTATATGGCATTTAATTGCTTGCTAAACAGTGAACTCTGATATATGAATTTATGATGTTTCTTATATTTATTCCGCATATGAGTTATCTTTATTGCAATATTTTGAGGCTTGACAACTTGGTATCAGAGCGTACCGGGTTCGAATACTTTGGGTACGTGGGAAGTGATTAGTATCACAATGGGTTTGTCTCGCTTGTTAGAGACTTAGATGTAATGTTATGTGATTATGTGATAACATGCTTATGTGACTATATGGGTATGGGATTTAGTTTCTAGGATGTTGGTTGGATCCTTGGGTTTCTATGAGTTTTGTCAGAAAAACACTTGATCAATGCTATTTCTAACTAGAACTCTTGCAACGCCTCGGGACTATCATTATCCGGAAATGAAATTCATATGTGCTTATGTGATTATGTGCTTACGTGGAATGAATTACAGTTGTCCATGCGTTAGGACGCGAGTGTTTTAACTTCGGCACATTTATGAATATGCTAATGTTCTTCGTTACCTTTTTATTAGGATGTCAGGACGAGGACGTAGCGGTAGGCGAGGTAGGCCTAGGAGGCAAGAGGTGCCTATACCGGATGAGATTCCGACACAGCAGGAGGGTGTTGGTCAGGCTAATGTGGCCGAGCCAGCGGGTCAGCAGGCCATGGGTGCCTTAGCCCGCGAGATAGCAGGAGCATTGAGGGAGTCCATGGGCATTCTCAGAGCTGAGAATCCAGTCAGGCCCGGGTTGTTGATGCAGGACCTTCCTTTATGAAGAGGGAGTTTTTCCAGTCTAATTCGGATGAGTTTGTCGGGAATCCGAAAGAGCCATTGAAAACTGATGAATGGCTCAAACAGATAACCAAGACGTTTGAGATGCTTGGCATCGAAGACGAGGCTTTGAAGGTGACCTTGGCATCCTTCCAACTTAAGGGAGATGCGGGTCAGTGGTGGAAGTACATGAGGGGTCGTATTGGTGGCACGTGGGAGGCTTTTGTAGATGTTTTCCAGGAGAAGTTTCTATCTCCAGCTGTCAAGGAGAAGTTGAGAGACTAGTTTTGCCAGCTGAAGCAGCTGAGTTTATCAGTAGCCGAGTTTGAGGCCGCATTTACCAGTCTATCCAGGTTTGCACCTGAACTTGTGGCGTCTGAGGAACGCCGCTGCCTTGAGTTTGAGAAGAAGTTGAGGCATGGCCTCAAGATGAGAGTTGGGGGTTCTATGACCCGAGATTATGGGCGCTTTGTAGATGCTGTGGCCCATATGGAGAGTATGATGCAGAAGGAGGAGGAGAGGCAGAGGGGCTCCAAGAGGAGTCAGGATGGTCAGGGAGATGGTAGGAGGCATAGGGGTTCTAACTTTCAGCAGTCCCAAAGAGCTTTTGCTAGATCTACCTTTCCAGTGCCGAGTTCAGGTTCTGGGAGAGGCAGTCAGGGAGACGTTACTTGCTTCAAATGTGGTCAGCTGGGCCACAAGTCTCCAGTTTGCCCGCGGAAGGGAGGAGGGCAGAGAGCAGCTTCAGCTTCGGCTCGACCTCAGAGCCAGAGTCAGAGTAGAGACCAGCCACTGTCTTGTTACCAGTGTGGTCAGGCGGGGCACCTGAAGAGGTTTTGCCTGCAGTTGAGTGGCATATCTGGTGCATCTGGTTTGAGGCAGACTCAGAGTCATCAGCCAGCTCAGTCAGTTCAGGGCTCGAGGGCCAATCAGGTGGCTTCATCGTCCCAGTCTGTGCAGCAGCCTTATGGTTTTAGGGGAGAACAGGTAGATCAGAGACCGTCTAGGCGCGTGTATGCTGTTACCGCGCAGGATCCTGTATCGGCTCCAGCTGTTGTGAGAAGTACTTTTTTGTTTTGCAACTCGGTTGCTAATGTGTTAATTGATACGGGAGCATCCCATTCTTTTATATCTGCTGCATTTGCATCTGTTTTGGGATTGGAGTTGTCACAGTTAGCATCTCCTATATGTGTAGTATCACCTATTGGGAGTGAGTTGATTTTGAAACACGAATGTAGAGGTTGTGATATAGAGGTCGCTGATCGTCGGCTTCACTTTCCTTTTGTAGTTATGCCTATGTCGGGATTTGATGTTGTTTTGGGTATGGACTGGTTATCGTCATACCGAGCAATTATTGATTGTTACCGCCAAAGGGTCACAGTATGTACCTTGAGCGGGGATTGTTTCCATTTCTTGGGGGATCGGGTTGGTAGTGTTTTGCCACCGATGTATGATCCATGAGGGCGGAATGAGTTGAGTGGTCTTCTTGCTAGCCTTTTGAGTAGTGAGTGTGATAAGGCCCAGACTGTGTTGCCAAGAGTGGTTTGTGAGTACTCGGACGTTTTCCCCGAGGATCTTGTTAGTTTGCCACCTCACAGAGAGATTGAGTTCTCTATTGACCTAGTGCCCGGCACGGCGCCAATTTCTATGGCACCATATCATTTTGCCCCAGCCGAGTTGGTTGAGTTGAAGATTCAACTCCAAGAGTTGCTAGATAAGGGCTATATTCGTCCTAGTGTTTCGCCGTGGGGAGCACCGGCCATTTTTGCTAAAATGAAAGGTGGTGCTTTGAGACTCTGTATCGATTACCGGAAATTGAATCGGGCTACGGTCAAGAATAAGTACCCTATGCCTCGTATAGATGATCTATTCGACCAGTTGAAGGGTTCCCGTTGTTTCTCTAAGATAGATTTGAGATCAGGTTACCACCAGTTGAGAGTCAGGGAGGAGGATATTCCGAAGATGGCATTCCGTATGCGGTATGGCCACTATGAGTTTCTGGTGATGCCATTTGGGCTCACCAATGCACCGACAGTCTTTATGGATTTGATGAACCGGATCTTCCGGGAATTCTTGGATCGTTTTGTGGTCGTTTTTGTGGACGACATTCTTATCTATTCACCTTATGAGAAAGAGCACGAGGAGCACTTGAGAGTGGTGCTTGAGTTACTTAGAGCCCATAAGCTTTATGCCAAGTTTGGGAAGTGTGAGTTCTGGCTAGGAGAAGTCAAGTTCATAGGCCATGTGGTTTCTGGGGAAGGAGTGTCTGTTTATACATCCAAGATTGAGGCAGTGCAAGATTGGGCACAACCTAAGAGTGTGTTTGAGATCCGTAGTTTTCTGGGATTAGCTGGGTACTACTGACGGTTTGTGCAGGATTTCTCCAGGTTAGCTTCGCCGTTGACTAGACTGACTCAGAAGGGAGTCATATTTGTATGGAGTGAGACTTGTGAAAAGTCGTTCTAAGAGCTGAAAGTTAGATTGACCACCGCTCCGATCTTGATTATTCTGGAGAGATGGTTGGGTTATGCAGTCTATTATGATGCCTCACGAGAGGGTTTGGGTTGTGTGTTGATGCAAGAAGGGAAAAATGTTGCCTATGGCTCACGTCAGTTGAAAATACACGAGAATAATTACCCTACGCATGACCTAGAGCTAGCAGTAGTGATCTTTGCCTTGAAAATCTGGAGGCATTACCTTTACGGTGAGAGATTCGAGGTGTTTTCGGATCATAAGAGTCTGAAATATCTGTTTACACAGAAAGACTTGAATTTGAGGCAGAGGAGGTGGATGGAGTTCATTGAAGATTATGACTTCGAGTTGTATTATCATCTGGGAAAGGTCAATGTGTTGGCCGATGCCCTTAGCAAGAAATCTGTTGGTGACGTAGCTAGTATAGTAATCAGGGAATGGGAGATGTTGGGTGCACTTGGGGAGTTTGATTTGCTTCTGGGCGAATCCGTTGAGGCTACAGCCTTGTTTTCTGTTGTTGCGCAACCTACACTTGTGACTCGAGTGTTAGAGGCACAGAGAGGTGACCTTGAAGTGGAATCCTTCCGAGAGAAGATCTCCAATGGGAAGGTTGAGAAGGGTTTGTCTGAGTATCCCGACCAGAGTGTGAGATATCGAGACCGATTGTTTGTGCCGGAGTCCTGCCGAGAGGAGGTACTCCGAGAGTTTCACCATTCACGCCTTGCGGTGCATCCGGGAGGCACTAAGATGTATCGGGATTTGGGTCGCCAGTTTTGGTGGCGGGGAATGTTTTGGTGGCGGGGAATGAAGAGAGATGTGGCAGTTTTCGTGTCTAAGTGCCTTACTTATCAGCAAGTGAAGGCCGAGCATCAAAGGCCAGCGGGTTTGTTACAGCCCTTGTCTATTGCCGAGTGGAAGTGAGAGCATGTCACTATGGACTTCGTTGTAGGTCTTCCGAGGACTCAGCGGAGTAGTGATGCTATTTGGGTGGTTGTAGACCGGTTGACTAAGTCGGCGCACTTCATTCCTATACGCATGAGAGATTCGGTAGATCATCTTGCCGACTTGTATATTCGGGACATAGTGAGGTTGCACGGGGTCCCAGTGACGATCGTCTCAGATAGAGATCCTCGTTTTACTGCTAGGTTGTGGCAGAGCTTGCCGAGTGCCTTGGGCACTAAGTTGACCTTTAGTACGGCTTATCATCCTCAGACTGACGGGCAGTCCGAGCGTACTATTCAGATCCTTGAGGATATGCTTCGAGGTTGTGTCCTTGACTTTAGTGGGACGTGGGAGAGGCACTTGCCCTTGGTAGAGTTTGCCTACAACAACAATTTCCAGTCTAGTATCGGTATGGCACCGTTTGAGGCCTTGTATGGCCGACCGTGTAGGTCTCCAGTCTGTTGGGCTGAGGTGCGTGATGCACCTTTGTTGGGTCCGGAGTTGGTGAGGGAAACGACGAAGAAGGTTGAGCTTATCCGTAGGAGGCTTGTTACAGCCCAGGGTCGTCAGAAATCTTATATCGACCGTAGGAGGAGACCTTTGGTGTTCGAGGTGGGTGATCATGTCTTTCTGAAGATATCACCTAGGCGGGGATTGATGAGGTTTGGGAAGAGTGGGAAGTTGTCCCCTCGGTTTATTGGTCTTTTTGAGATCCTTGAGAGGATTGGCAAGGTTGCCTATCGTTTAGCTTTACCGCCACAGTTGTTCGGGGTACATGATGTGTTTCATGTTAGTATACTTCGGAAGTATGAGCCGGATCCATCCCATGTGCTGGATTGGACCGATTTGGGAGTTGACAAGGATATCTCGTATGAGGAGAGACCGGTTCGGGTCTTGGATAGGCGGGATCAAGTCTTGCGAGACAAGACCATTCCCTTGGTAAAGGTTTTATGGAAACATCACAGAGTGGAAGAAGCCACTTGGGAACGTGAGGTGGATGTCCGTGAGAAATATCCGGACTTGTTTGTAGATGCTTAACTTTATATCGGGATTTTGTAATACTATTGAACTTTAAGAGCATTATATATGTCTTAAGTTGTAAAACATTGTATATGTTTTGGTTTATGGAGATATTTTGAAACTTGCCTCGAAATGGAAGTTTATTGTAACATTGTATATGTTGAATGTATTATAGAAATGGAATATATCATGAATATGGAATATGATATAGAAATGTGGAATAAATGTTGAAATTATTGAATTTCAAGGAAAAGCATGCTAATAATGCATATTGAGTATATATTGTGAAATGTCTCTTGAATAGAGATGGAATGACCGGTAATGGGTCGAGTTGTTGGGTAATGAATTGTAATATTGTTGAGAAAAAAAAAAACTTGTTTGAAAACTTGTACTTAATTTCGGGAATGAAATTTCCTAAGGTGGGGAGGTTGTAGCAATCCCCGTTTCAATCCTTCTTTTATGTTTTGCCACTTCGACTGGGCCGGTCGGGGGTCGAGGGAGCAGCGCCCCTTGGCGGATCCAAGGGCAGCGCCCTAGCGGGGGTCGAGCTGCCCAGTCAGTTCGTAGGTTCCAAAAGCAGGGCCCTGGCAAAATGCATTCGAAGTTACTTGATTTGTGCTAACAATTCACTACTTTATAAGCATTTGGACACAAAAATGTTTCCTCTCTCAGCGATGTGGGACTCAAAGAGTGGACAAAAGTGTTGTGCCAAACGACGTCGTTTGGTGTGTTTGTTGGAAGTCCCACATCGATTACAAGATACATTTTAAGGTGGACAAACTTCTATATAAGTGCAAGTGCAGAGGGTTAGCTTATCAGCTTCTATGGTTCTTTCTTGGTTTAATGAGCCATTACGAATCGAGCTCGAGTTATAAATTTTAGTTGTGCCGAGCTGGATTTTGGCCATAGTTCCATTTGGATTTTGGCCATAGTTCATTAGCCAAAGTTGTGTAATTTCGCGAGGGCTTTGTGGTGTGTGGTGGAGATCGAGTTTCATCTCTTTTCATCTTCTCCATTTGAGCTCCAAATTTGAGGTAGGGATTCCTACTCATTCGTATGTGTTTTAACATAAATGTTGAGTTATTTGTATAGATGGTTTGATTTGGGAACTTAAGGTTGGAGACGTAAAATGTAGAAAATAGGGGTTTTGTTTAATTGACTCATACCTGTGTGTTTTGGGTTTAAAATGGAGATTTCTGATATTTTTGATAATATTTGAGCCTTTGGGTCAATATTGAGAAAAGAAAGGGAAAAATGCCATGTTTGGGTATATTTGGGTCATTACTGTAATTAATGATAATTAATACATAAATATGAAATTGAGTTGGAAATAATAAAATCGACTCAATATGAGGTAGAATGGCGGAGTTGGATTCTTTAATCACTCACTTTGAAAATGTTGAGATTATATATATCTGTTGTAGCATTTATTTTATGTTTAGAAATAACTGCTTTGGGCTATTGGTGGAGGATAGTCTTGACTGTTGTAGACAATGCATGATGATTAGGCAAACTAAAACTAATCAATTGAATATGTCATTGACTATGACGGTTGGAATAATACATTGAATTTATGTATTAGTTGATTATGTATATGATATGTGCTTATATACATTATACTATGTGGGAGGAGATAGAGGATGGACTCCATTGATACATCAAATAAGTGTATCTATTAAAGTATTGATATAGCAAATCTGTATATCATATATGAAGTATGGAAGTGTTTTGTTTAAGATTGATACAGCAAATAAGTGTATCTATTAAACTATTGATATAACAAATCTGTATATCATATATGAAGTATGGAAGTGTTTTGTTTCAGATTGATATAGCAAATAAGTGTATCTATTGAAGTATTGATATAGCAAATCTGTATATCATATACGAAGTATGGAAGTGTTTTGTTTGATATTGTTACAGCAAATATGTATATCTATTGTGAAGTACGAAATGTTTAATTTGAGTTTTTATCTCAATTGAAATGGAAGTACTGTTGATATGAGATGTAATCTCACTTAAAGGGTATGGCCAGGTTCTGAGCCAGGATTATGAATTAAGAAATGATAATTATTATGAAACATGGATACATTTATCATGTAATTGAAATGGATTATGAATGGATATATGTGAGTCAAACATTTATCGAATGCTCACGTTTTAGTTATTGCCCATATTATGTTTAGCATATTCTACTGGGCTATTAGCTCACCCTATATGGGAATATCATTTTCAGGTGCAGGTGAGATGTTACCTCCAAGGCAATGGCATGGATGGACTCTCGGGAAGCAAGAGCTTCCTAGTTATGCTTTATGTGTGTATGACTGTTATTTGTAAAGCCAAGGGCTTAATGTGTAATGAGCGAGACTCTATTTGTGTAACCAAGCAATGTCTTGGAAAGATGAAAGCTTATATGGCATTTAATTGCTTGCTAAACAGTGAACTCTGATATATGAATTTATGATGTTTCTTATATTTATTCCGCATATGAGTTATCTTTATTGCAATATTTCGGGGCTTGACACTATAACAACTTAGAATATCAACAACAAGAGTTCAATCACAAGTTGTTACATGGATTTTTCCAAGCATTTTCAAAATTCAATTAAATATGGGTATGTGTAATTTAATACCTCAACTTCATGATGCCACTTTCAATTTGAGCAAAACCATCAACCATCTTTATGAGCCAAACTAAGGTTTTGGAGTAAATTGAAGCTTTTCACAAAAACATTTTTTTTTTTATTTCAACTCTTCTAGTTATCAATCACCTATAATCATATCCCAACCCAAAAAGGTAAACCCCAAAATATCAAACCCAAACCCCTAATCTCCTGATTTATCACAAAATGCATAAAAGATAAATTTTGTATAAGGAAAATACCACAAATCTATTCATAAATGAAAATATTGAAAGAGAACTAGAAATCCCTACCTTAAAAGAAGAATAGGTGAGAAAACCTCTAAGCAGACGGCTTAACGCTCGGCGCAAGACCTACATATCACATATAGCATGTACTTGAAGATTTAGAACATAAACGATAAAACAAACGACCTAAAGCTAACTTTAACTTTATGCCTAGCTCAAAACATTGCTAACACGCTCTTAAAGTGCTAAAATGCAAATTCTAGATGTCCTGAGGGGTACCATATGCAAGAAAACATGAAAAACATAGTCAATTGAAAACTTATTCCATGAATCAAGCCTAATTTAATGATTTTTGTTTCGTAAATTTGTACATAAAACTCATCTTCAAAATAATCTTCTCAAACTTAAATTAATCAACCTCAATAGAGTCCCAAAGCTCCAAAAATAAGTAAAATAACTTCAATTGAGAGAATAATTCAAGATTCAAAACAATCTCCAAGTTTTTTGATTTGAAAATTTAACATGAAAGCTTATCTTTAAAAATCATCAACAAATTTCAAATTCCTTTCATAAAATGAGTCATAAGGTTCTAAAAACATGTTAGATAACATCAATTGAAAGCTTTATTCAAGATTCAAAACAAAAAGAAATTTTCAAGATTTCTCATTCTCTATTTTAAATATGATGACACTTTCTTGAATCTTCAAATACACATGCAATTGATCTTACAAAACAATATTGATACATAATTTCTCTCATAAAATCATGAAAAATGCATGAATACAAGGATGAAACACAAAATAGATGCATGAACTCATCAATCTCAAACCCTAGATTGCAAAATTCCATGAACTTCTCTACAAAACCCAAAATACAAGTTCTAGTATGTGAATCCATGCAAAACAAGATCAAGACATAAGAAGATTGAGAAATCTTACCCAAAATTATTTCAATTGATGAGTTCCTTGATGATTTCCTCAATTTCCCCTTCCTTTCTACACTTTTCTTCTTTGGTTCTTCCTTGAGCTCAATTTTCTTCTTCCCTTCACAATTTTTGAACTCACACACACACATTCTCTCTCTCTCTCTCTCGATTTTCTTCTCTCTTTCGGCTCAATCTCTCTCTTTCCCTTGAATGTTAAAGAATGAATAGGAGTATAAGAGCATTCGTATCAGACTCTTTACACTAGCTTTGAAGCTATTGTAGAGAGCATCAGCATCAAATTCGTTCAGCATCAGTCTTAACAATTTTTTTCTAAATTAACTTTTTGTTAAATTTGTTACAGGACCTCAACAATTTTGTAGAGCCACTGTTCATTAACTACATATTTTTTATTATATTTTATGGAGCAAAATTGGGCCAAAATCTTTAAACCAGTCGTCCACCTGGATATCCTACCGGATGTCCCGTGAGTGCCTGTGGCAGAAGAAGAAAAATGCCCAAAATTAGCCTAACCGGTCGACCGGCCGATCAACCAGTCAACGATTTTTTAAAAAAAAAAAAAAATTGTTTGGGTGACATCTCATCAATTTAATAAAAAAATAAAGCATAAGAAATACAATAAGAAATTAATATTTTAATAAGATTGAGTTAGAATAGAAAGTTTGATCTAAAATAACAAAAGTAGATTTGGGGTTATAATTTGACTCCAAATTAGTTGAAGCTGATGTGGATGCTCTAATGTATTATGTATATACAATGAAAACACTCACAGGCTTCTCTGCACACCCACAGAATTTCTCAACTCACACACCCCCACATATACCCCCAATTCTAGATTCTTCCATAATTCAATTTATGTTTAGGGTTAATTTAATTAAGCAGCACTTACTCTTAATAAATTCTGATTAACACATAATTAAATTAATCATAACTAATCACAAATCTCACTTAATTTAATTAGTCTAATTTGACTTCCTTTAGAGCCTAATTAATTATATTTAATTTTATCATTCTAAATCAGATTTTTAATCAAACTTCCAAAAGGTTCCAAATATCAAATTAAACTTATTTCCATCATTAATTTTGGTTTCCCAAATCTTTAAGGCCTCCAATTTCAAATAAACTCAAAATCTCTATCAATAAATTACATACTCAAAGTGAACACCCCATAAATAAATTTAATCCATAATCTTAATTCCCAATCCTCATAATTTAATTAACTTCAATTTGGACCCAATTGATCAAATCTAAATTTCACTAAACTAAATCAAATATTTAATTAAACTCCCATATGGTCTAATATTCGAAATTGAACCGATTCAACTCATCAATTTCACCTTCTTAAGCCATTTAGACTTTTAATTTCTGATTCCAAAATAAATCCTCAATCAAATCATATACGAATCAGACTGAATGATTCTTATAACTCCCAAATTAAATCAGAATAATGAATAATTAAAATTCGAATCTCCTTAATTAATTAAATGCCAAATATTACACATGGCAGTGTCGTCACAGTTACGTTATTTGATTGTTATATTAGAGTGTTACATTTTTATTTGTAATGTGGGATTTGTTCGAAAGGAAGGGAAAATCCAAAACTTCCATAGTGAGGATTGCCTAAATGTATAATTTTACATTTGGAGAAACTCATTTTTATCCCTGAAAAATTAAACCAAAAAATGTAAATGACTACCCTTTTGTATAATTTCCATTTTAATGGGATTTTTGAGTTCATAAGACAAAACGGAGGAGTAAATAATTTACAAGATCACATTTTAAGATTTATTGATGCTTCATCCTAATTTTTTTTACCTTCTATTTTAATTAAAAAATTATTAAAATAACCTATTCCCAAACCAATAATTCGTACACATAATAATTTTCAAAGTTTAAATGTACACCATAACTTTTAATTTTTAACCTTGAAGCAACATACCATTTTGCCTCCGTACACACTACACTCACACCCACACATCTCACGAAAACACCAAAGATCTCATTTGGCCAGCGACTTTTTTTTTGTCATCTCGCTGGTGCACCGTCGCTATTGAAGATCTTCGAAAATCTACCATTTACGCCTTGGATTCAAACCTAGTTATGGGTTTTCCATTTACTTTTGATTTGGTTAGCGACTCCACTACCATAGCAATTTCTATTTTGACTTTGGCTCAATACTAGGAGTTTTATATTAATATTCTAAAAAAAAATAATTTAGAGAATTGATCTACTTTTTAAACTATTTGAAAAATTAACCTGGCTTCTAAAATCGTATTTTGAAAATGTGATTTTGAAATTGAAATTGAAATTGCATTTTCAACATGTGATTTCACCTTGAAATCGCATGTTGAAAATGTAATTTCAAAAAGTGAAGTCTATGTCATCACAAATTATATTTTCAACATGCGATTTTAGGTGAAATTGCATGTTAAAAATGTAATTTTAATTTCAAAATTACATTTTCAAAATGCGATTTCAAAAATCAGGTTAGTTTCCTAAATAATTTGAAAAGTGGGTCAATTCTCGAAATTATTATTTTTTTTAGAGTATTTAAAAAAAAACTCTCAATACTAGTAGTTTGAACATATTATTATTGAACAAAAAAAATTAAAATTGAACAAATTAAATATATTCGAAATATTAATGTTGAACAAAATTAATAAATCCATACTTTATATGCTGAACAACTTCAACTCATTCAGATTTATTATGTTGAACATTTTTTTATATGTTTATTTTTGTTCTGTTGAACATATTATTAAATTTTATATATTATTTGATTTTTTTAAAATGTTGAACATATATAATCTTTCTAAAAAATAAAAGAAAATATACCGAAAAATAAATTAAATTATTGAATTGAACTAAATTTGAAAAATGAAATTCTTAAGGAATTAAATTAAAATTAGAAATAATTTAAATTTCAGATTAAAAAAAAGAAATGATAGAAAGGAAAAAATATAAAATTAAATTAAACTATTTTCATTTTTTTCTTTATAAATTTAAAATTCAAACATAAAATAAAATTTTAAATTTTTTTTTTTTTTTTGTTGAATGAATAGCTGCTTTGGGTGACTACAGAACTCTATAAAAAATTTAACAAAAAAAATAATTTTAGTCTTGTTCATAAATACAGAGTTGAACAAACGTTATATGGTCAAAAATTTATATTTGAACGAGAAATAAAAGTTTAATTTTTTTAACTGAACGAACCCAAAATGTTCAATTTTTTATGTATGAACATTTAATAATTGGTCAACATTAATAATTTGAACAAAATAGTTTTATTTGCATATAAATAATCGAACATTATACAAAAGTTCAACTTTGGTTATTCAAACTCATGATCAATAAACTCATCTTCCTAACGACTATATGAACGAGACAAATAAAAAATCCTTTGTAAGTAGTAAAGTGACATTTTCATTGTTGCATTTTTCAAAACCAACAATCTGAATATCATCCATAATGTGTCAATCTTCAAAACCAATTAATTTTAATGTTCTTAAACCCTGAATTTCAAAGGCAATAATGTTTTGAATTTGGAAAATAAGTGTAACGAAGAAGAGAAAGAGGTGAGCTAATTGAGAATGAAAGATATCGGGAGTGTAGTATGTTAGATTATATTGGTGAAGATGATAAAGAAATATAGTTTTATATGTTTGTCTATAAGTGACGGTGTGTAAAGGGTATTTTGTGTTTTCATATGTGAATTCTTTGAAAGGATAGAATATAGACCAATATTGTCCTTAATGGTCTTTTTATTTAAGTATATTATTGTAATATAAATTTATTACGTTAATGGTGTGTATTGAGAGGATTAATGGTTTGCAAATAGAATTACCCTTGGGTAAATCACATTATACCCCTTTTATGTTGACCATTTTTTCACTTTGGCTTTTAATTTTTTTCCCCACTTTAATTCTTTATGTTTCAAGTTTGTTTGTTTGTTTGTTTGTTTTTTAATATATTTTATTTTATTTATTTATTTTACTCTAAATGTTAGCTGATGTCCAAAATTAGATTAAAAATGACATATTAACAACCACATAATGTAAAAATATTAGGCAAATTACATAAAAAAATCTCAATGTTTCGTGTGTTTTTCAATTTAAACCTCAGGGTTTTAATTTTAACAATAAAACCATGATGTTGCTTATGTGTCACAATTTAATTCCTCTCGTCCATCTTTGTTTGATGAAGTAATGGAGACATTCATTTTGGCGCTATTTCTAGCCCAAAATGACGTCGTTTTGCTTACGCCCCATACAAAAGGCCCAATCGTCGATTTAGGGTTTCCAATTTGCCCCGATTTGTTCGATTTTTTTGATTAGGGTCAAGGGGTTCTTACGATTTCGAAGAAAATTTGGAGCAAGGGTTGAAATACTAGTGCGCACTGCTATTTGGAGTGTTGGTAAGTAGTTTATACAAATTGTTTGTTTGTTTGTTATTGTAATTTTGGGGTTTAAATTGTTGTTTATCATTTTTTGATTCGGTGAATAAAGTAATGGGAAAGTCTAAGCCTGTTTCTTACTTTATTGCATAGGTATGTGTGTGTGTGATTCTTACTTTATGGCCTTGTTTTGTCTCCATTGATGGACTCTGTGGTCCCATTTCATCGATTGCATTGACTGAGTGGTTGGTTCATTGACTTGGTCCCATACCACTAGTTGATTCTCTTGTTTTTAATGGATTTTTTTCTTCAATAAGTCCTTTGCTGCATGTGGTCCCATGCATTATTTATGTTATATTTGTTTGTTTGTGAATGCAACAATGGATGATTTAAATATGAAACTGGTTTTACATCATAGTGAGTACTTTATTGATAATGATGATGGGCCTAGGAGTTACTTTGGGGGTAAAGTAGATGTTTATGATGCTGTTGAGGTTGATACATTTTCTATGCCTGAGCTGATAACCGTGGTTAAGAAGTTAGGGATATTTGATTACAAACAGTTTTTTTTTTTAATTTTTTAATTTTTTTTAATAAGATTCCCACAGAAAATCTGGTTAGAGGGTTAAGAAGATTAGGCACTGAACATGATGTTTTTGAAATGTTTCAATATCTGGGATATACAAACACCTTAGAATTATTTGTTGAGCATCATGTGCCACACAATGTAGACACTCCTCACCTTGTTTTATTCCTTACTAATGTCCTTGTAAATGAGAAGGAAAAATGCTCAATATCCTCAATATGATGAGTATAAAGATGAGGCAAACACTGAAGATGACCAAAATGATGACTCATCATATAGTGGTTTCTCATATAGTAGTAAGGATGACCCTACTGAGGATGATATAATGTTTGATGATCATGTAGACATGAAACCTAATGGGAAATAGGGTAATGCATTTGAGGAATGTGTTGTGAATGATGGGGATTCATTTGAGGAGGAATTAGTAACCTTTGAAGGATCTGATGATTAGGACAATGGGAAGCCTAAGTACCTTGAATTTAGGCCTGAGGTTGATATAGCTAATATTGAATTTAAAATTGAAATGTTGTTTAATAATGCCATTAAATTTAAAGATGCTATGAAGGAATATGCTATAAATGGGGGTTATGATGTGAAATTCACAAAAAGTGAGGAGTGGAAGGTTCAAGTAAACTATAGTGATGGGTGTAAGTGGCAACTTTATGCACCTAAGATGATTGGAGAGAACACATTGCAGATTAAGACATACAAACCTACGCACATTTGCAATAGAACTTACAAGAACATACAAGTGACTAGTACATTTTTGGCATCTAAGTATGTGAAGGAATTCAAGACCATTTTTATTACGCCTCAAAATTTAATTACTCGAAAACATTACCAAGAGCTTGAAATTTACGACCATTTTTTAAAAAAAAAAATATCTATTACCCTTGAGTAATAGAAACATAATAGTACATGTTCTCTCTCATGATGAGTACAACAACAATAATAATACATGCCAAGCTCCCGCTACGGAGTTACAATTAAATAATTACAATCATCAAGGTACAAGGGATTACACACAAGATATACATGAACTTCCTAATCCTTCAACCAATCAATTCGAATTCCCTTTCTGTAAAAAAAATGAAACAACAAGGGGTGAGCACAATTACCGAGTAGGAATCTCATAGTTCTAAAACAATAATCATCCTATAGATAGAAACAATCATGCATGCAGGGTGATACCATATAGTAGGTGACGTTTTGTAATTTCAAAATATCAGACGTAGAGTATCTTTTTTTCAAATTTTATTTGAACATTTAAGGAAAAACCTTTAACAATCAAAAACTATCATTTTTATCAGAAAACCAAAAATCCTTTTTGGAAACAAACATGTTTAAGGAACCATATCATTTTATATTTATTAATCCATTCCAAAATATTCCTTATTAAATTTCCATCTTAACATTCTTGTCTTTATTCCCATTCTCCCCCTTTACTAATTACATTTATTAAAAACTCCATAACCTCAAATTCATGTTCCCTTAGTTCCCAAAACAACCCTCATACGCTCCATTCCCACCTGTCCATCCTTTATTGCTATAATTCTTTAATGTAGAAATCCAAGAACAATTACATCACATCTACATTTGCATTATCAACTATAACTCAACAAATCACACGGACAATAAACCCTTTTTAATTCAATTTCTCAATTGATCACTAAGCAAAACTCTTAATCTTTCCTTATAGATACAAACAACTCGGTGAGTTCTTTATCACCAATCCCTTATCCAATTACCATTTCATTATCTATTATTTTCAAATAATTTCTATATGCATTCCCATTCCATACAAATTTACACATCAAAAGGTATTTCACAAATTCATCACAAGTCACATATATCATCACTGAACTCAACACACTTCACAACACATTCCACCTTTTGCTTTCTTGATACGGCAGGATAGCGGACACCCAATTCATAGCACATTCCACCTTTTGCCGGTTATTATACGGTGGGAAGTGAACTCCCAAAATCATTTTCTCAAAAACCATATCTTTTTCCGAAAACCATTTTCAATTTTTAAAACAATTCCGTACATTTACCGGCTATTATACGACAGGATGTGGGCATCCAAAACATTTTTGAAAACCATCCGTTTTTCCACTTTCGCCGGCTACAACACGGCAGGACTGTGTGGACACCCAAAAATACTTTTCCCATATTCGTCCAGCGATAAGCCTAGACAGGGCAATCGGGCACCTTGAATTCAAACCACCCCCACATTTACCCACTATTATACGGACGGTTGTGGGCACCGAAAAACTATTTTTCAATTTTTTTAAAACAATCCCCACACTTACCGGCTATGATACGGATGGTCATGGCCACCGAAAAATCATTTTTCAACTCCCCGCGCGGGTACCAACCACAACACAACCGAACACAACTCAACACAACACAATTTAATCAACTCAACACAACATAACCCAATACAATCACATAACACACGACAAGATTCAACACAACCATTTCAACACAAAACTCATATCATCTATACCATTAGTAAATTCCTTTCTCCCAAGTTTGGTTCACATTATAACATAATTTAGGACATCAACATTATGAGTTCAATCGCAACTTTTATATAAATTTCTCAAATTCTTTAAAATTTCAATTAAATTTGTACATGTGTAATTTAACACCTCAATTTCATGATTCTACTATCAATTGAAGCAAAACCATTAACCATCTTCGTGAGCCAAACTAGGGTTTTTAAAAAAAATTAAAGTTTTTCACAAAACACATTTTATTCCAACCCTTCTATTACTTTTACACCCAAACTCATGACCCAAGATAATAACCCAACAAATAAACCCAACTCTCTTCAAATCCTAACCCCCAATCTCATGATTCATCACAATATGCATAAAAATGTGAACTTTTGTATTTATATAAAGAAAATACCACAAATCTACCCATAAACATGGGTATTGAAAGAGAACTAGAAACCCCTACCTCTTGAAGCCAAAAAATGACGACCCAAAAATCAATGGCGACGAAACCACGAACCAATCGGACCAAAAGAAAGCTTTTGATGAGATCTACACTTTTCTCAAAGGAACATGGTGAAACAATCACTCTAGGTGAGTAGATCTAGAGATCTTAGTGCCAAAAGCTTGTGTTCAGAAAGAGAGAGAGAGAGAAGAATTCACGGTTTGAGAGAGAGGAAATAGAAGAAAAAATGAAATGAAAATATGCTTTGAGCTTATTTATAGTAGCAAGGGAATAATAGAATAATGGCCCCAAAGTCAAATGAAAGGAACAAGTCAAAACTCCCAAAAAGTAGGGCCCAAACTAGCCCAAAAATTTGAAAAAAACACGCAGGGGTTGACCCTTTGGGTAGGGGGGTCGACCCTTTATATAGAAAAGGCAATCTGGTACAAGCAAGGGGGTCGACTCTTAGACAGGAGGGGGTCGACCCTATTTTCCAGCAACTAACACAGAAATTCTGCAACATAAGAGGGTCGACCCTCCCCAGACTGGTGTCTACCCTATTTTCCAACAACACTTCCAGAAACATTACAACATGCAAGGGTCGACCCTTAGGAAGGCTAGTGTCGACCCCAAGGCAAAATTTCTAAGTTTCCAAGGAACTTTCTACTAGAACAAACGCAAACAACCAAACCCAACAAGATTAAATCGAATCACACTCCTCCAAAACCAACATTCAACAACTCCAAAGACTCCCAAAAATGAAAATAAGGGAATTAAAAACACTCTCTAATAGATTAAAGAATGCGGGTGTTACAATACTTACCTAGAAAATACATGAGTTCAAGGACATTGTGCAAGAGAACTGTGTTGTAGAAGTATCCAAATTGAAATGTTACAAAGTTAGGAAACAAGCAGTGGTGAAAATTGAGGGCACAAATGCTGAACAATATACAAAACTATGGAATTATGCTGCTGAGTTGATAAGGACCAATTCAGGTACAATAGTTGACATCAATGTGTAGAGGCCTCAAGTTGAAATTAATCTTAGGTTCTAGAGAATGTATGTGTGCCTTGATGGAATCAAGAAAGGTTTTTTAACTGGTGTGAGGCCATTGATTGGCTTGGATGCTTGCCATTTGAAAAGACTTTGTCAAGGGCAACTGTTTGGTGCGGTGGGATGGGATGGAAACAACATGATGTTCCTAATTGCTCATGCAATCGCTGAGAGTGAAAATAAAGAAAACTAGACTTGCTTTATACAGAATTTGTTTGAATCTATTGG
Source organism: Camellia lanceoleosa (assembly GCA_025200525.1). Lineage (NCBI taxonomy): Eukaryota > Viridiplantae > Streptophyta > Magnoliopsida > Ericales > Theaceae > Camellia > Camellia lanceoleosa. The sequence continues at coordinate 65,964,004 of CM045767.1, forward strand.
CACAAGTGTAGAGCATGGATGGACCTTCATCACTGATCAACAAAAGGTACATTAATGTTTAATGTTTTTTTCTTTAATTTGTTGTAATTCATGTAATGCATATATGTATTGTAAAAACACTCATGGAGTTTACATATTTTTTGGACAGGGACTTGTTCCAACTCTTCAAGAACCATGTCCTGAAGCCAATTATAGGTTCTATTTCAGACATCTATATGCAAATTTTAAAAAGGAGTTTAAAGGGAAGGAGCTTAAGAGTTATGTATGGAAAATAGCTAATGTATATACAAGGAGTGAATGAGAGAAGCATATGACTAAGTTGCACAATGTAGATAGTAAAGTATATGATTGGATGATGAAAGTCAATCCAACTTAGTGGTCTAAGCATGCATTCAAATTTTGAGGTAATAGCAACGATGAAAATAAGTTCATGAATATCATCAATATCTATTAGGGAGATTTATTAGAAAATCATTTTTTAAGTGTTTGTATCCCAATTAGTTCATAAGATATTCTTGTATTCCAATAAGTCCTATTATTTGAACATTTGATCTACCAAATCTTAATTCTTATATTTAAAGTATTTTATGGATATTTCTACCCTTACAAATATTTTTTGAATGGTTAGTAATTTAGTGATGTGAATATTCATATTTTACAATGTGAATATTTACATTGATGTGTGAATGTTCACATTGACATGTTAACATTCACATTGATAGTGTGAAAATTCACATTGAAAATATGAACATTCATATCACGGAACATTCACACTATAAATGTAAATATTATTAGGGATATTTTGGTAACTATGTCTCTTAGAGGACTTAATGGAATATAAGAAAACAACGTGGACTAAATAGAACATAAGTAGGTAAAAAGAGATTTATGAAAAAGTGCCCCTATCTATTATCTATTGGAGGAACAACAATAAAGGTGATAATAAATATAAAAATTGCAATTAATAAAGCAGGGATTATCAAAATACCAAATCATCCAATCTGAATATGATTTTTAGTGCTAGTTATTCAATTAGAGAAGCAACCCCCATCAACTTTTGTTTTCATGTCTCTCTAAAATTACGTCAAGATTTCTCAAGAATTAGCAAATATTATCTTACTCCTCATAACCTACATATTTTAATAATTTTAATTATAAAAATATATCACTTTTTTTATTTTTTCAGACCACCCCTAAAAGTGAGGTATTTGTATAGCTTCTATGGTTGATAAGGTCAATATGTATGAGTTTATAAATGAGAGGGGTAAAATAATATTTATTGATAATAATTGAGATCTTAATATAATTAATCCACAATATTTCTTTCATAATTCACAACAAAATCAAACACACAATATCATAGAAAATTGCTTAAGGAAGTTTGTTGGAATTCTTGAACATAACCATCTTAGTAACTTTGTTGCATCATGAAAGTGTATTCAAACTCGACAACAAACTACTTTCTAGTGAGAGCAATTAACACAACTTTTTTCAGATTAATAGGCTTTGGATGATCCGTTAAATTGGGGCCCAAGTAATTTTCCATATTGGGCCTTATAATTGAATCCAGTTATGGATTGATGGGCCCAAATGCCATGAGCTAAGTTTGGGCCGATGTCATTTCAAATAAAACCGGATGAATGTGGTAACTTTTAGAAAAAGGGTTGAATACATTCTGTTTAATTATTTGGTTATTACCCAGTAAAAATGAAATGTTCAAAGTTTTAAATCACTTGAATACTTAAATCCATGTGTGGATTTATTAATAAGGCCAACTATTCAATCAAAAATACAAAAATAAGGTCCACTATTTGAACTTGAGATCCATGTTTTGGATTCAAGGACCCAAGAAATTTAATGTTTCTAAAAGTAATAATATGATACTATTTGATATGTTTACAGTTTCTGTTTATATTTATGTAAATTTTAAAATTTATTATAAAATCTTGCTTGGTAAATTTTTGTGTTTGTAAATTGGTGGTCTTAGCGTTTAAATGGGTTTGGCTTTTCTCAAGTTGTAATATCAACTTGAGAGAGTTTGGGATTGATATACCCATTTTTTGACCCATTTTTTTGATAATCTGAACTGTTCACTTTTTAAGACTTGTTGAGCAAAGTATATATACAAAAATAAGATGATTGGATATTGGTAGCTATATGTTTGAATCATATTTGTTTTAAAAAATAGATGACAAATATGATTTGAAGACTAGTTATCTATTTTTTGTAATATAAATTAGATTTAAATATATAGTTATCGATATTTGATTATCTTGAATTTTTACACTTAATAAGTCTTAAAAAGTAAACGGTTTGGATTATCGAAGTAGGCCGCAAAATAGACCTGTTAAGTCCAAATGCTCTCTCAAACTGAGATGGTTAATATGAGAGAAGCCCACCAACCCCTTTTTTAAATTTAGCTAAAAACTGTAAATTAAAAATCTTGTTTATGTTGTTTTATAAACGTAAAAAACGGAAGTGAAGAAACACGGAGCACAAGTGACCCTCTTGTGCGGAAGGTTTGGCTAGGATTTGAATTTACTTAGAACATCTCTAACGCTTCATTAAATTTGAATAAAAATTTGATTTGATATGATGCGTTCCAGTCGTTTCATCAAATTTGATCAGTCATTCGGTCGGTCGTCCGGCCTAGAATAAATTTTCATAAAATCTTCCCCAATTCGGTAGCCCACTTGGTTGTCCAGCCACTCATCTACCTAGTTGTCCATCAACGGTCACTTGTGAAATTTGATAAAAGGTTAAATACTCCCTTGATTTGATAAATTTTTTTGATTTTTTTTTTTTTAATTTGATATGGGTTTGATGCCATGATTGAAACCCAAAAAGTAATGTGTTTTATCAAATTTAAATTTGATAACAAATCTAATATTAGGATTGGAGATGGTCTTTGAAACCATTTTCAACTGATTTTTTACCTTACTCTAACTTCAATGGTAACATTCATAGAATCTTTCTCTCTATTTTCATCTTCATGTCTAAGTTTTAATTCATGGGTCATGGGAGTGGATTGGTAATTCAATAGCTCCCACAAAAGGTATGTTTGGTTGGAGAAAAAAATCATGAGACTAATACTCTGTGTGAATTGAGTGATTTGATGAGAAATGAGAAGAAAGGGAATATTTTTTTTTTTTATAAAATTTTATGTTTAATTTGTGAGCTAGGTGAGAAACTATATGAAATGATGAGAAACAAAACCCCTTATTTTAAGGGTTTCATTTTCACCAAAACTGGTGAAATGTAGTGAGAAACAACTTAATTGGTTGTATAGTTTTCATAACACCAAGATTACATATTAAAATACAAAAAAAAAAAAAAAAAAAAAAATTCCACCTATATATATCACATATTTTGCTTCTTTACTTATCCAAATATAATCGAGACAAAAACACAATTATTTTTTTTAATTATCTAAATAAGAGACAATAATCATTTAATCCAAATGGACGTATGGTTTGTATGATATGATCCTTCTTTTCTTAAATAATAAAATATAAATATAAATATTTTATAACAAACATGGTTTTTTTTTTTAATAAATATTTTGTTTAAATCAAACGTATTTGTAATTTTTATTTTTTTTAAAAATAAACAAAAACCAATTTGTAATTTTTTTTAAACATAAACAAAAAAGCAAAAGTTACCAAACACTATACGTGTCCAAGTTTTTATTATACAAATCAGTTTTTTTAATTTGGATAGTGATTTTTTTAAAAAAAAATTTATTTTAGAAAAAAATGCTTTCATAAATAAAGTTTTAATAATATATATATATATATTTTGAGAGTGATTTGGACGATAGTCTCTTTTTTTTTTCACACTTCTTATTTATTTATTTATTTATTGATAAATAGTACTTTGTGTCACTAGGGGTTATCAATTAAAAGAATAAAATTTAGCCGAAGTTAGGGTCGAAAGTGAAGCCCATTTTATATCTAAATAAAATAAAATAAAAAATAATAATAATAAAAATAAAACTAGCATACTTTGTCAAAAGAAAAGTGCTATTTTCGCACCGAAAAGAAAAACTATAATAGAAAATTTTTCTAAAATGAAATGGCAAGGACTACATGCCATGGAATGCCAAGTGGCTGAGAATTAAAAAATTGAAGGAATTACATCGATACGACGTAGTGTTGAAGGAATTACATTTTGTTTTTTAGTTATTAGATTTTTTTAATAATTTAATTTGTTCATTTTACACCTTCCTGAAAAATAAAATAAATTGATCTTATAATTATAGCAATATTATTTTATTACACTTGCTTTCGGAAAAAAAAAAAAAAAGAGGAGATGACTTACTATTAAAATCATTCTTACCATCAGTGGCGGAGGAATAGAGGGCCCGTGGGGTCATGTGTCCCTCCTGGTTTTTGGAATTTTTTTTTTTCAAACATAAAGAAGATATTTTAAATAAAAAAACTTATAAAAATATTATTTAGAGTGACATTTTTAAAATTATGAGACCAATAATGATTGTTTTGATTGAAAATAAAGAGACTACGATAAGTCATTTTATTATCTATGAAAATTTCAATACAATAGTGATGTCTATCATTATTGACATGCAAATACAATTAATCTCAATGAAAATATGAAATTTATTGGATTGTTAGTTATATTTGACATGTGGAGTTCATCCTTCATGTGTTTTTTTACTATTGGTTGATGATATTACATGTCAATGATGACATGATATTACTATTATATTGAATTTTTACTCAAATTTTGTATAAAAAACCACTTTATCATTATATAATTTATTTTAAAACTTATATCCATGATTTTTTTTATATTGTCCATGACACACTAGTTACAAATAATATTAGTTTTTATTTTATTTTATTTTATTTTTTTATATATCTTTTTCGAAGTTAATCACAAAAATTTATGTGAAATATTTTTGTAAAAATTTTCAATGTTATCATTGATAAGTGTCTCATTTGATTTAATTTTTTGACTCCGACAGGACTTACCATCCATTTCCTTTTAGAAAAAATACGACTACAACTATTAGATGAATATATATATTTTTTAATAAATTATTTACACATAGAGATGTACTATAAGTGACGGCATGTGTACGCATATCATCATTTAATTTTAGAAAAAGAAGATTCTAAACCATATAATTGAATTTAAAATTTAAAAATTAAATTGAATTGAAAAATTAAGAAGTTGAGAGATTTGAGGAAAAAAATTGAATTTAGGTATTACCCAAAATTCAATTCTTTTTAAATCATGATTTGGATGAAACATGTTAACTAAACATATTTTTAAAATACAACTCAAAATTACTTTCAAAACTCCTCTCTTCTATTATTATTATTATTATTATTATTATTATTATTCAATCAATCAATCATTTTTTTCTATCATCTCTCCTCTCACATTCTCTCACATTCTATACATCAATCAATCAAAAAAAAAAAAAAAATTACAAATCATCCCATAACTATTTTCAAAATTCATAACTAAACAAATTTTCTCTTTTCAAGTCATGATTCAAAAATTCAAAAATTCAAAACTCAAAATACAACTCCACACTCAAATCATAATTCTAAAATTAAACCAAACGGACCTTCTTAGTAAAAATTATGTTTGTTCCCAATTGACAGGGATTAAACAACAATTTAAACCAAACAATTAAACAAGGATAACTAGGCAACTATGTAATTGATTCAAATGTCTCAAAAGAATGAGAACTTCTTTGGAACAATTGGAAGTTACAAAGTAAACAAAGCAAACAACAAGTAATTTCATGATAAAACAACTAAAGTTCCAATGTTTACAAGGATACGAATTATAGATAGAAACTACTCTTAAACTAAGAAAGCTACTCCTAGATTATGCTAAGTCTAAACTAGTTTCTTTGTTGTTGTCTATTTCTCTTTGGCACCTTTTGCTTTTATACCTCCTTATTTTTCTCTGGCTCATGATTGCATGATTTCCCTAAATCTTGCAACTGCTACTGCACAATTGCTGCAACTGCTCTCTCACTTCCCAACCCTCAAACTTCGCCAATTCTTCATTTCTATCTATCGAACCACCTCTCCTTCATGTTGCCACGTGTCCCTCAGTCCTTTGGACCTTCTATCGATAAAGAAAAACTTCCATTCTGCATATGACTTTTCTTGCAAGTTGCCCACTAAGCCCATGACCTAGCTTGATAACTGCTCCATCATCTGAACCATCCAATGCATGTGATCAACCTTGAAAATTTTTAAAAACCCCTAGATATTGATTTGTGATTATGTCTCAATTTTAATCAGTAAATAGCAATCCCAATCAAACAATCAAAGAAAAATCGACACAACGATTTTATGTGGAAAAACCACAATTGGAGCGCTTCCAATTATGATAAAAAACCACGGGCAAAAATCACAAAACAATCCACTAAGAAAACATAAAGGAATTACACAAGTGTACTCTCAATTACCTAGCGAATCCATGCTTGAATCAAACCGATCCCTGTGTGCCTCTTCCAGCCCCGTCTTCACCTCGGAATTGTCTTGCCCAACATTGAATCCACAACGTCGATGTCGAATCCACGACGATGAACCACGCAGGAATCCACCAAAGTTTCAGGCCCAAATTTCCTAATGTACCAAGAATAACTCTCTTTTTGAATAAAACAAAATAAAGAACCTTTGATATAATCCTCTCAATTCATGATATAAATTCTCACAGATATCAAAGGAAACAAACAAAAGAAGCTCAAGATGAAAACCCTAATACCCAAGAAGAAGATCGAAGTCGACGCTAAAACCCGATCAATCGCAGCTTTTATAGCAAATAGATCTGCGATCTCCGCCTGAGCAGACTGACTAAAACACGTGTTTTAGAGCAAGGGTCTGCGCTCGAGCGTAGAAAAGGCCGCTTGAGCGGAAAAAAAAAACTCTCACTACTTTTGCAGGCAAGTGAAACTTTTGAAAGGTCGCGATCTCTGCTCGAGCGCAGGAATGGCCGCTCGAGCGGAAAAACAACTTCAACTGCAATTTTGCTTTTCCTCGACATAGTTAGCGAAGTGGCAAACATGAAAGAATAAACATCACAAACTTCTTTGCAAGGCACAATTCGGGTTGGATTCGCATCTAAAACTGATAGCTTCACTGAAATAAAAGATCGAATAAAATTACAACTGAAAGGAGTTTTGTCAAATGGGATTGCCAAGAATAAAAACCTAACAAACCTCTCTAATGCCACCTGTCCCTTGACTGTTGAAAGACTTCATTTTGACTTCACCGCCATGTGTCATCATCCGATTAACCCACCTGTCGATAGGAATTTTACAAAAATGGTGCAAATAATGCCCCTCATAACTCTTTAAGAATGAGAAGTCTTGAATTCTTGAAGAGTTGTACATAAAATTGATTTGTCAAAAAACCATCACCAAACTAAATCTTTTTTACTAACCAACAAAAAATGATTCTTATAAGAACATGTTAATAAGATAGCCACCAAAGGCCATAATAAATATGCTGTGCATCCTTTACAAATGTAGTCCAATGTAGGCCATGTATGAGTTTTTAAATTGGTAATAGATTACTTCAATTGACTGTGTATTTACACAATCGACAGAGCAATGAAACAAGTGTTTTAAACCATAGAAATACTTCAGCAAGAATTGGCCTATTAGTTGGAGTACAATAACCTTCAAATGTTGACAGACACTCTAAACCATAAAATAAATATTTGGGACATCAGATTGTTTTTATTGGTACTTCGAAATGGCTAACCAAGAAATCACAATTGGTAATATATTTCTATAACTTTATGAACTTTGTTCTCTTGTTAGCCATTTCATAAAGAACAAACTTTGATGTGATCCACAAATCCAAAAAGGACTTTGAATAATAAAAGCCATAGCATAAGGTGGCCTTAAAAACTCATACTTCACATCTTGAACAATGTTAAAGATTTCAAACTCATGAACATTCGATGGTTCATAATTTTTAGCCATAATTGGCTTAAGATCACACTTTTTAACCAAATTGTTTGCATTACTCTTTGGACTAAGAGTTGCAACAAAGGGCTGATTTTTTGTTTCACACATTAATAGGTTAGAAATATTTTTTTAAAACCAAGAAAATATTTCCTCCTTGTGAAATTGTCCCCTTGCCATGGAATTTTGATTCTCATGGCCTTCTATTTTTGCAACCACGACAATTGATTGAGTAACAATACCAACATTTGAAGGTGTCTTGTGGACCTCCACCCTTGTCTGACACCATCCTTTAGAAAACTCATCAATAACACTTCTTAACTCACTAACCAACACTTGTTTTTCCTCAATTGAGAGAGATGCAAGAGCCTTCTTCAATTGTGAAACCAAAATGCTAACAGGGAGTATAAAAGGGCCACTCATTTGACTTTGATGCCTTGTCTTTTCCATTGTTCCAAATTAGGATGTTGTCCCACTGGGCGTGCCAAAAATTGTTAGTAAAAATTATGTTTGTTCCCAATCAACAGGGATTAAACAATAATTTAAATCAAACAATTAAACAAGGATAACCAGGAAACTGTGTAATTGATTCAAATGCCTCAAAAGAATGATGACTTCTTTGGAATAACTGGAAGTTACAAAGTAAACAAAGCAAACAACAAGTAATTCCAAGATGAAACTACTAAAGTTCCAATGTTTACAAGGATACGAATTACAGATAAAAACTACTCCTAAACTAAGAAAGCTACTCCTAGATTATGCTAAGTCTAAACTAGTTTCTTTGTTGTTGTCTATTCCTCTTTGACACCTTCTGCTTTTATACCTTCTCATTTTTCTCTGGCCTATGATTGCATGATTTCCCTAAATCCTGCAATTGCTACTGCACAACTGCTGCAACTGCTCTCTCACTTCCCAACCCTCAAACTTTGCCAATTCTTCCTTTTTATCTGTCGAACCATCTCTCCTTCATGTTGCCACATGTCCCTCAGTCCTTTGGATTTTCCATTGACAGAGAAAAACTTCCATTCTACACATGACTCTTCTTGCAAGTTGCACACTAAGCCCATGACCTAGCTTGATAATTGCTTAATCATCTGGACCTAGCCTGATAACTGCTCCATCATCTGAACCATCCAATACATATGATTAACCTCTCTAATGCCACCGCCTTGACTGTTGAAAGACATCATTTAGACTACACTGCCACGTGTCATCATCCGATTAATCCACTCATCGATAGAAATTTCACGAAAATGGGTGCAAACAAACCCTTAAAAATTGAGACGTTAATTCCAACTTTAACCATCACATATATAATAGTATAGATAGATAGATAGATAGATAGATAGAAGATATAAAAGATAAAATGAATAAATAAGTAGTTGAAATTGGATTTATAATGACCCCCACCAACCCAGCTGAAAGAAGCTATGCTATATTATTATGATTCATTAGGTGATTATTTTAGTATTTTTAATAAATGAAAACAAACAAATAAACAAAAAGTACTAAAGTCGTTTGTGTGGCAACAAAATAGAGTCCAAGTGACATCAATTATTTGACTAAACTGAACTTGGATCCATCCTGTTCACAGTCGATACCGTGGCCAATGTATTTGTAACATTGACTACATTCATTCATACCGTGTCCAATGTATTACATTGACCATTTTGGGATATTCTTTCTAGGAAAATTATTATCTAATTTCGGTATATCATGTTACATTTTTTTACGTAATACTTGATGTGTTTAGTTTATAATTTTTTTTAAAAAAAAAGAAGATAAAAGTTGGGTGAAATGTGACAATTACGTGACATTTTCTATTTAATTTTGAATATAAGTTAGCATTAAGAGTAATTGAAAAAAATTTGAAACATAAAGGGATAAAAAATTTCAAGAACCAAAATGAAAAAATGACTCAACATAAAAAGGATAAAGTGTAATTTACCAAGAAAGAATTTATGAAATTATATTAAGAATTCTATTTTCAAATTTTTTTTATCTCACTGTCTCGAAACACTCACAACTATTCTAAATCATTGAAAATTTCAAAGTGTGATAATTTCAAGACAATTTAATGAAGGGTAAAGTTAGGGATCATGAAAATTTTTTTATGAAAATGATCATGAAATATTTATGATCCTTGGATTATCTTGATTAGTGTGTGGTGCTTTATTCTAAGTGTAATTCAAAGGTCACAAAACTTTCATGATTATTTTCATGAAAGATTTTTCATGATACCTAGCATTGCTATTTAATGAATGTCATTATCTTGAAATAACGAAACATAAGATTGAAAGACAATGAAATTAAGCAATGCCATCCAAGTCTAACCCCATTCAAGACTTGCAAACGGCGGTCCCGGTCATCCAGAAAATTCTTAATAGCATTATAAGCAAGAAAATCTTGTTTGATAGTTAAAGTCAATTTCTTGATGATTTAAAAAAAAAGGGAACAATTAAGGTTCATAGCAATCATTTAGCAAACAAAGATGAAGCATAAGCGAGATGAATTGAGTGAAGAACAGATTGCTGAGTTTCAGGAAGCTTTTTGCTTGCTTGACAAAGATAGAGATGGTAAATATATGTTTCTATTTATTTTTCTCTCTCCTTTTTGGTTCACACAAAAATATATATATATATATATATATTGGAAATAAACACATGGCGGGCTGGATTTGGGTGTCACTTGTGCTTTATAGTGGGGTTCGATCTAGATATATTAGATTATTTGAATCGTTCATCTTGTATAATATGTTGAATAGATTGTTTATGCAAAAAAAAAAAAAAAAAAAAAAATTAGATATCAATAGCCACATAATTGGATCATATTTGGCCACCGGTAACTGATTAACAGAATTTTTTTTGTATGGAAAACGATTATATAAAATGAACGGTTCGGATTAACAAATCCAAAGTGAGCTCACAAAAGTGCATAACATTAAAGTAGAACAGACGCCCCAAATCCCGATATGCTTAACTTTCAATTATGATTTTCAATAATGATATCGGGATATGTACTGATATCGACGATATAATATGCATAGGTTGCATCACCGTTGAAGAATTGGCCACAGCAATCAAATCAATTGATCAAATTCCCACAGAAGAAGAATTGCAGAGCATGATCAGTGAAGTTGATGTCAATGGTAATGGAACTATTGAATTTGGGGAGTTCTTGCATCTCATGGCCACAAAGATGAAGGTGTAACATCATGTACCTTTTTTTTTTCTTCTTCTTCTTTCAGTTGTCATGTTCTCAGTTATGTTATTTTACTGGGTAAATTATATTTTCTAGGCTCTAATTTTTATTTAAATTTCACTTTGGTATTCATCTTGTAACAATTAAGTTATCAAATTTTACTCTGTATTTTAATGTGGCCCTCTTGTTACTCATTGCTAAGAATTTGGACAGAAAGTGCGCATGTAAGAGCCACCTGAGCATGTTTTAGCAGCATCAGAGAAAAATATTACCAAAAAAATTACAGTATTCACCTTTCAATTTTCAATTAAATTTTACTTTGATCACTCATGTTTTAACTCTCACTCAAATTTTGACCCATGGGGTGATGAGAGGATTAGATTAAAACTTGGCTTCAAGTCTGAGAACTTAGTTATTACAAATTTACAATTAAAAAGTGAAAAATTAGAATGAAATTCAAGTAAATTCAGAGGGTAAAAGTTGTAATTTATGCTATTTTACGTGTAGAACTTTTCAAAAGAATGTCTAAGGATAAATTACATTAATCTCTTAATGTTTGAAGAAAATACATTAAGTTTCATAAGTTTGACATAAATTTTAGTCCATTTTTCATTTATTAGTCATATAAATAGAAAAATGATATTTGGTTCTAATTTTCTAAAAAACAGCTTTTCAGAAAATTCTACTTTTTTATTTTTCATATTTTAATGTTTTCAATGAATTTTTTAAAATATTTTAAGCAATTTTTTTATTTGTTAGACACACCTAACATAAATGCACTTTAAAAGTATAATATTTATGAAAAAAATCTTTAAAAAATACACTAAATACCAAAAAATACAAAAAAAATAAAAATAAAATGAAAATTTAGTACATTTTTCGTATTTTTGTGTATTTATTAATTTTTTAAAATATTTAATATTTTACTATTTAGATATATCTAAGTAAGGTGCATCTAAAAAAGTAAAAATATTGCTTAAAATTTAAAAAATATTTACTAAAAAAAAAAAATACGAAAAACAAAAAACTCAGTTTTCAAAAAAACTGAATTCAGAAAACTGAAACCAAACACACTGATTATTATCATATCTTTTACATTAAAAAATATATATATATATATATATATATTCTACCCAATTTTTTTGATCAGCTATTGTACCCAAATTTATTCATGTGTTTACATATTATGTACATTAATTTTAATTATTTTAATCTTATTTAAAGAGAAGTCGATTTACTCATCTAAGCTTTAGGAGTATTCAGTATAATGTGCCCAAATGTCTAATTGTGATTGTTTATATTTATAGGAAAGTGAAGCAGAAGAGGAACTAAAAGAGGCCTGTAAAGTATTTGACAAGGATCAAGATGGTTACATATCACCCAATGAGGTTAATTCTTCTTCATATTTCTTTTACAAAAATATTACTGACACATAAGATAATAAATTTTAGCATAAGACCACTTGCACCTTTATATTTTTAAAATTATTTTGAACTCTTTTCACATACTTGCAAAGTTATTTCAAATTTTATCTACTTTGTATTTTTTTATTAATTATTATGTTTTTTTTCATTTTGTTGGCAGTTGAGAAATGTAATGTTTAACTTAGGAGAGAGGCTGACTGATGAAGAGGTGGAGCAGATGGTTAGAGATGCTGATTTGGATGGTGATAGTCTAATTGATTACAAGGAATTTGTTAGAATGATGTTGGCTGCATGACAAATTTGCCTTTTAAAGATGTGCAAAAAAAAAAGAAGTAAAGCACAAAAAAAAAAAAAATTACTACTTATCATATTTTTTTTTTACTGTTTCATATCACCGAATTTTATAGCAAAATATTATTTTTCGTCGTGCCTTTAACGAAATAATTGGCCCAAAATTCACAGGGATTCATTGTGAAGCAGTGAATTCTAATTTCCATCACGTTTCCAATCAACCACCAAAATATAGATTGATAATTCTGGAGAAAATGTCCAAGTAAATTTATTTATTTATTTATTTTCACTGTGTTACACAGGTTTCTAATAAAAAAAATAAGAGAAGCCATCTTACTTAATGGCCTTTCCTCTCCATTCTTTTTCCTTCGTATGGGTCAGTTGCCTCACCATTATTAAATCCCTAAATGTCAATCAGACAAGCTACCTAAAAATATTTTTGCAGGTGCAACGGAGGGTTAAACGGTTCTAACTAAAGTCGACATTTTCAAAAGATTATAGAGATTTTTGTTTTGTTGTCTAGCACAGACACTCTATGAGTTATTTTAAATATATTTTTTTATGTTAGATCGATTTAATCTCCAACGTGAATGGAATTTAAGTTATTGGCAACTAAACAAAATATTTTACGTTTAATAGATTTGGCTTTTTGGTTAATAAATTTCAATTACAACAAACCAAAAAATTATTAGTGTATTTAAGTCATATTTTTTATAAATAGATATGTTTAGATGTTTCTTTCTTGGTTAATCTCATCATGTTTATATTGTATCCTCGCCTAGATTACTACATGTGCAGATGTTGCTTAACAATATCTATATGGGGATGTGTTTCTACAATTATGAAGAACATATTTCATGGAATTTAGAATGGGTTGATTGAGGAAGTGGAAATCTTTAGACAATGTAGATGGATTTTTGATATTATACTCATCATTTTTATGTGCAATTTTGTAAATTTGTGAATCGATTAGTGTATATATTATATTATATGAATAATCCAAGTATTTCTAGATTCAAATATAGGCAGTAATTCACAATTAGTTGTGATGAATAAGAAATTGTTCTCAAATGTATTCCCATATTTTTATTAATGATATCTTTGCTACAACAACGATGATTGTTATAACTTTATATGGTGGAGTTTGCAATAATCTTAAAATCTCAATTCTGACATTAAATAAGATAGATTTTTGTGAAGATTAAAAATTGAGGTTGTTAATGAATCATTTGTTCTTAATGGATTTTTTTTTTTTTTTTGTAAGTTAATGCTGAATGGAGAATAAACATTTCAAAATTAAATTCTTAGACTAATCGGGCAAGTAAACGCCAACAATTTGCAAATCAGTTTATATGCCACGTGCAATGTACATTTTCACTAGTAAACTATAAATAACTCAATAAGCAAACCTCAATAACTGTTTGCAATGAGTTAGGAAATCTACAAAGGAGATTTTTGTTGGCGAGGGGGGGAATGATGAAAGAAGAAGACTTCATCTTGTAAAATGGAGCTCCATCGCTAAGTATGAGAACAATTCAGAAGAATTCCCTATGACTAAACAAACACTATGGAGGCAAGTGGTAATTCAGAAGAATAATCTGAGAATCAATAGTTGGTTCCCAACTGACCTTCGGTACTCTTCTAACTGTTCTAGACTTTGGAAAGGCATTCTTAGCATTTTCTCTAACAATGAGGACTTTAGAAATCTTCTCCTTAATAATTTGACACTAAAACTTGTATTGGGCGTGGACATTCTCTTCTGGTCTGATACTTGGATTAGTAACAGATCACTTGCTATATTGTTTTCAAGACTTTTCTCCCTCTCTTCAGCAATCGTATGGTTGGCCCATGTTGGAACCTTCTCTTCCGAAGGAATCTGCTTGTATGGGAGCATGAAAAGCTTCAGGAACTTCTCCATCTTTTAAACAATTTTCTCTCCCAACCTAACAAGTTTGGTATTTTCTCTATTAAATCTTTCTACAAGCACTTTGAATCTGCTCTAGGTGGTGATGAGGACAATTGCAAACTTCTTTGGAAGAATGTGGCCCCATCCAAAGTAAAAATTTTCTCAGTGCTTGCTGGAACCTATGGAAAGCTAGAAATAATCTTATTTTCAATCAGCAACAAATCTGTTGGGAAAAACTTATTGATGGTGTGAAGCTTCAAGTGGCCTTTGGGACAAAGACAAATTCAGGATTCTCTTGCTTGTCCACCACTGACTTCATGCTCTATACTTACGAGGTTAGGAAAATGAAATCTAAGAGTAGGATAATATAGCTTCCTGATGTGATTTCCCAAGGATTTTTGTTTGATGACAGTGTTGTTATTAGTGTCTTAGTTAGCTTATTGCTTTCTATCCTTGTGCTGGTTAGAAATGGTTTTGGAAAAAACAGATTTTTTCTTAATTTTGGTCTATTTTTAGGTGGGACCCATGCCAAAAATTGGCGGGTCTAAGTAGTAACATCGCTTTATATGGCGTTGTGATTCACGTAATATATTTGGTTACTCAAAACCATTATCGGGTGAATGGAAAGTTGAAACTAAAGTGAGCTTTATGGAAATAGAGTTTTGGGTGAAATTTCCATTAAGGTTTGAGTTAAAGCTTGTCCCACATTGATTTGGTGGACAAACTTTTGTGAGTTTATAAGGCTTGAGTTTGCAACTTGGGGAGGTCCCAAGGAGCACCCCAAGTTTATAGAAGAGAGAGGTTATGAGCAAAGTGGGTTAGACCCATTGGACACAAAAATAAACACTCAGGCTGGGCTTGGGCGCGAGTGCATGGTGTGAGGTTGGGTTGGGCTTGTCCAACCCAATTCTTATCTTTTTGGGCAAAAAATATTTGAATTTATTTTTTAATTTTTGGAAAATAAATACTGGCCATTTAAATTCAAATTTCGGTTGGAAAATTTGCACATTTTGTACAAATTTCAAATCTGTCCGAACAGATTCAGTTCAAAACCCTTACCTGTGTAATTTAAATTCAAATAGATTTGTATTTGTTTAATTTAAATCGAACAGGTATTGTACCTGTTGAATTCAAATGTAAAAGCCACCATTGCACCTATAAATAGACAAAGTCCCTCGATTGGTTTCTTCACTTGAATTTTCGTCCAAATTCTACCATTGCTCTCTCTAGATTTTGCTATATTTTTTTTGGGTGAGAAAGTCTATAAACACAAAGTGTATTCGTTGTACGAACAGTTTGTAGTGCTGTTACTGTTTGTTGTTGATCATTTTATCTTGGGAGATAGACGTCCACAATCTGAAAGTACCGTGGAGATGGCAAATCTATCTTAAGGACACATTGTTAAACACTAGACTTGATCAGAATTTTGTTCAATAAATACATAAGGTTAGTAATTAATTTACTTTTTGTTTTATTTATTTATTTTTATTAGATTCTAATTTTGTTTTTGTAACAAAATAAGAATCTATTATTTTATTTTATTTTTTTTACTGATTTGATTTTTGTAATCAAACAGTCTCTCTCATTTTTTTTATTTCTTCTATTTGTTGTTAAGTACACAAACATTATTTATTCTTAATACAGTGATGAAGATTGTCCAAGAATCTTAAGATAGATTATTTTTTGGTGTCTTCATTGTATTTATTTTTTGTGCTTTTTACAAAGTGATATTCTGGTTGAAAAATACAAATAGTAGTCATATACTATTTGACAAATAATAGTAATATACTGTTTATTTTCTTTGACAACTAGTAGTAATATACTGGTGTCATTAACAATTTCATAATATTAATTTGTGTAATAGTGTTACAGAAAATTATTGTGTAGTAATTTATTTTCCTGGTTTTAGTAATTAGAAAAATAAAATTACTTTGTATTATAATTTATTTTCTGGTTTGAGTAACTAGAAAATTAATTTGTGTTTTGATTTTTCTGATTTTTGTAATCATATATTATGACTGTTGAAAGAAGTACTCCAAATCCGATTGTTACAATGACTCCAGTCCCTATTTAGAACCATGTTCAAGTTCTAATAAATCATGGAGAAAAACCGAAAAAATTTAATGGCACCGAGTTTAAGAGATGGCAGCAGAAAATGCTGTTCTATTTTACAACTCTAAATCTGGTCCGGTTTCTCCATGAAGAGGCTCCAATACTGAAAGATGATGAAAGTGATCGGCAAGTTGTTGCCGATGTAGACGCTTGAAAACATTCTAATTTTCTGTGTAAAAACTACATCCTCAATGGCCTTGACAACATGCTATATAATGTTTACAGCCCTCTAAAAACAGCAAAAGAATTGTGGGATTCTTTGGAGAAAAAATACCAAATAGAGAATGCTGGCACAAAACAATTTGTTGTCGGTAAATTTCTGGACTTCATTATGGTAGACTCCCAGATGGTAATTTCTCAAGTTCAAAGTTTTCAATTAATTTTGCATGATATTCATGCTGAGGGTATGTCTTTGAGCGAGTCTTTCCAAGTCGCTGCGTTAATGGAAAAATCACCACTGGCTTGGAAAGATTTCAAAAATTATTTAAAACATAAACGTAAAGAGATGACCATGGATGAACTTATTGTAAGACTGAGAATTGAAGAAGATAACCAAAAGGATGAAAAGATGAATAGTAAAAATCCCATTGAGTCCAAGGCTAATGTGGTTGAACATGTGCCCAAACCACATAACAAAAAGCGAAAGTTTGCTGGAGATGGTCCTAAACAAGGCGACAACAATGGCAATAAGAAGTTCAAAGGAAAATACTATAACTGTGGCAAAACTGGACGTTGTGCTTCTGATTGTTGCCGCCCTAAGAAAGATCGCAGAATTACAAGTAAGAAGACTATCGATCAAGCCAATGTGACGGAACTTGATTATATCTCTGATGGGGTAAATGATATCAATTTCTCTGTTATGGTGTCTGAGGCTAATTTGGTTAGAAATCCCAAGGAATGGTGGGTTGACACTGGGGCAACTTGACACATTTGCACAGACAAGAAGATGTTGACTACTTATAATGAGTCTGCAAATGGTGAGCAACTATTCATGGGAAATTCATCTACTTCTGCTATGGCTGGACAAGGGAAAGTAGTCTTGAAGATGACATCGAGGAAGAAACTGACCCTCAACAATGTGTTGCATGTACCAGACAGCTGAAATGATTTAGTTTTTGGTTCTTTGTTAAGTAAGAATTGTTTTAGGCTTGTTTTTGAGTATGATCAATTTGTATTAACAAAGAGTAGTATGCATGTTGGTAATGGATACATGAGCGATGGTCTCTTTAAGTTAAATGTAATGATAGTTGTACCAAAACTAGGGGTGGGCGCGGGTCGGTTGCGGCCACGGAACTTCTAATCCGCCATCCATCTGCCAGACATGATTGAAAAATCAATCAAGATCCGTCCCGCCAATCCCATGGATGTGGATTGAGCGGATTGGCGGTTTGGCGGATGGATGCGAATCGGTTTGGCGGTTTAAAATTTTATAAATTTTCAACATAATTCAACTTGTGCACTTCCTCAAAAAAAAAAAAAAAAGAAATTATTACAGTCAATGATTTAAAAAAGTATTACAATTACTATATGCCTTTGAAACTTTAGAATATCATGATCACTGCATGCCTCATCCACATATTATAATCACAGCGTGATTCATTCACATAAAGTATTACAATCTATGATTCTTAAAATATAATAATAATTCAAACCACCAAAACTATGAACAGAGCAGTAGTAGAGATTGTATGTCTCTATATTGTTACATCTACATATGTTTTTGAAAACAAAAACCAACCAGCATATATCATGTTTTCTATTTATTATTTTTAGAGCTAGATTTAAAAACCAACAAATATAGATAAATAATATGTTTATTTTTTTCAATTCAAAAAATATATTCAAGTTGAAAACCTTTTTTTCAATTGAAAACACAAACATAATATTTAAACAAATTGAAAATACAAAGTCTTATAAATTACTAGGGGTGCTCGCGATTTGGCGGTTTGGCGCTCGCTATGCCAAAGAAATCTCAAATCCATCCGTCCGCCAAATTGGCGGATTGGAGAAAATCAATTTGCAACCGTCCGCCGCCATCACGATCCGTCCCAAAATGCGCAGATCGGTTCGTTCGGTTTTGGCGGATCGGTATATCCGCTGCTCATCCCTAACCAAAACGTGCCATTAATAAGAATAATACATCTTTTGCTTATATTCTTGAGTCAAATTTATAGAATGGTAGATTAGGACATGTAAATTTTGATGTTTTGCATAGATTAATTGGTTTGGATTATATACCAAAATTTGAAATTGATCCTAATCACAAATGTGAGATTTGTGTAGAAGCTTAAACTAAGGTTCCATTTAAATTGGTTGAAAGAAAAATCGAACCTCTAGAATTAATTCATACTGATGTGTGTGATATTAAATTTGTTCAAACTAGAGGATGCAAAAAGTATTTCATAATATTTATCGATGATTACACAAGATATTATTATATATATATATATTTACTTAGAAGTAAAGATGAAGCCTTAGGAATGTTTAAACTCAACAAAACTGAAGTTGAAAATCAACTTGGTAAAACCATTAAAATGGTTAGAAGTGATAGGGCTAGTGAATATGATGCACCATTAAACGAATTGTGTGCACAACATAATATTATTTACCAAACTAGAGCACCCTATTTTCCACAGCAAAATGGAATTGCTGAAAGGAAGAATAGAACCCTTAAAAAAATGATGAATGTCATGTTACTAAGTTCAGGCTTACTGCAGAACTTGTGGGGGGAAGCAATATTGCCTGCTAATTATTTTCTTAACAGAATACCCCACAAGAAAACTAACAGTACTCCTTATGAATTGTAGAAAGGTCGACTACTTTCTTACAAATACTTAAAAGTGTGGGGGTGTTTGGCAAAAGTTGAAGTTCCTATTCTGAAAAAGACTAAGATAAGACCAAAACAAGGATTCTCAGATTTATTGGTTATATTCAGAATAGTAGTGCATATCGGTTTCTAACTTATAAATAAGAAATACCTGATATAAATATGAACACTATTATAGAGTCAAGGAATGTTGTGTTTTTTGAACATGTTTTTCCTTACAAGAAAGGACAAAAATTAAGTTCACATAAAAGAACTTATGATTATACACAAAGTTAAGAGATTAATGACAAACACAAGAGACTAGTAATGGTCTCGACCAACAGGATTTAACTGATGATGAACCAAGACAAAGTAAGAGAGCAAGAACATCAAAATCCTTTGGTCCAGATTTTTTGACATATCTGCTAGAAAATGAACCTCAAAGCTTATAAGGAAGCAATGACAGGTTCTGAAGCACCTTTGTGGAAAGAGGCTATTAATAGTGAAATTGCATCCATTATGCAAAATCATACTTGGGAATTGGTAGATCTTCCTCCTGGTTCTAAACCTCTTGGATATAAATGGATATTCGAGAGAAAAATGAAAGCAAATGGTTCAATAGACAAGTATAAAGCAAGACTTGTGGTAAAAGGTTACAAACAAAAGGAAGGTCTGGACTATTTTGACACATATTTCCCTGTGACAAGAATAACATCCATCCGTATTCTTATTGCTATAGCAACGTTGTATAATTTAGAAATACATCAGATGGATGTTAAGACATCTTTCTTCAACAGTGATCTAAATGAAGAGATTTATATGGAGTAACCCGAAGGGGTTGTAGTGCCAGGACAAGAAAATAAAGTTTGTCGGCTTGTAAAATCTCTTTATGGATTAAAACAAGCTCCTAAGCAATGACATGAAAAATTTGATCATGCTATGCTTACTAATGGGTTTCAGATAAACGAATGTGACAAGTGCGTCTATGTTAAAAATACTGTCAAAGGTTATGTCATCGTTTGTCTTTATGTGGATGACATGCTTATCATTGGAAGTAGTCAAAACATGATCAAATCAACTAAGCAAATGATGAACAAAAGATTTAATATAAAAGATATGGGGGTCATAGATGTAATATTAGGAATGAAAATTACTAAAACATCTGATGGATATGCATTATCTTAATCACATTATATTGAGAAAATTCTTGGTAAATATATCAAGGATGATATGAATATAGCAAGAATCTGTAGACATCAGTCTTTATTTATCAAAAAATAAAGATGATGCGGTGTCTCAGCTAAAATACTCCTAAATCATTGGAAGCCTAATGTACCTAATGAATTGCACTCATCCTGATATAGTTTATGCTGTCAATAAATTGAGTAGGTACACTAGTAACCCCAAAGAAGACCATTGGAAAGCGATCATTCGGGTTCTTAGATATCTAAGATTTACCCGTGATCATGGTTTGAACTTTACTCGATATCCTGCAGTACTGGAAGGCTATGGTGATGCAAATTGGATGTTGGATACTAAAGATTCAAAATCCACTAGTGGATATGTCTTTACTCTGGGTGGCACTGCTGTTTCTTGGAAATCTATGAAACAAACATGCATCGCACGATCCACAATGGAATATGAGTTCATTACTTTAGACAAAGTAGGAGAAGAAGCAGAATGGTTTCGCCACTTTTTAGAAGACATTCCAATGTGGCCAAAACCTGCGCTAGCTATTTGTATTCATTGTGATAGTCAATCTGCAATAGGCAGGGCACAGAGTTATATATACAATGGTAAGTTACGACATATTCGTCGTCGACATAATACTGTAAGCAATTGCTCTCAAATGGAATAATCTCAATAGATTATATAAAATCTAAAGAGAATATTGCAGATCCGTTAATCAAAGGTTTGACTAAAGAGCAAGTGTATAGTTCATTAAAGGGGATGGGATTAAAGCCTATTACATAAGAGTCATCATAATGGTAACCCTACTTAAGTGATTGGAGGTCCCAAGAACTAAGTTCAAAGGGACACCTAAGTTATGTGTGGCTCGCCATGAATTACCAATGGATTAAAATTCCCTACTCATTCTTATGGTGAGAGTGATATCTGTAACATGTGTTGTATACAGGGGTTTAAGGATAAGCTTCGCTTTAATGATTACTTATATCTTGATTTATGCATAAAAATCAAGACGAGTATAAGAGATACTCACCGTAAGAATCACCTATATGAGTGTTGAACTAGGGCCGGTTCTATGAGAATGAAGAGGTAAAATTCTCTAGAAGCACTCATGAACAACCAGGAGCGTTCAAGGCCAAAATGAATACAACCGTGAGAACCATGATGTGTCAAAAGATATTTTGTGTGAAATCTATTATCTTAGCTTACACAAACGGCTGAACAATTCAAGGCATCGCGTCCATTGGTTAGCTAGTAAGTCCGATAGGTTATCATTAGGTAAGGTTTAAGGCCGAAAGCTACCTATCCTGATGTAAGAAATTTTCGATTTATACTCTTTCGACAAATTCTGCATATTGTTGCATTTCCATTGTCATCAAATTCCATTCATGTGGGGGATTGTTAGAAATGGTTTTGGAAAAAATAGATTTTTCCTTAAATTTGGACTATTTTTTAGGTGGGACCTATATGCCAAAGTTGGCGGGTTTAAGCGGTTATGCGTTCTATGTCGTGTTGTGATTCATGTAGTATATTTGGTTGCTTAAAACCATTATCGGGTGAAAGGGAAATTGAAGCCAAAGTGAGCTCTATGGAAATGGAGTTTTTGGTGAAATTTCCATTAAGGTTAGACCTATTGGACCCAAAAATAAACACACACGCCAAGAAGAGCACGCCCCTCCAAAGTGGCTCTGCCACTGGCCGGGCCCGGCTTGGGCGCAGGTACGTGGTGTGAGGTTGGGTTGTGTTTGTCCGGCCTAATATTTATCTTTTTGGGCAAAAAATATTTGAATTTATTTTTTAATTTTTGGAAAATAAATTCTAACCGTTTAAATTCAAATTTCGGTTGGAAAATTTGCACTTTTCTCAGATAGATTTCAAATATGTCCTAACGTATTCATTTCAAAACCCTTACCTATCTAATTTAAATTCAAACAGATTTGTATCTGCTTAATTTAAACCTAATGTATTGTACCAAGTGAATTCAAATCTAAAAGCCACCATTGCACCTATAAATAGACAAAGTCCTCATTTGGTTTCTTCACTTGAATTTTTGTCCAAATTCTGCCATTGCTCTTTCTGCATTTTGCTACATTTATTTTTCTGTGAGAAAGTGTATAAACACTAAGTGTATTCATTGTACAAACAGTTTGTAGTGCTGCTACTATTTGTTGTTGATCATTTTATCTTGGGAGATAGGCGTCCACAATCTGAAAGCATTGTGGAGAGGACGAATCTGTCTTAAGGACACAGAGTTAAACACTGGACTTGATCAGAATTTTGTTCAATAAATGCATAAGGTTAGTAATTAATTTACTTTCTGTTTTATTTATTTATTTTTATCAAATTCTAATTTTGTTTTTGTAACAAAATAAGAATCTATTGTTTTATTTTATTTTCTTTACTAGTTTGATTTTTGTAATCAAACAGTCTCTCTTATTTCTTTATTTCTTCTGTTTGTTGTTAAGTACACAAATATTATTTATTCTTAATACAGTGAAGATTGTCTAACAGTACTTGTTATAAGGCTGCATATGATTTTCAGAAGAGATCTATTTGAATATCTTTGGAGGTTACAAGGCTTTCAAACCTCTTGATTTCAAAGATTCCAATACCGTTGGAGCTTGTTGATAGGCCAAAATGGGTCAGTCATCGTGTATGTTCTTTGTTTCCTCCATGTACAACTCTTGTGTTGTTGGCCTTGGTCCTTATCTCAGAATCAGTAGAATGGTTTGGAAAAACACCATTTCCCCCAAAGTTCAATGTTTTGGATGGTTGGTATCAAGGCTTTAAAAAGTGGCCACAATCGTTTATGTAATGGTTGTGGTAGTTACCGTTACCTGTTACGGCCACTATAGCGGTGTGATGAAAACTCACTTGTGTAACGGCTGTTTTGGTATTACGTAACGATCTGTTGGACACCTTTATACCCTTTTACAATATTTTGAATAGCTTCATTTTCCACCAAAAAACAAAAAAAAAAAAAAAAACAAAAACAAAAATAAAAATAAAAATAAAAGCTTAAAAAAAAAGAACAAATACTCAAGTGATTCCAAACCCAAAGAAAAAGTCTCATATGATTTTTTTTTTAATTTATGGCACAATTTTTATTTTATAATCCTTTCATTTAATAATTGTAAATATTTTTTATTCAATTAGTTCAGGTATTGATAAAAAAAATAATTTATAAACATTTAAAATCAATTATTCTTAAAATCATTAACTATTGAAATAAAATGTAAAAAGCTCATTTTATAGTGATTTGAAAATTTGAAATTTATTAGATTATACTTAAAAATTAACAAAATTTGATCAAAATTTATTTTAAACCCCAATAAATGTGATTCTGAAAAAAAAAATATGCGCATCAGTAAGTTTTCTTCAAATTGTGAGAAAAATAAAAATCACAGTTCTGGTTACCGCAACCATTACATTACGACCTTTACACCTCACAACCGCTATCGTTATCAAGAATCAAGTTGCAACCACAACCGCTTTTCAAAATTTTGGTTGGCATGGAAACACAAAGTGAAGACTGCAGTATTTCTGCAGAGAATTGGAGTGCTTAATGCCTCTATTTTTTGTTGTTTTTGAAAGGCTGAGAATGAATCCGTGGTTCATGTTTTGTTACACTGCCCATTTAGTTGGAAAATTTGGTCGGCCATGTTGTCATGGGGGGGAATTCAATGGGTTTTACCTGGGACAGTTGAGAGTTGTTGTTTTGGTGGGATGGAGGGTGCTTCAAGAAGTTGGAAAGGAAAATTTGGAGAGCCATTGTTTAGCAGTCTTATGGTCTATTTGGAAGCTTTGAAATGAATGCGTGTTCAAGGGAGTACAGTCTGATATCTGGGAGCTGTGTGAGCTTATCAAAATTGATTGGGTCATTGGCTCAAGTCTTCCTTAAAGGAGCTTCATTTCTTTGTTAATGACTTTGTTTCAATATTAGTCAGGTTAGAGTTTGTATTGGCGGTAATCGTGCTAGCTAAAATTGTTGAAATCTTTCCTACATTGTACTTGTGTGATCCTTGGGTGCACATGATTGGTCTTGCATTGGGTGCCAACATAGTTGGAATATAATATATAGACAATGATGCAATTTTCTCCAAGCTCTTGTAACCTTCTTCTTCTATTTTAATAATATTTATTTCCTTTGCTAATCAAAAAAATAAAAAAGATACTCATAAAAAAAGTTTAAACCTTATTATGAAAAGCTCCAGAGTCAAAACAAACAACATGAGCCAAACTAGTGCCATCATGTTTAGAACAAAACAATATGCAACTTTGAAAAACAATCATCTAGGATATAACTCGGTAATGGAAGCCTCATTCACAGAGGAACTACTAGACTGCTTACTCTTTGGTTGAGTCAATTCAACTTTGCTACATTTTCTTGAACACATAGTAATCCAATGTGGATGCATCTCATTATGTCTTGTACACAATTTGAACTAGCCTTCAATATAGTGGGGTCTATCACATTTGAAGCCCTTCCATCCTTCCAATTTTTCCAAGTCTACAAGAATGAAAGTTGAAGTGTAAAAAATATAATTTACTATATATATATATATATATATATGAAAAATGATATATGTAACGCCCTCAAAATAAACCCATAATACATAATATTAACATGCAGAATTATAAGGAAATAAAGTATCTTATTTCATTCATCAGAGTACCATAAAATAGAAACATCATAATAAATGCCCTATGGGCTTACATCTTGCCAAGCCAACACTTGGACACAATTCCATGAGTTCTAACTCAAAACAAATAAAGCCCTAGGCTTGAAAGTTTACAAGTTGTTCAAATAAAACAAATAAAATAAAGCAAATCTTCGAGTCCAGATCCTCACAAGCTAAGTCCTTGGAGGCAGTGAACCACTTGAACCTGAAAATGAAGTTCCCATATAGGGTGAGCCACAGCCCAGTAGAAAAATACTAAACCAAGCATAAGAATTAATTAAATCATTAGCATTCGATACATGGTTAACACCAGATAATCAATTTCCAATTTCATGACACGAATGTCTACATTGTCTATGACATATTGTCTATGACACCTTTCACTTTCCGATATTTATTCAAATTTCCAATTATAACATTATGGCTCAGAACCTGGCCAACTATAATAGTGATCCAGATGTCACAAAAAATAAATGAGACTAAAGCTCAAACCACAACACTTCCATACTTCCAACTGATACACACTATAATGATGTATCATATCAACAACAAATAGCAATATTGCTATTATCAATAAGCACACATATGAGTGATGCTACTGGAGTCCATCCCCTATCTCCTTCCAACAAATCCGGTTTAGAGGTACATCCCCTATCTTCCCCTAAACCGTGGAGTTCATCCCCTATCTCCTCCAAACAACATGCATATGCAATGAAACACACAATTGCCATATACAACACATAATCAATACAAGTAATGTTCTCAGATAATTCAACAACAACATAAGTGACTTAATTCCAGTTATACCTAAGCCACATGCAAGGTCTACAACAATCACGACTATCCTCCACCGATAGCCCAAAACAGTTATTTCTAAACAAGAAATAAATACAACAATGAATGTAGAATCAACATTCTCATAGGCAAGTATTTAAACTACCCAACTATATCATTAATCTCATAATTTCCCCAACTTCATGAATTAAACCCAATTCCACATTTTTCCCTTAAATTAATTATACAAATTAATCTAAGCCAAAACCTAGGGTTTCTCCCAAAATCACCAAACGACACCAACATATCAAAAATACCAAAACTTAGGACAAAACCTATAATATGGAGTAGGAAATCCCTACCAAGCAAGAACCCAAAAAGAAGAAGACGGAGATGATAGCTCAAATTCCAAAGTGCTCCAAATCAACAACTGCTCAGATTAAATGGAAGCCCTCGACCCACTCTACCTTTTTTAATGAAGGAACTAGGTTAGATACTCACTCTAAATAGATGAAACCTAGGAGAGAAGATGAGTTGGGAGAGAGAGAACTCAGAACCTAGGGTTTTATAAACCGAAAGGGGCCGAAAAACTGCTTTTAAAACACACCGCCACAGATTTAAACTCGACAGTTCGCCGAAAGGCATAAACACACCGCCGAGCGTAAAGAGTAAAACAAGGTCCGCCGAGCGCAATGATAACCGCCGAGCGAGATTCCCCATTCCGTAACCCACGCGGAGAACACACTACCCGCCGAAGCGCCAACAATACCGCTGAAGTTAACCCGCCGAAGCGATAAAAACCCGCCGAAGCGAGAATTTCACCGCAGGTTTTGCAGGACCAAAAATGCCGAAGAGTGTAAACCCCGCTCGAGCGCAGGAATGTCCGCTCGAGCGGAAAGGCTAAAAACTGGGCAATCAACATCTAGGCTAAGGCTCAACCCAACCGTTCGAAACACGCCCAACACATCCTAAAACTCGACCAAATAGAATTAAAGGATGTCAACAACCATTACACAAGGATAAAATCTACGGAGCCTAAGTCCGGATACAACATCGAATGGGAAAAGACCGGGGTCGCTATAATATAGTTACAAAACTTGTATGCATAATTTATGACAACAATAATGTGCCAGTGGTATTTTTGAAAATATAAATTATCTTGATAGGTATTTTTTTTAAACTGATAAAAGAAAAACTTGTCGCATCATGCTTTGTCATTGTATAGCTTAAACTTTTAAGACAATTAGTAACTTAACAATCTTTCAACAATCTTGATAAGTCTTTTGTTTTAAAGTGATAAAATCAAAATTTGTCACATCATTCTATCTATATTGGGTCTAGATCCTTTGCTTTAAAGTGATAAAATCACTCAATTTTAATACATAATAATGTGGTTTTCTATTGTCCTTTCATTTTAAGTTAAAAAACTTACCATTGCCGCTAATAATTTAAAAATTGCCACCACCACATCATTCTAAATAAAATTTTATATAAAATTATGTTTGTGGATGATTTTTCATATATATATATATATATATCCTTATTTATATTTACATAGGTTAGAAGGTCCTCTGCATTCTCCGCTTTTTGAAAATAATTGTTCTTCTGTCCACTTATGATTTCTAGAACTAATACTCCGAAGCTAAAAACATCTGATTTAACTGAGAATTGCCCATACATTACGTACTCTGGTGGCATATAACCGCTGCAATCGCAAAATCATATAGGTAAAATATTTCATCTTAGAAGTTAAAGATAGTATTTTTTTCAAGTTTTTGTCTCAACTCACTCACAATTATTTGATCATGTTTCAATGGTTTTGTTTTTCAAAATTCTTACATGATCTAACAGTTTTGAGTGAATTGAAACAAAGGACGATTTAGGTTTTGGGACAAAGGATCTCTAGCCTTCAACACAAGGCTTTTATGTTTTTCACTTTTAATGTTTCTAATCAATTACTTTGTATATACACAAACCATTTGGCTTTTTCCATTTTTTAAATTGAAGAACATATGGTAAGAATTTGTAGGACTTTTATGTTACTTTCATTTCATGATAGAAAATGAACATGTAAAAATGGAACAAATATTGTTTTTTAATTTTTTTTTTTTGATCCACAAAGAAAACTTTTGTTACTTGAAATAATGCTTACATTAAGAAAAATGGATTAAGGAATAGAACTCCCTTGGATGCTTGATTCGATTAAGAAACAATTTGATGTGGCATGTATGCCCATACAATTCTTAGACCAAATGGATGGGCAAATAAGGCCAAGGTAAAAAACATTGGTAGAAATCAAACGGCCTGGACTTGAAATTGCGTGAAATTTGATGGATTGATGGAAAATGTCATTTTGGTCATGATCCATTGACCCTAGTAAATTTTAGGTGAATTCCATTGTTTAGGCTGTCAATCTTGAGATTTTGTTATTTTTGGAAAGATTTGCTACTCTAATTACTCCTAGCGTAGAACTCAGAATCTAATTTTGTCAAATATGCCGTTATTGTAGTAGCATATATTAGTATTTTCTTTATTTTATTTCAATATTTTTATTTTTGATAATTTTTCCTTATTTAAGTATTGCTCATTACGAAACTGTCAATTCTAATAGTTTCTAACTAGGTTAGGTTTGCTTGTACTTATAATTAATTGATGTAAACTTTAGAGCTATTTAGTTTTTTGAGAATTAATATAATTTCGAGTTTCATGCTTTTTTTTTACAACCTTTGGTATTCTTTAAGAATCAACTATTGTTGAACCTTTATTTTCGGTATTTCTTGTGAATCAACGAATTTAAAGAAGAATCTTACTTCCGGTATTGAGTTTTCAATCAACGGATTCTAAGATCGTTACTGTTTTGCATTTCCTGTTACATCACAATTATTGGTTAAGTTTAATTTTATTTGACACTTGCTTTGGAGAAGGTAATACTTACTAGGTTCTGACAATTTTATTTGTATTCCCTTGAGTTTCATCAAGCACAAAAAGCCTTGCCATTCGAAAATCTAAAATTTTAGGGTTCATATTTTTATCTAATAGAACATTGCTAGCTTTCATATCAAGATGAATGATCCAAAGTCGAGAATCTTCATGAAGATAAATAAGTCCCCCAGCGACGCCTTCTATGATTTTGTAGTGCGTATCCCATTCCA
This sequence comes from Camellia lanceoleosa, assembly GCA_025200525.1. NCBI lineage: Eukaryota > Viridiplantae > Streptophyta > Magnoliopsida > Ericales > Theaceae > Camellia > Camellia lanceoleosa. Next base: position 65,993,503 of record CM045767.1, read on the forward strand.
AATATGCTTGTTTGTTTGGATCTACATAAAATGGCTAATGAAAAATCTAAAAATCCCCTAGATATTGATTTGAGATTATGTATTAATTTTAAGCAATAAATAGCGTTCTCAATCAAACAATCAAGACAAATCGACACAATGATTTTAGCTGGAAAAATCATAATTGAAGTGCCTCCAATTGTGATAAAAAAACCACGGGCAAAAGCCACAAAACAATCTACTAAAAAGACATAAAGGAATTACACAAGTGAACTCTCAATTACCTAGCAAATCTATGTCCGAATCGAACCGACCCCTATGTGCCTCTTCTAACCCCGTCTTCACCTCAGAATTATCTTGTCCAACATTGAATCCACAACGTCGAGTCGAATCCACGACGATGAGCCACTCTAGAAGCCACTAAAGCTTCAGGTCCAAATTCCACGGAATCCACCGAAGAATAACTCTCTCTTTTGTATTGAATGAAACAAACAATCCTTTGGTATATACTTCTCAAACCAAGAGTTAAACTCAAACAAACATCAAAGAAACTAACAAAGAAGCTTCAGATGAAAACCTTAATATCCAAGAAGAAGATTTGGAAGCTGTAACCTAAAATATGATTGAACCGCACCTTTTATAGCAGATTGTTCTGCAATCTCCGCTCAAGCGCAAGAATGGTTGCTCGAGCGGACTGACGCTCGAGCGCAAAAACACGACTTCTACTACTTTTGCAGACAGTTTAAACTTTTGGAACTAAAGATTCTCCGCTCAATTCTCGACATAGTCATCAAAGTGGCAAACATGAAAGAATTAACTTCTGAAACATCTCTACAAGGCATAATTTGGGTTAGATTCGCATATAAAAACTCATAACCTCACTAAAATAAAAGTTGAACAAAATTACAACTGAAAGGAGTTTTATCAAACGTGATTGCCAAGAATAAAAACCTAATAGCTAATTTAGTCTCAAAGCTCTACTAAATTATAATCTGGTCTACAAATAGTAATGTGCTACATGAGTTTTAGTTTTGTGCTCTATTTTTGAAAATTAAGTTTGACATAATTCATTCTTAAGTGGTCATAAATGTATGAAATATAGTTATATGTCTTCCATTCTATGCATGTAGGTCGATGTACATTCAGAATTAAGTCAATGAAGAAAACAAGGTTTTTTTTATTGGAAGTATGGAATGATAGTAATGAAAATTAGGTGACGCAATTATGATTTTTTTATTATTAAAAGTCATTCATTGCGAAAAAGAGCTTTATAACAGTTAAACTAGTTGTATCAACTATGAACCGGTCATTAATTGATTGTAAACATCGATACGTATTGGAAATCGGCTGAAACAATATTCCTTCTCATCAATATACGAGTATTGGGAGGCCAAAACCAATGCGTATTGGCCGATATTTAAAACTATGAAAGATAACAACTTGGAGACCTATCTTACTTTCCATTGGGCATAAACTCATACATGAGAAGTCTTTCTGTTCCTTCCATGCAGAAACCTAAAATCCTTACCAAATTCCTATGTTGAAGTTCGGCCACCAACAAGACTTCATTCTTAAATTCCACTTCACCTTGTCCAGAATTTTTAGCTAGCCTCTTCACAGCTATTTCTTGTCCATGTGGAAGCGTACCCTATAAATATATTCAAATATATATCATATATATATATGTATTCTCTCATTAGACTCAAAATCTATAATTTGTCACAACTTAACAGAAAGATTTTTATGAGAATATTCTTTTACCTTGTAAACAGGCCCAAATCCACCTCGCCCAAGCTTGTTACTATCGAGAAGTTGTCTCAGAGCATCCTTTATAGTACTAAAATCATATTGTAAGGATCCTACGCCACGATTTCATCAAAATATGAATTTGAAAATAACAACAAATTTGGATTTATAAACTTTCATTTTATTAAGGCTTGGTTTGGTTTGGTTATAAACTTTCATTTTATTAGCAATAATGTTTTTGTCTATCTAGTAGTTCTTGTGAGCAGTACTTCGTTTTTCTTGAGAACTAATTTTATGTAATAAAGAATTTATGTACTGGTCTTTTAGTCGACCAAGCTCCAAGGTCTTGGACTTGTCTGACCGACTGGTAGCTTTCTAGAGAGTGATATGAAATAATATATTTCAACCTTACCTTAGTAAATCCTATACTATTAGGCCCAGGTTATTAGACATGAGCATAACAATGTTTCTACCCACCTATTTAGGCTATATTTAGATCATGAATTTGACCAGGGACTTGTATAGGGAAAAGAAAATGAAAGAAGGAAGTAATTAAAAATGTAAACTAATTTTTTGACATTTTTTTTTCTTCTACAAATTTATGGTCTAAACACAATATAGTAATTTGGCATTGCTAACACCACCATGTGTATTAGCTGAAAAATTTTAAATGGTACACATCCCCTTTAAAAAGGTGCATATTATATCCGCATAGTTGTAAAGTTTTGTGATCTTAATTATGAATTGTGTGATACTTTATTATACGTCCTAATTATAAAGATTTGGGATCTTAGTTATGAATGTTAGAGATGGCAATTCGGGTCCATGGCACCGGGGCCGACTTGACCTTGATCCTAACCCGAATCTGATTAAATTCTACTACCCGCTCCCCGATCTGGATCCGAACTATGAATGGTATGAACCTCTGAAACCCAACCTGAACGGGGAACAGTTTCCCCACCCCGAATGGATGTGGTGCTTCGTCGTGAGGTTTGGTAGTGGTCAAATTTGTAATGAACCACAACATAAATAAATAAAACCTCATCTTGAACTTACTCTCAATTTTCTCTGTTGGCTTCTTATGCTTTCGCTTTTGGAGAAAGATGGTAAAGAAAACTACAAGAATAGTGACAATGATAGAGATGGCAACAATGGTAACAATAGTAGTGATATTATTGCCTCCAAAAATAACATAACATAAATATGCCTTGATCCAATACGTGTGTTAAATAGTTAGCTAAATGGATAGTTTGCCAACTAATTTGTTAATTGTTATGAAACAATGGTAATTTGGATATCAAATAATCAGAAATAATCAAAGGGAAATGAAACAAGCACATATAAACGATTGATGCGGTTCAACTTACACGTCCACGAACAAGATAATAAGAATACTTCGCTATGTAGGAAGCAAGTTTACAATAATTAATTGTCTCTCACACTCTCAAACCCCCTAGAATATACCCAAACTTTTGTATATCTAACTCTTTATAAATGAAACTCACTCTATATTTCTTCTATGAATTTTCTCTGTTTCTAAATTGTGTTGGATTTGAGACATCCAATCCCTATTTATAATTCAGCTACAAAAATTTAACTTGTAATTTTAAAGAATTGAGGATTTTATTTATAAAAGCCCACTGTGAATGGAAAATGACAATATTTATTTTGGTTTACCCTTTGAATTTTACTTTAGAAAAACTAAAATTATAAAGTGGGGAATTTGTAATAATTTTGTTGAAATGAAAATTAAAAAAAGAAAAGAAAAAAAGAAAAGGATGTACGAGGATTTAGGGATATACTTAAAAGTTCAAACCAACTAATTGAAAAACATTTTTTAATAAGAGGTAAAAGTGTAATTTTCAATCAACCGAGGGACAATTAATCTAGCAAAATACCAAATAGAATATTAAGTAGAATTATTATGATATAAACCGAATATAAATTGGAGGTTAGAATAGTAAGGGTTGTGAGAGTTTGTGAGTCATGGAAAACTTAGATGAACATTCAACTCTACCATCTTAAGATCATAACATTATTGGAGAAAGGGTGGACATCGTGATGAAGAGAGGAGGGTGTCAACCGGTGATTACAAGAAGACCAGTGGGATATCAGCTAGCTAGATTCAGAGGATTAAGAATGTTCACTGTTTTTGTGGATAACTTGCCAGAATCGATGGATCCAAGAGGTTTGTTCAAGTTATTTAGTAGCTATGGAGTGGTAAAAGATGTTTTCATTCCGAAGAAGAGAATGAAAGTTATGGGAACTAGATTTGGGTTTGTTTGGTATGATTGCCAGGTTGTAGCAAGTACGGCAGTTCAAAAAGCTAAAAGAGTTGTGGTGTGATGATAAAGAACTGAAGGTATGGATAGCAGAGTATATAAATAAAGATCAAAATTTGAAGATGCAGGAGTCAAGAAAGGAGAGTACTAATTTGATCAAACAAAGGATGTAATGGCAACCAACAGAGGGAGTTAAAGGCCAGTGTTCTTATGCGAATGCAGTCTGAGGGTTTAATAGAGATATCAAGAGGATATCTCTCAAAGCTGAAGAGACTGGCAAGATTAATGGTTGGCTTTATGAGAGTTTAGTAGTCAAGCTAAAAGCATTTTTCTCCTTTGCTGATTGTAAAAAGGAGTGCAGTAACAGAGGGGTTAAGGATGTGAACGTCAGAGATGGGGGGGTAGAGCTGCAGTGCTAACATTCAAGTCAGTCGAACATATGAAGGAATGGAAAGTAAAAATAAAGGAATGGATATATGAGTGGTGCATATCAATGGATGAGTGGAAAAAAGGGAAAATGATTGAAAGTGAAAGGTATGTTTGGTTATAATGCTTTAAATTCCTTTTAATTTGTGGAACACAAAAACTTTCAATGACATTAGGAGAGTTTGGGGCGAAGTAGTTTAGCATGATGAAGGTACCAATAACCCAATTTCATTTCAATGGGGGTAAAGTCAGGATAATAACCATAAGCAAAGAGTTTATTAACGCAGTGGTAACCCTTGAGTGCAAAGGGGCACAATATCCAGTTAGAGTGTGTGAAGAGACAAGCTTCTCATTAGGGACAACCACAGAGCTGGACAGTTATCAGCTTAATAAGGATAAGAATTCAGGCTTTGGCAGTGGGCAAAATATGCTATCAGGCACCATTAAAGGTCGGAAAGAAGAAGCAAAGGAAACTGAAGATGGTAATGATGTGTCAATTACTGATGAAGTGGTAAGCAGGGTTAAGGACACAGTGGATGGTGGAACAGTTAAGCTGGACAAAAGGGGAAAGAGGGTGGCAGTATCATCATTGAGGCAATTTGATGGAGGCTTAGGAAACTCAACAGGTGGGGGCTTTGTCAGCGTTGGTATGATGAAGATTGTGGAAAGTCCAAGAAAAAAAGGTGGTTGGGAGTATGCAAAAGATTGATGACAATATATACACACCAGGGCTTATGTAGAGTTTGAGTGGGCCACAGATGGGTAGGCCCAATATTAATTTAGAAGTGGTGTTGCAGGGAGTCCAGGTTGAAGCTAACCACAGTAAGCCCAATGGGCATTCATTATCAAACGTGAGTGACTATGTAGCTTAGACTCAGCTATTACAGAGGGGAAATAAGGGGAGAGATAGAGAAGCTATGTCAGAAGGTAAGACTCGCTATTACAGAGGGGAAGAGTGCTTCCAAAAAGCTTTAATAGAGGTGCTATTTTTAGAGCTATAGTGGTGATTATATCAAATTCACTATCAATGAATAGTGAGTCGAGTAGAAGCAGTAGGAGGTTGATTATGGAAGCAAAGGCAACAATCCAGATGGGGAAATCATTAGGCATAAATTTTGAAGGAAAAGAAGATAAAGCTATACAGAAAATCCTTCAAATGGAAAGCAAGGATTTGGAAAGGATTGAATGCAGTGGAAGGACTGTTGAAGTCTAAGGAATAAATGCAGGGGTTCAAGTGCACTATATGGTTTCTTATAAAGATAATGACATGTAATGTTAGAGGTCTAAGAAGACCAGAAAAGAGGAGGAAGATAAAAAGTGTGCTAAAAGAGAGAGGAATGAACGTAGTGTTATTGCAAGAAACAAAGAGGAGCATAATGAAGGAAGAGTTTATACAAGTGATGTGGCCATTTGACAAGATGGAGTTCATGGGGGTTGATGCAGAAGGCAGTGTTGGAGGTTTGCTATGCATTTGGAATCCAGATAGCTTTAATCTTAAGGAGTGTTGCAGTTCAAGGCATTTTATTTTGTTATCAGGTACTACTGGAGTGGCCTTTGAATGTACTATACTTAATATTTATGCTCCGAATGATGTAGTTAATAGGAGGCAGTTATGGGATTCGTTGGGTAGATTGAAAACACTCTATACTAACCCCTGGTGTATGGGTGGAGATTTTAATGAAATCAGGTACATCAGTGAAAGAAAGGGATGTTCAAGAAGAGAGAGAGAGGAATGAAGGATTTTCGTGGGTTCATAGATCAGTTAAATTTAGTGGATTTGCCTATGATAGGAAGAAGCTTTACATGGTGTAATGCTTAAGATGGGAAGAGATGGAGCAGGATAGATAGGTTTCTACTGGAAAGTAGGTGGCTAGAGGAGTACTCATTTATGCAATGGGGACTCCCAAGAAGTATTTCAAATCATTGCCCCATATTATTAAAGGAAGATGACAGAAATTGGGGTCCAAAACCCTTTAGGTTTATTAATGCGTGGTTACTTCACCCAAAGTTCAAAGTAGAAATGAAGAAGTCATGAGATGGTGTAGTTGAACCAGGATGGGTTGGCTTCAGGCTGAAAAGGAAGTAAGCTAATCTTAGGGCCAATCTTAGAAGATGGAATTTAGAGGTTTTTGGCAATGTGGATATTCAGTTAAAGGAGGCAGAGGAGGAACAACATGAGCTTGATTTGGTAGCTGAAGCAAGGAATCTATCAAAAGCTGAACTGACTAGAAGGAGGGAAGTAAGAAGTCAAGTGTGGAATTTGAGTAGGAGAAAAGAGAGCTTATGGCATCATAAATCTAGAATGGTGTGGGCTAAATTTGGTGATAAGAATTCAAGATTTTTCCATTTGATGGCAAGCTTTGGGCAAAGGAAAAATATGTTGGATTCAGTTGTGGAGGATGGGGAGAGGTTGGTGGATCTAGATAGAGTAAAGCAGTCAGTCCGTAATCATTTTGAAAGAGTATTTAATGAGGAGTGGTGCTCCGGGCCTAAACTCTCTGGCCAATTTTTATCCCTTAATTCTATATAGAAGGATAGTTTGGAAGCAGCAGTTACAGAGCAAGAGATTTGGGTAGCTATACAAGATTGTAATAGTAATAAGGCTCCGAGGCCAGATGGGTTTAATTTGGCCTGCATTCAAAAGTGCTAGAAGATAATGAGGAGGGAGTTTTTACAATTCATGAATGAGTTCTATGAAAATGGGAAGCTGGTCTTAGGGCTGAATTGTTCTTTTATCATTTTGATACCAAAGATAGAGAACTAAAGTGGTTTAGGGGATTACAGACCAATAAGCTTAGTTCATTCAATTTATAAAGTTCTAGCTAAAGTGTTTTCTAGAAGATTAAAGAAGGTAATGCCTTAGTGAAGTTCAGACTGCATTTTTGGGAGGGAGATTCATTCTAGATAAAGTATTGATTGCTAATGAAATGGTGGATTGGTGCAAATTATCTAAAAGGAAAGGCATCATTCTAAAATTGGACTTTCAAAAGGCTTATGATTCAGTAAATTGGAAGTTTCTCTTTTCAATGATGAAGAATTTTGGTTTTGGAGAAAAGTGGGTGAAGTGGATCAAAGCATGCACATCTTCAGCTAAGATATTTATTCTAGTTAATAGATCTATATCTGTTGAATTTATACCTCAAAAAGGGCTTAGGCAGGGAGACCCGTTATCATCATTCTTGTTCAACATTGTTGCTGAAGGATTGAATATATTGATTGAAACGGCAAAGGAGTTAGGTTTTTTAAAAGATGCCATTGTTGGGCCCATTGAGTTGAAGGTTTCACCTTGCAATTTGCAGATGATACTATGCTAACAGGGTGGAATTGGTCAATATAAATAGAATTTTAAGGTGTTTTGAGTTAATGTTTGGTTTAAAAATTAATTTCCACAAGAGTGTGGTGTGTTGAGTTGGGGTTAATGAGAAGGAAATTAATGATTTTGTCTCAATTCTACACTGCCATAGCCAAAAACTTTCCATTACTTATCTGGGCATTTCTCTTGGGGCAAATCCTAGAAGAAAGAGTACTTGGAATCCAAAGGATCGAGAAAGTAAAGAACAAATTGGCTTCATGGAAATGGAAGATGTTATCCGTTGCTAGTAGATTAACATTAGTGCAGGCAGTTCTGTCAAGTTTACCTTCATATTTTTTATCAATTTTTAAACTACCTATGGGTGTGGCAAAACAGTTAGACAGGATTCAAGTAGCATTTTTGTGGGGTGATTCTAAAACAAAGAAGAAACTTCACATGGTAAATTGGAAGGAGGTATCAGCAAACATTGATCAAGGGGGATTGGGAGCTAGAAATCTAAGAGAAGTTAATGTTTGCCTTCTGCTCAAATGGTGGTGGAGGTTTGGGAAAGAGGATACAGCTCTATGGAAAAATATTTTGTGTAGTAAGTATGGTGTGGTTGGGGGCAGATGGGTTCCAAGTAATCTAGATAATGTTGCAATGTCCAGGATTTGGGGTGATATCTTTCAACTTGTTACTCATAGCCCTGCTATAGTTGATTTTTATTTATCTAATATGAAATTAACAATAGGGAATGTGGGTATAATTCAATTTTGGGATGACAAATGGCTGAACAATATATGCCTGAAGGAGGAATTTCCTAGACTATATAACTTACCAAAGGAGAAATGTAGCACTATGCAGCAAATTTATCAAAGAAGGGGTCAACCAAATGATTAGAATTTATGTTTCAAAAGATCCTTGTTAGCATGGAAGGAAAAGGAGGTCCTACGGTTGTATGACTTGCTAAGGGAAACACCTAGTCTTTTTATGAAGGCTGAGGATTCGTGTAAATGGGTGGACAATCCAGTAGGATCATTTACAGTAGCAGCAGCATAGAAGTGGTGGATGTCTTCAAAAAGTCCTTCTGTTAGTGTTACTAAGGAATTATGGAACAATGTTGCTCCACCCAAGGTAAAGTTTTGTGGGTGGTTAGCATGGAGAGGTAAACTTAAAAATGTAGCTATCTTAAAGAGTTTTGGAGTGTTAAATGAGGAATCAAATGCACTGTGCTTGTTCTGTAAAATAGAGGAGGAGTCAGTTCAGCATCTTATGTTGTTGTGCCAATTAGCTTGGAAATTATGGATTGATATAATGAAGTGGTGGGATCTGGTGTGGGTTTTGCCTAGTTCAGTTGAGAATTTGTTGCTCTGGTGGTCAAGAATCAAATTCAGTAAGGTGGTTCTTAGAATGTGGAAAGTGGTTCCTTTAGCAGTTATGTGGTCATTATGGAAATCAAGGAATGAATGTTTCTTTAGTGGCAAACCAGTGGATTGGAATGAACGTTTAGAATTGGTAAAAGTAAGGGTTGAACTTTGGAGTAAATCGAATATTAAGGGGATGCAGTATTCAGTGCAAGAGATAGTCACGAATCTTCAACAGATCAAGGCCTATGTGTGTAGAAGAAGGTTGCCTCCAGATTGATGTTAAGAGGATATGTTAGTTCGTGCTAGGGGGCTGTGGTTGATATTGCTGATATGGGACTGTTTGTGTTGATCTGGCGTGGGGTAGAGAGTTGAACAGTTTTTAATGTCTGATCACTTTATCAAGGCCACTAGCAAGGTCTGATCTGGATGTACTAGTAAAGGGTTGCTACTACGTGTAGCCAAGTAGGAAATAGGGAAACTGCTGCTGACAATGCGGTATTGGTATTAAGGGTGTTCTTCTTGCTTTGGGTTGGTGTATTAATGCTGTTGTAGTGTGGCATTGCTGCTATTTTGTTGTTTTGTTTTTCATTTTTGGGTTGTTCCTGATTGGCATCTCACTAATCTTGGGTCTAGTGCTGGTATATGATTGTGCTGCCTTTGCGGTGCCAACCTAGTTGGGATTGTTGAGGTGTGCTATGATGCTCTGTACACTTCCCTGCTTTGTGGATGTATTTTGCATGAGAGTTTGTGAGTCATGTTGTCAATATCCTAAAATTGTTTTTCTTCCCCTTATGAAGGTGTTAAAGAAGTGAAGTAATTTCAAAATAAAATTCAATTTGCAGATAGCGTTTCTCGTTTAGTGTTCATGATCACTATAAAAAAAAAATTGATTAACAAAAATTAATAATTAGTTGTTAGATTAACACCTCAGGGGAGTTGAACCACCAATATCTCCTTACAAGCACTTATGTCTTGCCCCTATGCCACTAAGCTACAAGGCTCTGGGTATGGTCACTAAATACTTGGACCAAGTCACTTAATCAAATTATCTATAAACTCATAAAAATAGTGAAGAGCATACTTTGAATAATCTCAACGGATACTATGAAATGAACTTTTGTATATAGCACAATGTACAACTCAAGTTGTGGGCTTTTTCCCCCTGCAAGTCACACATATATAGCATTAGTGTTACATAAGAAAGAAACTCTCTCATTATTTACATTATAATAAATAGTAATTATACCCATTATTAATTTGTAACTGAATTGGTTTTAAGAAACAAATTTAATTCATAATTGTCAAAAAATAAACACAACAAAATAATTTTAAAAAATTGTTTTATTAAAAAGAGCAAATTATACTGTTAGTCCCTGTACTTTAGCTCTTATGTCATTTTGATCCCTGTAATTTCAATTGAATCAATTTTGGCTCTCAATTTTTCATTTTGCCTCAAATTTGTCCAATCGCTTCCAATTTTTAGCATTTTTTAATGGTAAAATGTGTACATCAGTCACGTGTTATACTTTTAGGAACAAAATTCTAATCTTGATTTCAGTGATTTAACCTTAACTAATTCAATGATTTTTTTTTTTTTTTTTTGGTGTCAGAAACCCTAACAATGTTATCAATTAGACTAAATTGATATAAAATTTAAAATTAAGAATCAAAATTGAGCCAATTGAAATTTAGAGACTGAATGTAATTTGTCCTACTAAAAATGACCAACATGGGCACCCTTTCTTACAATTTTGGAGGAGAAGAAGGTGGTTATATATGCTTCAACTATTCAATATGAAAAAGGGATTTTAATTATCAACTATTATGCATCGTATTAGTCATTATGTAATAAGATTTTAGACTATTTATTATGTTTTTTATTAGTATATCAATTGATATATGACTTCAATATCAATACAGATACATATCATGCTTTTGAAAGCAGAATCACATTTTTTTTCTTTTCTTGATTGGCAAAATACCTTGAGTTGGAGGTGGAGGTGGAACCAAAGTGTCGTTATAGAAATGGTTCATCTCATACTGAAGATTACAGCTCGGAGCTAGAACTCTAGCTCCTCTACTTGCATTACAGCATTGAGGAATGTAATTAGCAGCCACAACTAGACAATCAATACATTGCTGCTAAGATAAATCAGGGGTGCACTGTGAAAGCCCGTATATTGTCAGAAACGTATTGCCAGGGACGAATCCAGGATTACGACTTTGGGAGGCTACTCTATAGTTTAAAAAATTAGGAGGGCTACTCTATATAATTTTGAAATTATCTAAAAAAAATTTGGGGGTGCGAATTCCTATAATTTTAAATTATTTTAAAATTTTTTAGTATAATATATGATATTTTTCAAATTTTTGGAGTGCGGCTGCCCCCCTAGCCCCCCCTAGATCGATCATTGCGTATCGCCACTCGTCATCCCTATTGCAAATTTATGTTGAGAACCTCCTTGCGCCACTTGGCTTCATAGCTTTTCAAGCAATGGCCCCAGTGCCTGTTTAAATGGAGCAACGTCGGAGACATTTTCAAGGTTCCGCACACCTGCCGGATTAGTTTGCAGTGTTCCGCTGGCTATAGTTTTGTATAAGTACCTTTGTTGTGCCAATTTTATGCAATATATCATAAATATTATTATGGTATTATAGAAAATCAATCCACATTATACCAAGTTTGTAAATTAAATGTAAAGCAGCACAACAGTTCTACATACTCAGAAAGGAATTTATAATTTTAGTCCAAGATTCATTTATAAATTGGCCCGGCCTCATAGTGAGAAGATTAAATCTACACGCTACATTTAAAATTTTGGATAAATTTCTGATTTTTCTTTCTAGGTTTATAGACTTTCCGGATTGTGAGAGATATGTAGTTGTTGTCCTAAAATTCTTACTCTCTCCGTTCCAAAATAATGGTCCTTTTTAGGGAATTTGACTTTTTTTGGTAGTATAATTATTGCACTTTAAAAAAATTGATTTTTCAAAATTATCTTTTGATAGTATATTTTTTGGGAAATATCAATGTCATAATTATACTTTTTATGTGGTTAATAAATTTAAAAGAACGGCAAAATGAGAAATTTATATTATTTTTGCACTTGATTTTTAAAGAGTGGTGCTATTAGCACCCCGTAAATTATTTTGGACCCTCCATTTCTTTGGATCCCCCACTTATAAATTTTGAAACCCTTAAAATTTATTTTCCCCTCAAATATTACCAAAATTATCCTTGTGAATACATTCCACCCATTGAATGCACACCTTCACACCCCCGCATCCCAAAAAAATCTCACTTTCAAAAAAAAGCTAACAAATCTCACGAAGAAGAAGAAGAAAAAGAAGAAGAAGAAGAAGAAGAAGAAGAAGAAGAAGAGGCAATGTGATTACTGTCTTTGTTGCCTTATCCACCATTGTCACAGTTGGTATTGGTATTGCTCTCTCTCTCTCTATATATATATACACATAATTTCTTAGTTTTCTCATAATAATTTCTTCTCTTAAAAAAAAAAAATTATAATAATTGATTTCGTTTTCTTAGTAAAACAAGTATGAACCTATGACTAATATTCGATTACCTATTTCCGAACAAATAATAAATGTTTGGTTATCGATTCCCGAACAACTAAACAATATTCGGGCATGTGTTCCCGAATTTCGATCATATGTTCGGGAGTTCAGTCCCGAAAAAATGACAAATAGATTTCATTATTTTTGCCATTTTTTTCAAGAAATTTACCCTTACAAGGCCAATCTCATTTGAGCTAAAAACAACATCAAAGTTATGAACCTCATCTATGCTTTTATTGTTGTACTCCTCTCACCTTATGGAGTTCTGATTGTTAGAAAAACTTTCACTCATTGTCATTGCCGGAGAAGTGTAGGTAATCAAATGGTTGTCACTGTTACTGCCGGAATATTATTGCCAAAGGATGTTCACGGTTTTGAGAGTGGGTAGGTTTTGAATGTGGGATTTGGGAAAGATGGATGGGTGGTGATGGCGGTGGGTGCTCTCATAAACCCTAATTCATGATGTAGTGGTGTAGATTTAATTGTGAGATTGGATGTCTCAAAATTAATGATGTCTTTTGTAGTAATTTTATTTGAGGTTATTATTGTAATAAAAAAAAGGGCTAAAAATTGGGGGGTTCAAAATAATTTATGGGGGTGCTAATAGCAACACTCTTTTTGAAAAGGGATTAATATTTTGGGATAATGAAAAATAGAATAAGGGACTAATATTTTGGGATGAATGGAGCATTATCTCTCCTAACACTAATTTTATATAGCACACAATAAACAATTCTAAGATACAACTCAAATAACTATCCATCCTCCTCATGTCTGCAAACATCAAAAGGGTTAATAATGAAGTGTCTATCACTACAGCATATTAAGATTTTAAGCACAAAAATTATTGTTCAAGATTGAAATATTTTTATTGTCAAGAGTGCCATTGTTATATTTTTAACGATGAAATTGACGTTTAGTGATAGATTATTATCCTTTGGGACCCTTTTTTTTTTCTGAAAAAAGAACATTTTGGACCAAATTTCTTTGTTCCTAAAAGTACATTTATTTGACTTTTTAGGATGAGTTTTTAGCGACTATCCTCACATTTATTTAAAATTGATCTGCAAATATTTTTGCAACAAAATTTTACTTTTAGGATAAAAAAAATTGTTCCCAAACTCTTATTTGTTATAGTAAAATGTCTATAATTAAATTTGTCTATCATAAATAAATAAATAAGAAAGAAAATAAAGATTGTGGGAATGGAGAAGTTATATCATGGGTCAAGAATTACACATCAACAGTGTGTATGGTTAATGGGAACAATACATGAAAAAAAAAAAACAAAACAAAACAAAAAGTCACAATAGGTAGAGGAATTTTAATAATTTTACTAATGTATTATTAATTCAAAAAAAATAACCACAATATACTTTAAAATTTCATTGATTTAACATATAGCATCAATATAATGACATGATATATATCCTCACCCTAATGAATAATTTATCGTCTGTAAGAGAGGAAATATAATAAGTGTTTTTTTTATTAGCGTACAAACTCTTGTTTGTCATTAGGGATATCAAAAGAAAAGACGCTTCTATCTAAAAAAATAATTAAAAAGAGAAGACCCTATGACTTTTGGGGTTACAACTATTCATTAAAGTTTTTTGAAATTAAAATAGGATAAATTTCACTGGTAATTCTTATATTTTGCTATTTGTATTATTTTAATTTTTATAATTTTATTTGATTCAATTTTGATCATTAATTTTAGATTTTATATTAATTTGGTCCAATTGATAATATCGTTTGGATTTTTTACATAAAATTTTCACTAAATATAGTTAAGGTTAAGTCACTAAATTGATAAATTTTACAATTTAACTCCTAAAAAGATGATATATACCATTCATATGCATATTTTCCGTAAAAAAGAAAAAAGAAAAAGAAGCTAACAATTGTATTCAACTGGATCAATTAGAGACAAAATTAAATTCAAGATAAAATATTTCCAAACATACCTTCACCTGCAATAATCATACCATGCGATTGCCTCCGTGTAGTTTGGACAAACTTGTATGAGCTAATGTGTAGAATCATTGACACGACATTTACGCCCATCGAAGTTCAACATCTCCTCTACAAAGCAATATTGCATTAACTCTATCAGAGTTTTGTTGGAAATGGTTATAAATTCTGGGTAAAATAAGAATTTTTTCCTAAGTTTGGTCTAATTTTTAGGTGGGCCCTGTGCATCGATTTACACGGGTCAAAGTGGTAACGCGTTCTATGCCGCGTCGTGATTCACGTGGTATATTTGGTTGCTTAAAACCATTACCGAGTGAATAGGAAATTGAAGCCAAAGTGTGCTCCATGAAAATGGAGTTTTGGTGAAAATTCCTTATTGCTTGAATAAGGCTTGTCCTACATTGATTTGGTGGGAGGTTTTGAGAGGGTTTATAAGGCATGGGTTTGATACTTGGGGTGTGCCCCAAGGGGTACCCAAGTGTTTTAGAGGGAGAGGTTATGCCTGGGCGCGGGTGCGTGGTTGGGTTGGGCTTGTTCGGCCCAATACTAATCTTTTTGGGCCAAAAACATTTGAATTTAATCCAGAATTCAAATTAAACTGGGTTTGGAATTTCTGTTCATCCAAACAAGGCCCTTCTCGTTTTTAAACTGGTTTGGCATTTTGGTTCATCCAAACAGGGCCCTTCCCGTTTTTATCTGTTTGAATAGTTAACCAACAGATTCAAATCTGTTGAAGTTCAAACCCAACAGGTTTCATACCTGTTCAATTCAAATCCTACAGCCACCTTAACATCTATAAATAGACCAGCCTCTCATTTGGATTTACACACCAATTTTCGTATTCCATCTCTGCCATATTGCTGCATTTTATTTCTGAAAGAAAGAGTGTAAACACTTACTGTGTTCGACGAACAATTAAATTGTAGTGCTGCATTTAATTGTTGATAAGATCATTTCATCTTGGGAGATAGACGTCCAAGTTCTTAAAGCACCGTGGAGAGGACGAATCTGTCTTAAGGACACAGTGTTAAACACTGGACTTGATCAGAAAGTTATTTAAAGAATTTAACCAAGTAAGTTGATTAAATTATTTTCTGTTTTTTATTTGTTTTATTTTTTTTTATTTTGAGTTTGATTTTTGTAATCAAACAAATTCTCTCCTTTTCTTTATTTCTTTAAATTCTAATTGTTGTTTTGTACACAATAGAATTAAATTCTAATTGTTTTTTTGTACACAATAGAATTAAATCGTTTAAATATAGTGAAGATTGTCTTACAATCTTAAGACAGAATTTATTTTGATATCTTCATTATATTTAATTTTCTGTTTTTCAAAATAATATTCTGGTTGGAAAAACAAATAGTGATTTATGCTATTTGACAGATAGTAGTAATATACTGTCTCTTTTCTTTGACAATATACTAGTAGTACGATACTGGTGTCATTAACAATTTCAGAATATTATTTGGTATTACAGAAAATTATTTTGGTATTTTATTTTTCCTGTTTAAGTAACAAGGAAAATAAAATTATTTTGTGTTATAATTTATTTTCTGGTTTTAGTAACTAGAAAATTAATTTGTGTTTTAATTTTTTCTGATTTTTGTAATCAGAGATTATGGCTACTACAACTGAAAC
Organism: Camellia lanceoleosa; assembly: GCA_025200525.1. Lineage (NCBI taxonomy): Eukaryota > Viridiplantae > Streptophyta > Magnoliopsida > Ericales > Theaceae > Camellia > Camellia lanceoleosa. Next base: position 66,009,784 of record CM045767.1, read on the forward strand.
TGCATATGGCAGTGGTACTCCTATTATTACACCAACATCGGTCCCTATTCAGAACCATGTTCATGTACCAATCAATCATGGAGAAAAACCGGAAAAATTTAATGGTACCGAGTTTAAGAGATGGCAGCAGAAGATCTTTCTATCTACAACTCTTAATTTGGCCCGCTTTCTCCATGAAGAGGCTCCAAAGACTTAAAGAGGGTGAAAGTGATCGCAAGTTGTTGCACCAGAGATGCTTGGAAACATTGATTTCTGCGTAAACTACATCCTCAATGGCCTTGACAACATGCTATATAATGTATACAATCCTCAAGTCAAGAAAAGAATTGTGGGATTCTTTGGAGAAGAAATACAAGAGAGGATGCCGACAAAGAAATTTGTCGCCGTAAATTTCGACTTCGTTATGGTTGACTCCCAAACGGTAATATCTCAAGTTCAAAGTTTTCAGATAATTTTGCATGATATTCATTCGAAGGTATGTCTCTTAGCGAGTCTTTTCAAGTCGCTTTGGTGGAAAAGTTACCACCGGCTTGGAAAGATTTTAAAAATTATTTAAAACATAAACGCAAAGAGACGACTATGGATGAACTTATAGTAAGACTGAGAATTGAGGAAGATAACCGAAAGGCTGAAAAGAGAAATGGGAAAAATCCCATTGAGTCCAAGGCTAATGTGGTTGAACAAGTTCATAAACCACATAATAAAAAGAGGAAGTTTACTGGAGATGGTCCTAAACAAAGCGACAAGAAGTTCAAAGGGAAATGCTATAACTGTGGCAAGACTGGACATCGAAGCTCGATCGCCGCCTCTAAGAAGGTTCATGGACGTACAAGTAAGAAGACCACCAATCAAGCCAATGTAACAGAATTGGATTACATCTCTGATGGAGTGAATGACATCAACCTCTTGCTGTAGTGTCTGAGGCTAACTTGGTTGGAAATCCCAAAGAGTGGTGGGTTGACACTGGAGCAACTCGTCACATTTGTGCAGAAAAGAAGATGTTCACTACCTATAATGAGGCTACAAATGGTGAACAACTCTTCATGGGAAATTCTTCAACTTCTACTGGTGGACAAGGAAAGTGATCTTGAAGATGACATCAGGAAAGAATCGACCCTCAACAACGCATCGCATGTACGACATCCTAAGAATTTAGTTTCTGGTTCTTTGTTAAGTAAAAATGGTTTTAGGCTTGTCTTTGAGTCTGATAAATTTGTATTAACAAAGAGTGGTATGTATGTTGGTAAGGGATACATGAGTGATGGTCTCTTTAAATTGAATGTAATGACTGTTGTACCAAAAGTTGCTATGAATGAGAATAACACATCTTTTGTTTATATTCTTGAGTCAAATTTATGGCATGGTAGATTAGGACATGTAAATTATGATGCTTTGCGTAGATTAATTGGTTTGAATTTTATACCAAAGTTTGAAATTAGTCCTAATCATAAATGTGAAGTTTGTGTAGAGGCAAAACTAACTAAGGCTCCATTTAAATCGGTTGAAAGAAAAACCGAACCTCTAGAATTAATTCATACTGATGTATGTGATCTAAAATTTATTCAATCTAGAGGAGGCAAAAAGTATTTCATAACATTTATCGATGATTGCACAAGATATTGTTATGTTTATTTACTTAGAAGTAAAGATGAAGCTTTAGAAATGTTTAAACTCTACAAAACAGAAGTTGAAAATCAACTTGGTAAAACCATTAAAATGGTTAGAAGTGATAGGGGTGGTGAATATGATGCACCATTAAATGAATTTTGTGCACAACATGGCATTATTCACCAAACTACAGCCCCTTATTCTCCACAAAGAAAATGGAATTCTTTGAAAGAAAGAATAGAACTCTAAAAGAAATGATGAATGCCATGTTACTAAGTTCAGCTACTACGTAACTTGTGGGGGGAAGCAATATTGTCAGCTAATTTTGTTCTTAATAGAATACCCCACAAGAAAACTAAAAGCATTCCTTATGAATTGTGGAAAGGTCGACCACCTTCCTACAAATACGTGAAAGTGTGGGGGTGTTTGGCAAAAGTTGAAGTTCCTGTTCCTAAAAAGACTAAGATTGGACCAAAAACAGTAGATTGTGTGTTTATTGGTTATGATCAGAATAGTAGTGCATATCGGTTCCTGACTTATAAATCAGAAATACCTGATATAAATGTGAACACTATTATAGAGTCAAGGAATGCTGTGTTTTTTGAACATGCTTTTCCTTATAAGAAATGACAGGAATTAAGTTCACAGAAAAGAACTTATGATTGTACACAAAGTCAAGAGACTAATGACAATCAAACACAAGAGACTAGTAATGGTCTCAACCAACAGGATTTAACTGATGATGAACCAAGAAGAAGTAAGAGAGCTAGAACATCAAAATCCTTTGGTCCAGATTTTCTGGCATACTTGTTAGAAAATGAACCTCAAAGCTTTAAGGCAGCAATGACAGGTCCTGAAGCACCTTTGTGGAAAGAGGCTGTTAATAATGAAATTGAATCCATTATGCAAAATCATACTTGGGAATTGGTGGATCTTCCACCAGGTTCTAAACCTATTGGATATAAATGGATATTCAAGAGAAAAATGAAAGCAGATGGTTCAATTGACAAGTATAAAGCAAGACTTGTAGTTAAAGGTTACAGACAAAAGGAAGGTCTGGATTATTTTGACACATATTCCCCTGTTACAAGAATAACATCCATTCGCATGCTTATTTCTATAGCAGCGTTGTTTAATTTAGAAATACATCAAATGGATGTTAAGACCGCTTTCTTAAACGGTGATCTAAATGAAGAGATCTATATGGAACAACCCGAAGGGTTTGTAGTATCAGGGCAAGAAAAGAAAGTTTGTCGACTTGTGAAATCCCTTTATGGATTAAAACAAGCACCTAAGCAATGGCATGAAAAATTTGATCATGCAATGCTTACTAATGGGTTTAAGATAAACGAATGTGACAAATGTGTCTATGTTAAAAACACTGACCAAGGCTATGTCATAGTTTGTCTTTATGTGGATGACATGCTTATCATTGGAAGCAGTCAAAACATGATCTGAACAACTAAGCAAATGCTTAACAAAAGATTTGATATGAAAGATATGGGGGTCGCAGATGTTATATTAGGAATGAAAATAACTAAAACATCTGACGGATATGCATTATCTCAATCTCATTATATTGAGAAAATTCTTGATAAATTTATCAAGGATGATTTGAATTTAGCTAGAACACCTGTAGACATCAGTCTTTATTTATCGAAAAATAAAGGTGATGTAGTGTCTCAGTTAAAATACTCCCAAATCATTGGAAGCCTAATGTACCTAATGAATTGTACTCGTCCTGATATAGCTTATGCTATCAGTAAATTGAGTAGGTACACTAGTAACCCTGGACACGACCATTGGAAAGCGATCATTCGGGTTCTTAGATATCTAAGATTCACTCGTGATCATGGTTTGAACTTTACTAGATATCCAGCAGTACTCGAAGGTTATTGTGATGCCAATTGGATATCGGATACTAAAGATTCAAAATTACTAGTGGATATGTCTTTACTCTAGGAGGCGCTGCTGTTTCTTGGAAGTCCACGAAACAAACTTGCATCGCACGATCCACAATGGAATCTGAGTTCATTGCTTTAGACAAAGCAGGTGAAGAAGCAGAATGGCTTCGTCACTTCTTAGAAGATATTCCAATGTGGCCAAAACCTGTGCTAGCTATTTGCATTCATTGTGATAGTCAATCTGCAATAGGTAGGGCACAGAATCATATGTATAACGGTAAGTCACGACATATTCGTAAATTACATAATACCGTAAGGCAATTGTTGTCAAACGAAATAATCTCAATAGATTATATAAAATCTAAAGAGAATATTGCGGATCCGTTAACAAAAGGTTTGACAAAAGAACTAATGTATAGTTCATCGAAGGGGATGGGATTAAAGCCTATTACATAAGAGTCGTCATAATGGTAACCCTACTTATATGACTGGAGATCCCAAGAACTAAGTTCAAAGGGACAACTAAGTTATGTATGGCTCGCCAGAAATCACCAAGGGATTCAAATTCCCTACCCATTCCTATGGTGAGAGTAATATCTGCAACATATGTTGTATGCAGGGGCATAAGGATAAGCTTTGCTTTTAATGATTACTTATATCTTGATTAAGGCATAAAATCAAGATGAGTATAAGGAGATACTCACAATAAGAATCACCTATATAAGTGTTGAACTGGGGCCGGTTCTATGAGAATGAAAGAGGCTACATTCTGTAGAAACACTTATGAAAACCGAGTCGTTCAAGGCCAAAATGAACACAACGGAGAACCACGATGTGTTAGAAGATATTTTGTGTGAAATCTATTGTCTTGGCTTACAAACGCAATTTGAACAATTCAAGGCATCGCGTCCATTGGTTAGCCAAGAAGTCCGATAGGTTATCACTAGGAAGGTTCAAGGCCGAAAACTACCTATCCCGATGCAAGATATTTTCGACTTATACTCTTTTCGATAACTGCATTTTGTTGCATTTCCGTTGTCATCAAATTCCATTCATGTGGGGGATTGTTGGAAATGGTTATAAATTCTGGGTAAAACCAGAATTTTTTCCTAAGTTTGGTCTAATTTTTAGGTGGGCCCCGTGCATCGATTTACACAGGTCAAAGTGGTAACGCGTTCTATCTTGCCGTGATTCACGTGGTATATTTGGTTGCTTAAAACCATTACGGAGTGAATAGGAAATTGAAGCCAAAGTGTGCTCCATGGAAATGGAGTTTTGGTGAAAATTCCTTATTGCTTGAATAAGGCTTGTCCCACATTGATTTGGTGGGAGGTTTTGAGAGGGTTTATAAGGCATGGGTTTGATACTTGGGGTGTGCCCCAAGAGGTACCCAAGTGTTTTAGAGGGAGAGGTTATGGGCAAAATGGGCTAGACCCATTGGACCCAAAAATCACCACACGCTGTCACATGCCGTCCGTCCGTCGGGCCCGGTCTGGCCGGCTTTGGGCTTGGGCACGGGTGCGTGGTGTGTGGTTGGGTTGGGCTTGTTCGGCCCAATACTAATCTTTTTGAGCCAAAAACATTTGAATTTAATCGAATTCAAATTAAACTGGTTTGGAATTTCTATTCATCCAAACAAGGCCCTTCCTGTTTTCAAACAATTAAACCGGGTTTGGCATTTTGGTTCATCCAAACAGGGCCCTTCTTCCGCTTTTATCTGCTTTGAATAGTTAACCAACAGATTCAAATCTGAAGTTCAAACCCAACAGTTTCATACTGCTCAATTCAAATCCTGACCACCTTAACATCTATAAATAGACCACCTCCCATTTGGATTTACACACCAATTTCGTATTCCATCTCTGCTTTAAATCTCTGTCATATTGCTGCATTTTATTTCTGAAAGAAAGAGTGTAAACACTATCGTTGATTTAACAATTAAATTGTAGTCTTTGCATTTAATTGTTGATAAGATCATTTCATCCTGGGAGATAGACGTCCAAGTTCTTAAAGCACCGTGGAAAGGACGAATCTGTCTTAAGGACACAGTGTTAAACACTGGACTTGATCAGAAAGTTATTTGAAGAATTTAACCAAGTAAGTTGATTAAATTATTTTCTGTTTTTTATTTGTTTTATTTTTTTTTATTTTGAGTTTGATTTTTGTAATCAAACAAATTCTCTCCTTTTCTTTATTTCTTTAAATTCTAATTGTTGTTTTGTACACAATAGAATTAAATTCTAATTGTTGTTTTGTACACAATAGAATTAAATCGTTTAAATATAGTGAAGATTGTCCTACAAGTTTTGGCCAAGAGAAGCACTGTAAAATCCATGACTGTTAATGGTTGAGGAGAAAGAAGAAAGGAGGGTCTTGAGGTTTGCCTCATAAGTAGTAGTGCTGTTATTTGGATTAGGCACATAGTAACTAAATGTGAAATTAGGCTGAGCAGTGGTGATGGTGACAGTGACGATGACGGTGACGGTGATGAGGGTATGTAAAAAGAAGAAAAGAAGAAAAGCAGTCTCCAATAAACCATTTTTACTGTATCTATATATATATATATTCTATCATAAGAATAGGTACTTCCACAAACAAGCTAGAGAGAGAAAATGCTCTGCCTTCTTTAAAATGCTTGCTTTGTTTCTTATGTATTACAAATGAGGAAGGCTTGCGTATTTGTAGAACAAGCTGCCACTTTTCTCACCAATACAAATATGCGGGGTGACCATTGTGTGGGGTGCACAACAGTGTTGTGCAGTCAAATGGGCCTATTTCAGGGACTATTTCGATAATTCGAACAGTTCATCTTTTAGAATACAACAAGTAGAACATATTTTCAAAAAATTAAGTTAATCGGATATCGTTTACCCTTTCATCCACTCACATTTGTATTCATTTTAATACTTTAAATTACAATTGTTATTTTTTATAGATATAAATGTGAGTGGATGAATTGGTAAATGATATCAGATTAGTTTGATTTTTTGCAAGTATGTTCTACTTGATATATTCTAAAATGTGAATGGTTCAAATATCGAAATGGGCTCCGAAATGGGCTCATTTGACTATACAACAGTGATTACTATGCACCCCACACAGCTGCCACCCCAAATCCTGACGCTCCGAGACCAACCACTAATTTTTCCAAGTTGAGACTATACAACTTGACAACTTGTTGGCTGTCATTGCCAAATTGTTGTTGTTGTTGTTGTTTTTCTACAAATTATTTTGTTAACACCTGTTGATACCATATTTTATTTTTTTGTCAATTATGACCAATTCCTTGTGGCCAAATACAATCTTATTGTGGCCAATCGATTCAGGGCATATATTATTTTTTAAGTGATTATGACCATATTATTATTACTATTATTATTATTATTTTATTTGTTCTGTAAGTGTAGCTAGAGTGATTACAAAGTGAAGTAAAGCCACGTGCACACTCAGATTTCCATCATTCAAGGGTTTATATGAGAAGAAGTGAAGGAAAGGAAATAACGTGGGTTAGTGGCTGTGTGGAACTGCCCATGATATTGCCAACTGCCCGTGATGTTGTAGCAATTGTGGTTCTTCAAGTCTTGAAGGGAAACTACCTAGTAGTATAAATAGGGCAAAAAGATACAACAAAGAAGGATCAACAAAATATCAAATTCATGAGAGTTCTTTATTTAGGAGTAGTCTATCTTAACTTAGGAGTACATTACCTTAATTTAGGAGTAACTTTTAGCAGTTAGTTTCGATTCTTGTAACCTTTCTTATTCCTATCGATTGTGTAACAAAAATTGTGCTTCTTGTTTGATTAATGCAATTGAGTACAAGTTTCAATTTTATTACCAATTTTAGTGTGTTTGCATTTGTTTTTTCATATTACAACCTTCAAAGAAGTCCTTGAAACTGTCAAGGCATAGAACACCAACCATAATTGTCTGATCTATTGTTGTTTGTAAAAGTTTGGTTTCTCTATCGAATCACCTTTGTCGATTTGACCTGAACTAGATTTTTGCTTACATATTTTGGCGCCTTGATGGGACTGTCTAATTTGGAGTGATGGCAAAGAAGAAGCAAACGGATATGCATGGAGATTCAGACTTGGGCTAAACTAGTGGCTCATTCATAAAAATAAAAGATGCTCTTCTTCTTCGAATAGGGCAATTATTGGAAAGCATGCTTCCACATGAAAAACAAGAATTGTTTGAAGAACTGAACGCTGTATTTAATTTCAAGTTGGCTCACAAAATGCAAACCGTTATTCATGAAGAGCCATGGTATGAAAATAATATGGCTCGAGGGATGAACTTACCAAGTCATGAAGATAACACTTTTTGGAGAGTTTTCATAAGCCATCAGTGGATAAAATTAAAAACCAGCCCATTCTCACGACAGCTATTACAAATCTATCACAAGATGATGGTGAAGATTTACTTGGGGGGCATAATTTTGAGCCAAGGATGGCTAAAAATTATGAAGGTGGGGGGCATAATTTTAAGCCAAATATATTTGAAAATTATGGAAATGATGAACAACAATCATTTTTGGTAAAAGATGATAAAAATCATTGGGGAGAAAAGCCAATTTTTAAGCCAAACATGGCTAAAATTGATGAACAACCAAATGTATATGAATTCAACATTTTTTATATCATTCAGAATGATGAAATATATGAAGTTTTAAAGCCAATTTGTACTATGGCTTTTGATGTTCAAAATTTACTTTGGATTTGTGGATTACACCAAAACTCAATTTTAATGAAATGGTTAACAAAACAACAATTGCTAGAGAACATTTTTTTTTCTGTCAATTGCATGTAATGCATAATTAATGATGGTTATTTGGCCAAGTATGACCAGTAAAGGTATAGCAGGTTCAAGTAGTATTAGCCAATAAAAATAATAAAAGAAGAAAAGTGTTTGCAAGGCCATGTGTGAATGTGCACAAGTTTGTTTTGAAGATGAAAATGCTTCAAATGTGCATTATACTGTCAATCGTATATAAATTGGAAATTATTTAATAATGTCTATTTCGATATAATGGATATATAACTCTTCAAAAATTCGAGTGATCTCATTTTTAAGATTTGGAGGGCATTATTTGCATTATAAATTAGTTTCCAGAGATTGTGGCCTGTCGATTATGGCCAAAATAATTTTTGAATTTTAGTAAATATGGATTGTCCTAAATTTTTGTCCTTTATATCATTTAAGGCAAAATTCATTTTTACCTTAAATGAGGGGGGCATTGTTGACACCATATTTTATTTTTTTATCGATTATGGCCAATTTCTTGTGGCCAAATACAATCTTATTGTGGCCTATCGATTCAGATCATAAATTATTTTTTAAGTGATTATGACCATATTATTATTACTATTATTATTATTTTATTTGTTTTGTTGGTGCAACTAGAGTGATTACAAAGTGAAGTAAAGCCACGTGCACCCTCAGATTTCCATCATTCAAGGATTTATATGAGAAGAAGTGAAGGAAAGGAAAATAACGCGGCCCATGATGTTGTAGCGATTGTGGTTCTTCAAGTCTTGAAGGGAAACTACCTAGCAGTATAAATAGGGCAAAAAGATACAACAAAGAAGGATCAACAAAACATCAAATTCATGAGAGTTCTTTATTTAGGAGTAGTCTATCTTAATTTAGGAGTAGATTACCTTAATTTAGGAATAACTTTTAGTAGTTAGTTTCGGTTCTTGTAACCTTTCTTATTCTTGTCGATTGTGTAACAAAATTTGTGCTTGTTGTTTGATTAATACAATTGAGTAACAAGTTTCAATTTTATTATCAATTTTAGTGTGTTTGTATTTGTTTCTTCACATTACAACCTTCAAAGAAGTCCTTAAAAGCTAAGGCATAGAACACCAACCACAATTGTTTGATCTGTTGTTTGTAAAAGTTTGGTTTCTCTATCGAATCACCTCTCGATTTGACTGAACCAAATTTTTGCTAACAACACCCCATAATTTGTAATACAAATATATATATTGAGCTGCTCCAATTTTTGTGACGATATTGCCATGTTTGCTTTGATTTTGTAAAATTATTTATAGTATTTTTTGAAGAAATAGAAACTAGATTGGCGAAAATAAATATTAAAATATTTTAAAATTTTTAAAATTATTTCTTTCCTCCAATAAGATAAATCTATATAAAAATAATTAGTATTTTTCATTGTTTTAAATTTTTTTTGCTCAAATTAATTTTGTTTTAAAAAAATAATAATGAAAAGGGTAAATTACACTTTGACAAATTCTACTTTAGTCCTTACACATGAAATCATGACAATCAATTTCTTGCACTTTTGGTCAAATCCACTTTGGTTCCTACACATAAAATTGTGACAATCAACCCTTTGTACTTTTAGTCAAATCTCACTTTGGTCCACACACAAGTATCAATATCCACTTTCTATTGCTCAATTGTTTAAATCTTTAATAGAATCTAGTCATGTGACAAGAATGTGACTATGATATGATGGTAAGAGAGGAAAATCATTTGCACTTTCCACCAATACACTTTATTCTAAAATTTACATCAAATTATGACTATATTAGGCTAAAACAAAATGTAGATTGTGAACGATTAAGAAGATTGTTAGAAATTGGGTCGGGTATTGGACCCGAATTTGGACACTTATGTGGCATGACCCATGACCCATTCAAATTACCCATGTAATTTGAATTTGATTTCCTGATTATCCTATTTGTTAGGATAAACCTCTATCTATCTACATCTATCCTATCCTTAGGAGATATGGATAGATAGATATATATGGTTATATATTTAATTATATACATCTGAATTAATAAGAATATCAAATACGTTATGTGGTTTTTACCCATAACATTTTTCCCATACTCTCTCTCTAACTCTCTCCCATATCAGAGAACGATCCAGCCTTTACACTGTGATTAGAGTGGGTGATACTCATATTGTGGTATCACTCCAGTGCTGGGTGTTCTTAGTTCGTGATTAAATAAGCACGTGATTTACCCACAAGTTTCATCATTTCAGATTCCATCACCTAAGGTATGGCTTGAATCCTTTTACCCGCTGCGTTTGATATATCTTACATTGGTATTAGACCCTTAAATGGGTATTTTCGTGCTTGTTTTTGTGCATTAAAATTTGTATATAATTATATATATATACACATAATATATGCATGAAAAATTAATCTTTTTCTAAACTTTCTTCGATCAACTTAAAATTTACATATGTTGCAGTATATTTCATGTAGAATATATTTGCCAAGTTTCATAAAAATCCAACGGTCGAATTTTGAGAAAAATGGAGATTGATATTTAATTTTTCGTAACTTTGACTGCATGATGGTTTTACATGCTTTGTTTTTATGTTATGAAAATTATATATTTGGAATTCTTGTTTCAATACCTTCAAAACGGTATTCTAACTTACGGTTGATGAGAAAAAGCAAACCCTAATTTGGGTTTGTTTTTTATTTTTTGGTGGCTAAAGGAAGAAGATGAAGTGCAGAGTTTCTGCACTTCCACTCTCATTTGAGAGAGAGTGTAATACACCCTATTATTTGGGTTTGTTAAATGTTATTTTTGATACCACCATTGTTTTTATTTTGGAAAATGGAGTTTGACAGTACCAAAATTTGACCAGAAATCACCCAGGAAGGCGACGCGTGTGTCTCACGAGCCATCTGACACCGCCAGCGCCTGCCACGCGCTAGGCCCGTTTCCCATGCACGAGCCATGCGCCAAGCACGCTTCTCACATGCGATTCATCCGCGCTTTGCACGCGTGCGCCGTCCATGCTCTCCACACGCGAGCCGTTAGCTGCCATCCTGTGGCCGTTGCGTATCAAACGCACCACCTGTTGGCCGCCGAGCCGAGATGCATTGTGTTGAGCTACCTCGCCGGAGTTGCGTTGGCGCGCTTTTTTGCTTGGCTTGTAAGGCCACCTTGTTTTTTTTAAATCCAGAATTGCTTTAAATGGTCATAAATAATTCGTTATAGCTTTGTTTTAAGCGTGGTTGGTACTATTAGACTCAGAATTAAATTTTCTATCTTCTATAAATTTTTCAAAATTTTATAAAATTTTTTTTTTTCCTGAAATAATAATTCATTATTTCTGCTTTAAAATGCATCTGGTGTTGCATGATTAAGTTTCTGGAGCTGCAATTTTTACTATAGACCACCGTAATGATTTAGTATTTACTAGTATGGTTGTTGCATTTTCCTAGATTCTGGAATATTTTATGATTTTATGTGTGTTTATTAATTATTTAAAATTCCAAAAAATTCTAGAAAAATTTTAGAAGTGATATACTTTTTGTTATGGCATAATCTGAATATTAAACACATCATATTGTTATTTTTTGCCTAGAGTTTCTAATATGTTGTGATTAGAATAGCATGATTAATTTTTATTTATTTATTTAAATTCCATTATTAAATGTAACATAGCATGAGTTGATTGTAAAGCTACATTAAGATGCTATTGTATGGAATTAGAATATTTTATCATGCTTTTAAACATGCCATAGTCAGTGGGAGGTTGTTTGGTTGAGAGAAATCTTTGTAGATTTACTCCCGAAAACTAATATTTTGCGCATGAATTAAATTAAAATTTGGATAATTATCACCTGTGGCGCAAGAGATGATTACGAGCATAGTAGATTTTCGATCTTGCGACTTGTGTAATATTGTCACTATTTAATTTAGATTTTTGTGGCAAAATTATATTATGCTAATCAAATTAATCCCAATGTGAATTTCTCTCTAAATTGACTTAGCTTATGGAAATTAATTTGGTTGACCTAGACTTAGTAGAGATGTTCAAATGTGAACAATGCAATCATATTCTTTAGATGAGCAAAAAGTATTGGAGACTTTAGGTCAGATCTTACTTGAGCCAAAGTAAGGAAACATGACTCAAAGTCACCGTGGTTTTGTTACCTTGTTTGGCGCAATAAAAAAAATGATGTGTGCGCTATGGTTAGTGGCATACTAAATAGTTTTTTGATTGGCAAGTTTTGGAGTTGTGAAATTAGTAAGCCCTCAATAGATCTGTATATGATCTTTTGATTGACTTTGTAATTTGACTTGTAATAATGTTGCATCATTGGATGAAGTAACATTCAAGAGTCATGTCATGCAAGCTTAAATGAATTAGTCATTATGTATAAGACGAGTAGCCAGTAAGAGCAGTGTTTTGCTCTCTATCCAACTGTTGGAAGTGGATGGAGCAAAATTTCATGCGCTATAATAGTGTGCATTAAAATATCACTTGAAGTTAAAAGATTAGCACTTAGTAGTAGAAAAATCTATTAACACTAAGTGAAAAGATAAGCGCCAAGTGGCTGCAAAATCTATTAGCATTGTCAACTTGTCTAAGTCTGGACACTTACTGTTTCCACACTTGAGTGTGAGACATGAGGAGGTGCTTCTTTGTATGATTCCTTAGCTAGGCTAACGTTTTTTTAATAACGTTTACCACTAAGCGTAAACGTTGCAGCATAGTAATGAAAAGGTCAAGGCCGACAAGGTTGTTATAACTCTAAGAATTTGACGCATCGCTTGTGAGAACATTGTGTTGAATTAGACTCTTTAGCCTAATTCGCGATTAAGTTACTTCAGGAGCTGTCATAAATTGATAGCTTATTCTCTTCTTCTTGTGGATAGTAGAATTAATTGCAAGTAACTATGAAGTAAGAAATAGAGATGACAAGAGGAGTATCGTCATTTTTCAACTAGATGTAGTAAAGTGTATGGAGAATAAAATTGATTTGAAGGTGCAGGGGATTAGCACTTGCCAGTTAAATTCTGACTTAGGCGCACTTGATATCTCCATGACATCCTTTTATGATCTAGTAAACATGAATTAGTTGTGAGTCATTACCTAGTTAGGCCTAAACCTTTAAAACTTGTCTTTGATAACTCACACATTAAGATGATTGGAATTAGTTTATAACATTGGTCATGAACTGGTGGCTTATTATACTTAATCACATTAATGAGAAGATGACATGGAAGGTTTGAGTAGGCCCTCTGGGGGCCACTCGCTTGTGCCATCCTGCTTTCATATGAATGTGTAACCTTGTTCACAATGGTTGCTCACAAGTAAGTAGGAAAGCCGCAGAAAGGCATAGCCACAGAAAGGCATTTGTATTGGTGCATTCAGTCCACTATGATATTTGTGACTAGATATGTGTAAGGGTATGATAGCTAAGCCTCAATCTCGACGCATTTATAGATTACGATACGCATTTGAGTCAAGACTATTTGATCTCCCATAAGTCAAAAGTTTTGAGACAATTTTTGACATTGCACATATGAGGTCGAGATCAATCGACTAATAGCTTTTGTGCTTTTAGTTTTGACCAAGGTGGCAAATATCTATTTGAGTTATTTTAGAAAGCTACGTGAAAAGAAATGGATGCTTAGAAAATTGATTATTCCTAGTACTCAACAACACAATCGCATAGTAGAGATAATGAATTAAGTATTATTAATGTTAGGTGGATGATTGTGCAAAATGTTTCCCAATTGGGAATTGCACTAGTTTGTTGCCTATATCCCTAACTAAGTGCCCTCCATATCAGATTTTACACTCCATTTGAGTAATGGGTTAGCGGAGAGCCATCTATGGGTGATCTGTAACCGTTAAGCAGATTATCTTTATTTTACTTCTCATAAGGTTGCAAAGTTAAGACCTAGGGTTCTATGGCGCATTATTGTATACTGTCTTGTAAACACTTAGGGTTATGTGGCACATTATTGTATGCTGTCATGTAAACTCTCCGAGTCATGTGCATATAGGTAATCGACTTTTGTGGTAGTTTAATTAAGTCACGTAAAGTTTTCTTAGCAAAGATGACGTGAATAGAGTTTTGGAACTCTATAAGATAGAGAATTCTAAGCATAGCGCTCTATGTAGCCTAGTTGAGAATGGAAAGAAATTTCAAATATCATAGGGACAGTGGAAGCAATGTGCCTACTAATGGATTACTCCAATAAAGAAGAATACTCTACATTCTTAGTTGCGTGGTAGCAAATGTGAAAATTTTCCACGTCATCATTGGGTGATTGAGAGGGAAACATTCATGATTGCTCAGCAAGATGATAAAGAGCCTAGGAAAATGCTAAAGGCTCTAGTCCCTTGTTTTTAGAAAGTGGATCAATGTTGCGCATTTTAAGACAAAGGCTTTGAGGATTAACCATTTCTAGGATTTAGTTGACTTTCCGCTATGATGCGCAACTGTTCTAAAGTTATGCGCGATTTGGATAGTCATTTTTTTTAGGCATAAGGCTCGCTAGATACTGAAAAGTGGCACCATTGAGGAAGGTGTAGACCATGAGAAGACTTTCTCTTGGAGAGTGAGGTTATCTCGACTTAGGCTATGATTGACATAAGTTCGGAACATTAATTTATGGACATTGTGACCCAACTTCTCATTGGGGAATTGGATAAGTAGATCCGTAGGGATTTACCTTACGCTTTTATGGTGAAAAGTTAGCGCAAAAAGGTTGCTAGTTCAATAATTTTTTGACCTAAGCGATTATCCAAATAGGGGTTCTTAGATTTCGTCGAGCCATGATAGGCCAACGATGATCGATGAAGACCACTGAGGCATGATCAATAGTCCAAAAGAAGTTTTTTTCCTTAGTCATTATGAGCTAGGAATTTATACGGTTGGCAGTCCTCTGTTTAGACATGATGGACATGGGTGATGTAATTTATATGCACGGATGTAAGATCCTTAGGGATTGTTTTGGGAGAATTCCCGATTTGTCTTTGATGACTTCCATAAGGAATATCCTAGAATGATTCTAGATGCAAAAAATTGCAAACCCATTGACTTACCTATCGGTAAAAGCCAGAGCCTTAGCTATTGAGTGAATCCTCGGATTGTCTTTGGGAGAAACAGATGACCTATATTCCTTGATCTTTTTTGTTGTGGGAGCTTGAAGTACGCTATGTGGGCGTATTCGGCATGATGAGTGTTATCTTTGGTAAATGGTCAACTGAGTAGTTTAGACATTGACCTTGCTCATTAGACTGTGGATAGAATGCTTTACTAGTAGTATATTAATTTGCCCCTTGTAAGATTCAATGCGCTAGTTGGGTGCATCTTGAATGAACGCAGATTGGTCACCAAAATCTTTAGAGAGGTAATTACACAAAGGATAGTGAGACGCACATGGTGGATTCCATTGTATATGCTTATCGCAAGAGATGCTGATAAGGCTTATACTTGGAATCTAGAATTCCGCAGACTGTGGTCGTGTTTTTTAAATCGATCACTTATTTGTTGTGAGATGATGGGATGTTGACACTATTATGGTTTGTGTCATAATGATTAGCAGATGATGATATCAGCAGGCAAGATTGGCTCACTGACACGAGTAATCGCCCTTGGCGCTTGGGAGCGAGCAAGGATGAGACTAGTGGTTTATTTTTATTTGGAGCCAAGAGAGGCTTAAATTATCCACTATGTATGTCACTTTGGTTACAACCAAGATGAGGTCGTGTTAAGGACCAAACATGGATGTTAGTGCCCACTTTCCATGTTATGCCTGTTATGATTAGCCGGATCACGAGATCTCATTTGGCACCTGAAAGGCGAGCAAATAGAGAATTCGAGTTAGGCACTAGAAAGCTAATAGGCTAAGATCTGTACGGTGTATCGAGTATGACGTCACTCTTTTTAGAAGAGTTACTCCACTGTAACATGTATTTATACTATAAGTGCTTGGCGACCGAGTAATGAGGTGAGAGAATGGATCCATGTTTCCTCACCGAAAGTGAGTCTTCTGGCGTCATTATTGATATGACTTTTATTTATGTACCCTTTTGTGACTTTTGACTATGTTATAAGGTAAGGGGTAGATGTTCTGCTACTTTGGTATGTTGCCTGCGGTCATGTATGATTCAGTCTTAAGGGACATCACTGGAAAAACGGTCAATCCTAAACTAAATGGCATGAGGGCAAAGAGAAGATCATCTAGTATTACACCACTGTTGTATATTTACTGCCGACAACTCACATCGCTCTGTATGAAAGGCGGATTGAGTGTGAATATATTGCAAGAATTTGAGAGGGTCAAACAAGTTTTTTTTTTTTTAGGGATTAGAGATGCTTTTTGGACTGGTGTAATTAGATGGGTCTGAGGTATATGAGACACTATTTCTATTCTTTTTGGGTTGACGTCTCTATGCTAGCTCATTTTGAGTTTCTACTATAAAGCTCCTACATGCAGGGGTTTCTCAACGGTCGCACTGTTCATTGGCTAGTATGTGATTGTTAAATATTTGGGGGGATTGAGATAGAGATGCGGCAGTGTCATGCCAACTCATACGCGAATGGGAGATGTTGGAAATTGAGCTGGGTATTGGACCCGAATTTGGGTGTCCATGTGGCATGACTCATGACCCATTCAAATTACCCATGTAATTTGAATTTGATTTTCTGATTATCCTATTTGTTAGGATAACCCTCTATCTATCTTCATCTATCCTATCTTTAGGAGATATGGATAGATAGATATATATGGTTGTATATTTGATTATATACATCTGAATTAATAAGAATATCAGATACGTTATGTGGTTTTTACCTATAACATTTTTCCCACACTCTCTCTCTAACTCTCTCCCATATCAGAGAATGATCCAGCCTTTACACTGTGATTAGAGTGGGTGATACTCATACTGTGGTATCACTCCATTGCTGGGTGTTCTTAGTTCGTGATTAAATAAGCACGTGATTTACCCACAAGGTTCATCGTTTTGGACTCCATCACCTAAGGTATGGCTTGAATCCTTTTACCCACTGTGTTTGATATATCTTACAAAGATGAACTAGGGTTTTGTATAATGTAGAATCACGAAACTCTATTCCTTACAATAATACAGTCTTCTATCTATTTATCTTTATTTCTCTTTGATTTCATTGTCGCATTTTTTTTTTATATTTCAAAATCTCTATTTTCTTGCCACTTCATCCCAATTTTTACCATACGAACATATATATATATATTGTATTATATAACTCTCATATGCTTATCACGTAGGACAAAGTGTATTGGTAGAAAACATGAATGGTTTTCCTCTATTCTCCTCATTTTGTAGTCACATTTTTGTCACATGAATAAATTTTGTTAAAGATTTAAAACTGTAGCAACAGAAAAGGGATATTGACACTTGTGATTTAAGCAAAAGTACAGGGGTTCTTGTCATGATTTCATATGTAAGAACCAAAGTAGGATTTGACACGAAGTGTAGGGGTTGACTATCACAATTTCATGTGTAGGGGTCAAAGTGAGATTTGGTGCAAAGTGTAATTTACCCAAATTAAAACATATTTGTGAAGGAAGAAATTCAAATCTAGCTTAATAGAAATATGTGCCCAAATAAGTCGGGTAAGCCAGATGAATTGAGCATAGAAACAATGACAAAATCAAGCTCAAAAGCGAGGGCGAACCCACGACAAAAGGATGACCCTCCGATTGGGGTCGATCCAGCGGCCAAAAATGAATAAAAGTTGGCCACTACCGCAATGACCTTTTACAAAATGATGTTCATTCAATCAAGAGATTTGACGATCATCTACAAATACAAATTGGCCACTACCTCGACGGTAGCCAACCGTTCGATCCTCAAAGATCTAACAATCAATAGCAACTGCAAGTTGGCCACTACTAAAATGATCACTGACAAAGAACTGATCGTTCAATCAAGGTGGGATTGACGGTCGACAACAACATACCAATTAACTATGAAAAGGACTCAAGCAAACTTGTAAAGGACATACAGAGGTAACTAAGAGTATATATACAAACACACCTTTCCTTCTTTTATTTCCCTATTGCAATCATGTCCAACCAAAATGCTGACTTGATCATGTCCAACTAAAATTCTATGTAATTGAAGTTTTCTCAATCAAAAAAAAAAAAAAAAAAAAAAGCCAAGATACTAACTTGATCATCGGGACCTACCAAGGTCGGGGTGATCTCAAACTTTGGTTTCTCTTGCAAGTGCAGGATAAATCGCATCATCTCGCCAATCTTGTGTATGAAGACAAATTCACCATCCCCAATATTCTTATAACTAAACCAAATAGAGCCACTCTTTGTAAAAATATTTGCAAGTTGCTCGTTGGCGTGGACAAAATTTTCACAAAGTGATGACAATAATATCTACAAGTTGCTCTGATAATGTAATAACGTAATTTAAGGTGCATGATTTGGACACAAAAAATTGAATTTTTTGTCAGAACAATAGCAAACATATTGTTATGCCTCATTTTCTTGGATTCCTAGGGAAGCCAATGGCGTAGCTCACTGGCTAGCAAGAGCTCATCTTCACGGTGTTCTTCCTTTTGACTGGGTTGTTAATCCCCCTATTGTTCTTTTGGAATTGCTTTTTGTTGATGTTCTCCTGTAGTCTTCAGGTGTTTCTAAGCTAAAAAAATAAAAAATAAAATAGAAAACATATTGTCACCAATAAGTTATTGTAATAAGGTCCATTTACTTTTGTTGTAGATCTAAAAAAAATTATTCTAAAATCATACCGCTTCACAAGTGGCGTCAATAGCGGACGATGAATTCTGTTTTATAATTGACTAGCACATCACGTGTGTTATGCACAAGATAAAATAATATATTATTTACTAAAAATATGATAATTATATTTAATTTTTTTATATTAGGTAAAATAAAAGTTAAATGGAAGCTAGTCAATCGGGATTTTTTTAATTGTTTAAAATTAAGAAAATCAAAAAAATTAGTATGAGATATTAATCATAAGGTTTATCACTAAAAATCTCATTTGCCTTATATAAGTGGGAGTATAATATTCGTTTTATGTAAGTGAAATGATTCACTTTTTCCTTATTTTCTCGATGTGAGATTATAAAATAAAAGTTAAATGAAAGCTAGCCAATGGAGATTTTCTTAATTGTTTAAAAGTTAACAATTGTTTTGGATGGAAAGTTTATTTTGAATCAAGTAATCTTAGCCGTTTAATATTTAATTAGGTCAATCTTTAATTTATTTTGAATCAAACAAATTTAACCAATATATTTTGATAAAATCGCTAAAATCGCAGTTCAACTAGCGAATCAGTCAAACCGAAAATGGTTCACCCTATCGGCTAGGTCAAAGGACCAACCAACTTATACAAAAATTAATTAATTAAAACTTTTAAATTTTATTTTAATTTTAAAATTTAAACTGTCTTGAACTGAAACATATACAACACTACAATATTAAACGAGAGCATAAGGTTTATGTGAAACAACTCACTTTTTCCTCATTTTCCTGATGTGGGATTGTAAAATAAAAATTAACAGTTTGGATAGGAAATTCATTTCTAATCAAGCAATCTCAGTCGTTCAATTTTTAATAAGATCAATCTTAGTTTATTTCAAATCAAACAAATTTAAGCAATATATTTTGACAAAATAGTTAAAACCGTGGTTAAACTAGCGAACCAGTTAAACCGAAAATGATTCAGCCTAATTGGCTAAGTCAAAAGACCAATCAATTTACAACAAAATTAATTAATTAAAACCTTTAAATTTATTTTAATATTTAAACTATCTTGAAATGAAATATGCACAATACTATAATATTAAATGAGAGTATAAGATTCACTTTATATAAGTGAAACAACTCACTTTTTATTTTTAAGCTAAGTCAAAAGACCAACCAATTTACAACAAAATTAATTAATTAAAACCTTTAACTTTTATTTTAATATTTAAACTATCTTGAAATAAAACATGCACAATACTATAATATTAAATGAGAGTATAAGATTCACTTTATATAAGTGAAACAATTCTTTTTTTTTTTTTCTCGACGTGGGATTATAATTATTTTAAAGTTAAATATGATGAGAATTTCAAAATCTCATACAAAATTATTTTTAAAATCAAAACGTTTATGTGAGATTGTAAAATAAAAATTAAATGGAAGCTAACCAATTGAGATTTTCTTAATTAAGAAAATCAAAAAAAAATTGATATTGATTATAGAGCTTATCACTAAAAATTTTCTTTTGCTTATATAAATAGAAACAAAAGATTCACTTTATATAAGTGACACAATTCACTTTTTCCTTTTTTTTTTCCTAATGTAAGATTGTAAAATAAAAGTTAAATGAACGCTAAATAATGGGGGTTTTCTTAATTGTTTAAAATTAAGAAATTTCAATAATTTATATAAATTGGAGCATAAGATTCACTTTTTGTAAATGAAACAATTCACCTTTTCCTTTCTTTTTTTTCTCCCCGATTTGGGATTGTAAAATAAAAGGTAAATGGAAGCTAACCAATGAAAATTTTCTTAATTATTTAAAATTAAGAAAATTCAATAATTTTAGAATGATGGTTTGGAGCTTCTAGAAAAAATGAGTATGAGATATTAATCATAGGGCTTCTCACTAAAAATCTCCTTTTACTTACATAAATGGGAGCATAAAATTCACTTATGTAAGTGAAACAATTCACTTTCGATGTGAGATTATAAAATAAAAGATAAATGGAAGCTAACCAATGAGAATTTTCTTAATTGTTTAAAATTAAGAAAATTCAATAATTTTAGAATAAAGGTTTGGAACTCCTAGAAGGTTTCTCCCTAAAAATCTCATTTTTCTTATATAATATATAGATAAATAGTGAAATAAACTTCTTTTTTTTCTTCTCTCGATGTGAGATTATAAAATAAATCATAAACTAATTAGAATTTTTTTTTTATATGTTTAAATGGAAGTTAGCCAATAGAAATTTTTTTACTTGTTTAAAATTAATAAAATCTATATGAGAAATCGTGATTAAACAGGCGAATCGGTCAAATTCAAAACGGTTCAGCCTAATCGGTTAGGTCAAATGACCAACCAACTCATACAAAAATTAATTAATTAAAACTTTTAAATGTTATTTCAATTTTAAAATTTAAACTGTCTTAAATTGAAATATACATAATACTATACTATTTAAGATTCACCTTATATAAGTGAAACAACTCACTTTTTCTTTTTTTTTTCTTTGCCTAATTTATTCATGTGTTTACATATTATTTGTATTTGTTTCGATTGATTTAATTTTATTAAAAGAGAACTCGATATTCTTATATTAAACTTATAAAATTTATTATATTTTTTTTTCTAAAGTATAATATGTACCCAAATGTCTAATTGTTTACAGGAAAGTGAAACAAAAAATGAACTAAAAGAAGCCTTTAAAGTATTTGATGAGGATTCAAGCCAACAGGTGCAATTCTAAAGTGATTAACTAGAGAAATTCATGTGCTCCTTGGAAATGCATTTCTCAATTGTTGGATTTATTCTATGATTTAATTTGTTTCATGAGGATAAAATTCTTAGAATATGTAGAATTAAGGTCCATCTTGCAAAATCATTCGCAACACAAAAACACAAAACTCAAAAACAGAACAGTAAAGTATCAAGGTATGCTTGAACTCACAGATCAGACAGACGATACACATAAATTGTATACAGATTGTAAATCAAGACAATGGGAGAGACCTACATTACAGAGGAACAAGGAAAGTTTGTGCTATACATACATATATATATATAGAGAGAGAGAGGATTTACGAGTTGCATAGAAGGAAAAGATAGAGAGATAGAAGGATCCATACCTTGAGGAAGAGGTCGATGGAGGAGTTGCGGACAAGTTGAATGAGAAGATCGATTTATTTGAAAAGAATCGATTCGTGGGAGAGCGTGTTTGGAGATCGATTCATAAGAAGCAAATCGATTTGGCGGAGAGGCGTGGCGAGATCGATTTATGGAGAGACGAGTTTGGAGAGCATTCAATCACTCTCCAATTGAAGCACGGAGAAGCTGCGAGGGAAAATAGGAAGCCATTTAGCCAGCCCGTTGGAGTGAGAATATTACGCTGATATGAGCTAAAATAGCTAACAGTACCAATATACCTCTTCCCTTGGAGTTACTCTAACATATCACCCAATGAGGTTAATTCTCCTCCATCATATTACTTTTAAAAATTGTTACTAACACATAAACATATATATATATATATATTGGGTGTGTAAGATGCATACAATTAATATTTGTGTAAGTTTTTACAAAGATATATAAATTATGATTTTTCAAATTTTTATAGTTTAAATTCGTATATTTATAAAACTTATGTGATTTTGTGATATAAGTTACGTACATTTATAAAAATTTATGCATTACATATGATATATACTTACATACTTAAAAATTGCCATATATACTCTTTCCATAGCCAATTTGACTTTGTAGCAGTGGAGTTTGTGCGCTGGTGCACCTTTAGATATTTACAATTATTTTAGATTTTTTTTCACTTATTTGCACTTATTCCAAATTTTATATATCTACTTTGTATTTTCTTATTAATCTTAATTTTTTTCATTTTGTTGGAAGTTGAGAAATGTAATGGTTAGCTTAGGAGAGAGACTGACTGATGAAGAGGTGGAGCAGATGATTAGAGATGCTGATTTGGATGGTGATGGTCTAATTGATTACAAGGAATTTGTTAGATTGATGTTGGTTGCATGACAAGTTACCTTTTAAAGATGTGTAAAAAAAAAAAAATTGTAAAGCAAATAATAATAATAAAGATTGTTACGTTTTGATAACTCATATCCAACCTATGGGACTGACCGATTCAGGGGACTTGGGGTGCTGCTGTGAGTCACAGCAGCGATCTGCTGTGAGTCTGTCAGAACTTTTTTCAAGTCTTTTTTGATAATTCGAACCGTTCATGTTGTTGGGTTCGTCGAGTATATCATCCATACCAAAAATCAAGTTAATCAAAAATTCATAACCCAATGATCAAATTCAAATTGATTTACAAAAATTATCAAGATAATGTCAACCGTTTATTTTTTTAAAAGCAAATATGCTCTTGTTATAAAGCTATAGATTTTTAATCAACTTGATTTTTTGCATAAATGATCTATTCAACAAAATCTACAATATCAACGGTTCAAATCATCAAAAAAAAGAACTCAAAAATAGCCTCCATGGGCTCACGACAGCAGCACCCTTAGGTTCCCGATTCAAGATACTTAAAGTTAGGGCAAAATCTTGCATGAACTAGTCTTGAGAAATTATTTACATTTAAGAGGCGTTGAACCTGAAATCTTAGATGGAGCAAATCCCCAAACTCTAAGTCTTAATTACTATGCCAACCCCTTAAAATTAATAAAAATTTTACTAGTTTATCACTAGATTTTATAATAAAATATTACCCAAAATCTAAAGTGGTTTTTCGTGAAACAGTGAATTCTAATTTCTAACACATTTCAATCAATTCACCAAAATTTACACAATATTTTGAGCATGTGCCATTAGAGTGCTGCTATCTAGTAGGTCCACCTTATATTTTACGTAGTATATTCTTCTAATTTTTAAGGCCATATAACTATTCTTTCTTATTTTTCTGCTATATTTTAAATAAAATGATTATATCTCCTCTTGTTATAAGGTGAACACAGCCATGCGATATGGTGAACCTACCAGATAACTTCCCAATCAAAAAAATTAGTGATAGAAAATGGTGATGACCACTTTTTTCTCATAATGAAATACAAAGCAACTTTAGAATTCATAGTATTACATCTGAAAGACTGATAGCTCAAAGACATATTTGGATTACAGAAAATATTAGATTATAGCCAACACTTATAAAATCAACTTGTTTGTTTTGAAATTCATTAGGATTTTGTTTGATTAGGAAAAAAAAAAAAATGGTGAAAAGTGAAAGTATAATAAATGAAGTAAAAGTACATATTTGATCGCATGCATTCAGCCTTACTTATAAAGAAATTCCGTATAAGACATTTCTTAGAATGATTTATTTGATAGAAAAATTAGTGAAACATTCCTTTCTAACTTTGGATAATATGAGAAGTCCAATATATATTTTTTTTATTAGTTAATGTCTCTCAATAATATTATTAGAGAAATTTCAAAATTTCTCTGTGAAACTTCTTTTTGAAAAGCTAAAATTTATCTGTGAAGAGTTAGAAATTTCTATATGAAGAGAAATTTCTCTGTGAAAATGTAAAGGGATCTCAACTACTATAAAAATGTTACATGTCATTTATCTTATAAAATCCTAATATCAAAGCATTTAAACTAAAAATCCCCTATTTGACACCCTCCCTTCCCCCCCCCCCAAAATGAAAATTATATTAACCTCCCATAAAGTTAAGAGAAAATATAATAAACCTTACAGTTTTGACATAATTATACTAATCTCTCTTTTAGTATGATTAAATGAATCGAAACAAATGCAAATAGTGTGAAAATATAAAAATAAACAACTTAAAATATACATTTTTCATTTAAATAGATGACATTGAAAATATCATTTTTTTTATCTATATAACTAATAAATTATTGATGAAAATGAAGCTCAGTATTATGTGAATTAAAAATTTAGAGGAGTTTAATGTAATTATATCAAAACTGTAAAACTTATTGTATTTTGTTTCCAAATATCAAGGAGGTTAATGTAATTTATCTCAAAAAAGTTATAAAAAAGACTCCCATAGAATAATAATAACAAATTAAAAGGAGAGTAAAAAAATTTATATAAAAAGATGAGAAATTTTCATTTTATCCTATATTTTACCTCGATCTTCAATTAAACTCTCAGTTTTGAATAATTTTAATTTTTACCTCCAAATTTTTTGAAATCATATCAATTTTGTAATCCATCAAATCTAAAATGGAAAAAGTTAAAAAAATTACATTTCGCCTA